>VWZO01014894.1:255460-267571 GCA_013396975.1 Bucco capensis
AAAACAAAAGGGGGGGGGGGGGGGGGGGGGGGAGAGGAAAAAAAAAGAGCTACCGGGCATCACTCACTAACAGCTTTTAGGAAGCACTTTTAATGTTTTATCTCATACACACCTACATGCACACACACACACACACACACAAAGGTACAACAATGTGCATATATTTATTCTGTAATTTCAAGTGACTATAAATTGTAAAGGTAATGTTTAATCATTGTACAGTGATGCGTCTGGTATAGCTTTCCTAATAAAACGTTTTGAAAAGAAATGCATAAATATATATATATATATCCACCCATATATATATATATAGGAATACAGAGCTCGAATCTGAAACTTCAGCTTTTTCCCTGCTGAGATTTCCTTTTCCTGACATGAACCTTGAAAGCTATTTTATTACTAACAGTTCAATGCACTGTGATGTTAACAGAGGAAAAAACAAAACCCTGTACAGCTTCTCTTGCCAAGATACCACCCGAGATGTTCCCCAACCTGGTTTATGATCTGTATTCCCACCTCACCCTGGACTTAATAGCAATTTCCATCTATTTAAAAACAGGGAGCAAAACAAGGACCATGGCCTTGAGTGGCCTTTCCTGCAGGTGCTTCTGCCTGCTGCTAGCAGAGGAAGGCATTGCTGGGAATGCTCCTCGTATCCAACGCCAAGTGAGCAGTCAGAGCAGGGGGGTGGCAGAGTGAAATTAAAGGGAATTTTTGAAAGCCTTCAATTTTGGGTGAAGTCATCTGGGAAAGGATCCCAACAGTTTCAGCCACCCGACCTTCCTCCTCGCAACAGGGGTTGTGCCGCTGCCTTTGCTCCTCGCTGTAACCGGAGCGAGACCAAAGACGATGGGATTTGGGATTTCCTTTCCCGGGAAGGTCCCGGTTGGTATCTTGGCTCCGTTGGTGTCTTAGCTTGGCCGCGGGGGGCTGCGGACGGGGCTGGCGGCGGCTGCCAGTGCTCTGCGCGGCCGCCAGGTGGCGCCGTAACTCCAGCGCTGGGGCGGGAGAGGCCTGGACTGGCCTGATCCCATCCCTGATCCGGATCCTAGCCCTCATCCCAGCCCTCATCCCGATCCCGACCCGCAGCTGCCCCGCTGAATGTAACCCCGTGACGCCTTACACCGGGGCAGGCGGGGAGGAAGAGCCCCTAGCTGGGCGCCTGTGTCATTGAGGGGCTGCCCTAAAGACCTTCAAATACAGAGTTTTATACAGCAATCTCAACTCTCTAAATATCATTATGGCTTAAAGGAATAGCGATAAAGTGGTTTATCTAGGTGAATTGCCATCATGGAGAGGAATTTTTTTTGTCCCACTGTTAAGAAAGTGTCCCCCCAGGGGCATTTCTGCTGGTTGTTAGGGGAACTGAGCATCTCTGCTCCTCTCTTGAGCAGGGCAGAAGCTTTTGTTGTAGCACACAGCATAGTGTCACCTCCTTCCTCCTAGGAACAACTCGATTCCACCCGGCACAATGCATTTTAATGGAGATAAACCCATCAATACTTGTTTTCACCCCGAGTGTCGCTATTTACAGCTTCAGCCAGGGTGCTTACTGCAGGCTTGTTTTGTTAGCCTTGTCTTGGAGAGGCATCTGGGTGTGACAGAAGTGATTTCCTGAGCCTTGGTAGGAGTTGTGTGTGTTTGGAGATGGAAGGGGCAGCTCCAAATGGCTGTAAAGCTAGCAGCAGCTCCAAAATAGTCTGCTTTTCAAGTTCCCACATTCCTCTGTTGGGTTGATAGAGTTTTATCACTACTGCCTTCATCTCTAACCCATTGGGGTTTGCTCATTTGTTGGGGTTTTTTGTTTGTTTTTGGTTCGTTTCAGCTGGGTTTTTTTTAATGGATAGTAGATCATGCATGTATTTAAAGTAATAAACATTAAAGTGCAAAGGCCAGATCCTTATTAGGGTGATCATAACAATCACATTGATAAGATCGGATGAAAGTAACATGTGGAGCTTTATAAATCAGGTTAAAGTACAACCCCCTAGTGCGAGTGGTGCTCGATCCATTTGGCAATGTCATCAAACCCCCAAGTGTTCATACTTGTATCCAAATAGAGCCAAGCCAGATGCAAATAATGTTTATATTTTAATTAAACAGCTGAAAGGCAAGAGAATTTGGACATAATTATAGGTAGTAATCTCACCAGTGAATGGTGAGGAAATCTATTTATTCTGTGGAAAAAACCTTGTTCTATGAGAAGGGAATTTTGTATTAAAAGAGATTTTTGGCTTACATTGGAGTTACTTTGCTTTCCTTGTGTAGGAAACTTCCTTTTCCTTGTGTACTGAAACTGTTTGGGGATGATTTGCTCTGGAAGTGTTGAGAATATTTATTTAAGTGTGGTATCTAATGTGTGTTATGATGGCTTCTGTTTTGCTGTTTCATTATGTTGAGCTGAGGCTGAGTGGGTGGCAGCATTCCTTTCCACTGCAGGAAACAAAAGTGGATCCATCATCTCTGATCTGCAGAGAGTGACTATGTGCTTCAACCTGGGTTGCTCCTCATTAATAGGGAATATTTATGATAATTATATCATTATCAGCAGCATTATTGGTAGCAGTAATGCCATTGGGAAGGAATCAAATAATGTTAGAGCTGTTTGATGGGATAGTATTTAAAAAAAATAAATATTTTTTGAGCTTATTTCCACTGTTGTACAACAAGTACCTGATGTGGTGGTGCTCAGAAGCTGGCAGTAAACGTTTCATCATGTGTTTGTTTTATTCACTCACTGACTATATTAAAATTCTTCCTACAGGTAGGAAAGCAAAAAAGACCAGGTAAGTCTGGATAATATCCAGTAACAACTGCTTATAGGAAAATAGAAAGGATAATAATGGTGCTCAATTGTCAATGCTCTTTCATATTTCCTGGATATTGTCATTGGTGTCACCATCATATTCTGCCTGGGTTAAAAGATTTGTTTAGGACTTCATGGATCTCTTGACTGTGTCAACAGTGAGAGAAAGTTGTTCATTTTTAGGGGACAAAGAATCATCAGAATTTTGTCTCTGAATGCCTGTTGCAGCAAGCCAGGACCTGTGCTGCTAGTCAGGGGCATGTTACAGACAGGTCACTTATTACAAGATTCAGTGGGCATGAGTTAAGCTGTGGTAGCTCAAGATTTTGTCAGAAACCTTTCCAGACAAAGCTGATCTGGTTATAAGCTAGAAATATGTATTTCTGGTCAGCTTGTGTTCTCTGCTCTAAATTTGTGCAGTGATAGGACAGAAAAGTCTCTAGGTTTCTGAAGCACTCAGATGCCCAAGCAGTAATTTATGAGTGCTATGCTACTGCTCCTTGGCTCAAGCACCTTCTTCACAGGAATAAGACATGAGGAACTGGCTTTAGGTAGGACAGAAATGCTTGTGTGAAGCAAGTGTGTAGAATTTGGCCATCAGTTTGGAAGTTCATTGCTTAGCTACATTACTCAACCAAAGAGCAATGACCTCTGGCAATGCTCCAACCACTTAGGTGTGAACTTGTTCCCGAATTGCACTTCTTCCAAAGGCATTTGCTTTTACAGTATGGATTTATGGACACTCCTGCACATTACACATTCTGATTTTCTGAGGTTCTCAAGGCTTCATTCTAAACCTGAATTCATTATAACTTGAGTTTCAGAGTGAGTGTATGTGTGGATTAAATATGGAGCAAATTCACCCTATAGGTAGTTTCACAACTTCTTCATACAACTTCATTCTAACAGCAGCTCTTTGTACAAAAATATTAGCTATTATATTCTTTTTAATGTTTTGTAATGCTGATATGACTGGAAATACATCTTTTTTTCCCCAATTCTTGACAAATTTCCTTTTTGTTTGGGCAAGTGTAGCTATGCACCAACCCAAAACCTGTTGAAAGTAGTGGAAGAATTGGAATGTGCTTGGAACAAACACTTGTGTGGACATGGACTGGAGGCCTAATTCTGCTCCCTTGAAGCCAGTGATGAAATATCATATTACTGCTCAGTTTTAGGCACCAGAATTGAATGAGAAGCAAAGTTTGATCTCAGAAAGTTACAACATATATTAAGTGGGTTCAAGTATTTTGAGACCAATACTTGATGGAACTATTTCAGAATAAAATGAGTAATAGTACAGAGGCAATGTTTGTGCTATCACTTCAGTTATTTTTCTGATTGACCTCATTCACAAATTAACTAAATGATCTTTAGTGCTTTTTATTTTAAAATAAGAGCATTCACATAAAGACAAATACAAGTCTCAAGAAATGTGGATATTAGTAACAGAGTTTAGACATAATGTTGTAAGTAACCAACCAGCCAACAAGATTATTACTGTAACAAATGCAGATTGTTCGGAAATACGTTATTATTATTATCCTTTTCTTTAAAAGCAAGAATATTAACAGGCACTGACTGCTCTGTTTCAAGTCATTTTTTCTAAATGCCTTTTTCTTGATCCTTTTAGTTTCCTACTCCTGTTTTCATTTGTGTTTAGGTTGTTGGAGGAGTTAGGAAGGTTACTGATGAAAGGCTTAGCTTTGCTACAGGTAGCTCCTAGGGTGAAACTTGTAGGTTATCTTTGATCACTGTGAAGGTATTGGGAAACCCTCCCCTGTGGTGGCATTTTCTCTGTTAAATTGGTCAATATTGTAGTGGTTTTTCTGAACAGTGGAAAAAATGGGAAGAGAAGGCTCAAAGAAAGGGAACCATTGGCATTGCTATAGGAATTCCCTGGCCCACAGTTGGTACTGGGCAGGCTCTGTAGAATGGATGTGCCATCAGTCTTTATCTTTTGGAATGTTAAGGATGCTAGTCTTAAATGGGGAGGTTCTTTTAGACATTATGATGTATGTATATGCAATATTAAGATGTTGGGTGCCTTAAAAAGAATAGATAATAATAGAGGGTATAGCACAATACAAAATATGAATAACTCTATATCATATCCTGAATCTTTAATGTCCATTTACTTTTTCTAACACCTTTATTTTTCTACTGGAATTTCCTAAATCTCTCAAGAATATATCCTGTATATTCTATGAATTCTGAAGAAGTATTTTAGGTTAGCCAAGGGTTGAGTCTCTCTCTATTTGGGAATTCAAACAAATACCATTAACTGTGGAGGAATATTCCTGCCCATGGCATGGAGCATGGCAATTTGGCATGTGGTTGTAGCACTGCCAGCCAGGGAGGTTCTCTGTAGAGATGCAGATTTTGCAGCAGGGCTTGAATAATTTGAAGCAGGAGCTTCTGAATTGTGATAAATCACTCTTGGACTGGCATAGATCTGGGAAATGTTGCTGCTTCTGACGGCACTGCCATCCCTTCTGCTGCTGGTGGGACCTGGCACCATTGCCAGGGGGGAACCTGTAACAGTGACTCTAAAATAAACAGATAAATAACATTAAAGAAAGAAAAAAGGAAGAAGAAAGATTTGGAAGTGTTTATCCTACAGGGATTATCTCATGGGAAGTTAATGACTTCCCCCATGTGTTAAAGTGATTATAGGAAAATGTTTTTTTTTACTTGTTTTTATTTAGCTTTACTTTGTTTTTCTGGAGACAGTAGCTGGTTTACATGTTAAAGGACTGTAGGAATGTATTTATTAATATTTTTTCAGATCATACTTAGTGTCCTAAACAGAGATGAGCTTTCTAGAAAGCTACATATACCATTCTTTTTATATTTGGTCTTTAAGTTATTATATGTGTGTGTATAATGTATATCTATGGTGCCCATTATCTGAATAATCCTGAACCAAAGTCTGCCATTGAACTTTGGAGGCTTTAGCTTTGCAAATCAAGACTAATTAATAGAGGTGGTTTTCTTTTTGTTCTGTGATTGTTTGGTTTCATTTTATTCAGAAGATGACTGGAGAAATGAAGACACTGAGGAGTGAAAATTCACACCAAACAATACTTTTTAATAGGACTTTCAATTTTAATTCTTTCTTTTCTTTTCTTTGGAGAATGAAGGAGCTATGCTCAAAAAAAGCACAGGAATTGATGCTCAGCCTTAGAGTTCACTCTGCTGTGTCTTCTTCTTCCTGAGAGTGCCCAGGACTCAAAGGAAGATGTAATAAATCCCATTAGTGAGATTCCAGGGCTGGACTTGGCCAGCTAATCTGCTGCACCATTAACTCAGTCCCTTGAGAAAACAGGTACCTTGAGTACTGCCTCACTAGAGGTACCAGTCCTGTGTGCACAGGGAGCAGAGGAGTGCTGAGCACTTAGAAAGAGCAAATTGAAGTGTTTCAGTGAAACGTGAATGTTAAAAAAACCCTGTTCTTTAGAAAAACTCCTCCAGAGTTTCTTTGGTGCTGTTCAGCTGCCATGCAAGGACACATCTGATCAGTCTTCATCAAAGAGCTGCTGAAAAAGATGTAGAGCTAATGCACTCTTCTTAATTAGAGAGCATCCTTTCCTGTGCCATCACTTTGGTTATGTTTTCTTGCAGTGACCCAAAAACCTGGCTGCTTTGGAAAGTGGGTAGTATTTGGCAAGCAGAGAAATATGGCAAGTAAAGGTATTTTTTTAGACCCAGTTTCTGTTACTGTTTTCTTCAAAGTGAGGGCAAGTCATAGCTCTTGGCTCCTTGTTCTGCAGCCCTTGCTGGGAATAAGGAAAGGAGATGATGAAGGCAAAGAGTCAGTCATCATTCAACCAGTGTTTCACTCTCTCCTTTGGTTTTAAACCAACACAGTAAGGAAATCATCATTATTGGGTCAATCTAATTTAGATATAGATATCTAGATGCCTCTTGTGAGCAAGGAGAGGCTGTGATACTACTGCCAGAGATGCTGATGGGAAGAATGACATTGGCATTCCTTGGAGATGGGTTAAGCTGTGACAAGTAGGAGCTGTGCCAAGGCTAATAGTGCAGACAGCACCTGAAAGTCAAGCATCTTGTTGAGTTAGAGACAGTCAATAACATGCAGTCCTTGGGGAAACATCTCTTGCGAGCAGGTGAACAGATATCTCGCAGAATCCCATTTTTCCCTGTCTTTGGCCTCAGTTCTCAACCAGATTGTTGACTTTCTCACCATTGCTATTCCCTATCTGCATGCACAGACACTCATTGGGGTGCCAGTAAGTTCTAACACCTGGGTTTGCACGTAGACCACGTTCATGCAGTGGAGATCAACTGACACCATGGTTATCTCTCTTGGGTTTTTCTGTAGAGTGCTGGTTTTTGCACCTCAAGACTTCATTCTGTAAGCTGTATCAACTGGATTGCCTGCCTGTAACTCAGCTTTGTAAGCATCCTCCCAAGGTTAGCCGTGGTGGTATTACATGCCTTGTGCTTTGCCAGCCCTTCCAAGCTAGCCAAAGTCTCTTAAAGCCTTCACTGATAAGATGGATCTCTACCAGGCATGCAGCAGGGATGGAGTGGAAGATGTTCCTTTTGCAACAACCTAAAATTAAGTTAACTCAAAGCAGTAGTAACTGCTTCTTATGTCATTGCATCTACTGGAACAGGGTGGCTCAAGCAACTAATGGAAGTGTGTAAGGTATAAACATGCATACTGTGAGTATACAGATGTGTGTATAGATGTATATGCTAGCATGTTGAAGTGTGGAAGCTCTTGGAGATTCAGGTATATGGCTTGCTTCAGACTGTTATTAAAAAAGTGGGCATTTTGGTGATGAAGCTAAAAATAGACACATGAAAACCTACATTCTCAATGTAGGTCAGTGGAGGCACTTCTCAGACCTATTAGCATTTTGGACACTGAATCTTAGCAGCATATTGCATCTCCTAGAATAGGTGAGGGGAGAAATTGCTGCATCTGAAGTCATTCCCAAAGGTTGCCAAGTTTCTCAGGAAGCAGAAGGGCAGAATAATGAGGATCATCTTTCATTTGGGCTGGAAAGGCAAGTGTGGGGAGTTCAGCAGAGGCAACGCAAGATGATCTTGGCTCCATGGGGGAGGGAGAATTTCGAGCTACAGCTAACTAAAAAGAAGCAAGCCCTGTGTGCGTTTGTGTGTGTGTATATATATATATATTTATATATATGTATATACCAATCTGTATGTGTATATAACACTGTGTGTATATATGTATTTATGTATATGCCTCCAATGTATCATATGTGTATCTATAGATATGTATACATTTATATAAATTTATATTTCTCTATATAAATATTCATGCAACTATGGGAAATAACACTCCCACAGTGTCTCCTTTTCTTTCCAACTGAACAAAAAGGCTGCTTCCATTAATATCATCTTGCCACAGAAGTCTGAAGTTACTTTTTTTCCTCTGTAGAAATGAGTGTTGCTTAGTGGTTGAGCACAAGCCTGGAAGGTTTTTACCATTCCAGAGGACTCAGAGTAAGTCATTAGCTGCTCCACAGCTGTTCTACATTTGTGAAATAAAATGGTGGCCAAAATGACTCAGGGCTGGTTTGAAAGGCAGAGGGAGGGGTTGGTGACTGGTTCTGCTCACAGAGGTTTGAGGGTGAAATAGCTGCAGTAGCGTTTTTTTCTGGTTGCTGTTCGTGTCCCAGCTCATGCTAATGGCTTCTGAACAGAAGGGGGGGAAAAAAGAGATGAATTTCCTGCTCTAAAGTAAGTTATCTTAAGTCTGATTACCTTGACTCAGTGATGTATGGATTTCCATTTAGGGTTAGGATGTTAGGCTGTAAATCAAGACTCTTAGCTCAGTGAACGTCTAGTTCAGGATGTGTCTTTTGTGTTATAATTGATTTTTTTACATCATTTCCCTTCATCCTTGGAATCAGCTAGACCTTAATTCATGAGAAGCTCAAAGAAGTTCTCAGCTGGAAACCTAATTCATATCAGGGGGAATTTTGCACTTGGCTTCAGTGGGGTCGGATCAGATCCGAGTGGTTCATTACGAGCTGACATTCAACCAATCTTGTAGTTGTGCAACTCTTCAGTAAAATTGTAATTTTGTAATAAAAGCAAGCCTAAAAATGACTTATTAGTTATGTATTCTATGATTTATAGCATCTTTCTATCTATAAAACTTTTACACAGTAGCTGGCTACCAGCACAGGTCCTGATTTTCTTTGTGCTGCTGATCGTTACCCTGAGTCTTACACTTGCTTTGCGCAGGACCCAGCTCACCTCCTGCACCAATACCCCATAATACTCTGCAGTTCCAAGGAAAAGCTGCAAAGCAATGATCTCCATCAGCATCCCCTAAGCTCCCTGCCCTGGAATGATTGCCCCTGACCGAATTCCCACGTGTGGTTCACGAGAATCAATGTAGGTCACTGTAGCATGGATTTGTCCTGATGATTTTGGCTCCTGTGTGGCAGAGCTGGTGGTGATGGGGGCAGGAAGAAGGTGCAATGGGTTGGTGCCACTGCAGAGAAAAAGTCTTTCTGACTCCAACACACAACAGGCTTGTGCTTCTGTGGCCCTTAGAGCAGCGTGGATCTGTCATGCTGCCAATCTGCCAAACTGTAATGTGATTAGAAAAGAAAAAGGAGGGGAGACTGGATTATTTCTTTCCTAAGCCCTTTGCTTCCTTGAAGGCAGAAGACAAGTAAGGAATAATCAGGGAAATCAAACCAGATACCCAGTGGCTGCAAATGTGTGATATTGAGGGAAATATTTCCTCTTTAAGGGTCTTGATTATGCTTTGCCTTATTAGTTCATCTGAAGGAAATAAGCACCTTATGGGAAAGTGCTGCCCAATCCCTTTTGCATAAATATTACAGTGAAATTTTGGGTGATATAGAGCTGCCTGCTCAAGAAAATGGGTCAATTCCATACAAATGTCATATTTTTATGCAGAAAATATGCTGAATTCATACACTGCCTTCTAGTTAAAGCAATCCTTTTGCTGTTTTGGGGGGAGTTCTTTTTGTGATTTCAGCATATTTGCCTGAATGAAGGCAAGCAGAAGGGGACCTGTAAAAACTGATTAGTTTTTAATTAACTCATGCAAGCCTAATGCCAGGGTTACCACTTGAATGCAGTGTCTCTGGGGCATGCATGGGAACATCATCCTCCTGGTTAATTGGTTTTTTTTTGCAGCAAGAAGTATCAGGATTTGAGCCCAGTGTATCACAAAACTCAGAGCTCTGCTGCTTTGCTAAGCATCTGGAGACTTTGGGAACTAAGTTTTTTTCTGATGTCACTTGTTAAAGGAGATGGCTCCACGTCCATATCCTCAGGGAAGCAGCCTTTCACACACAAGAAGCCCACAAACTGGAGCCACACTGAAGGAATGATGAGCTTTGCAAATCTCCTCATGCTCTGTAGCAATCCCAACAGGATGAGTTTAATCTGTAATGAACTTGAGCTACTAGCACTATTGCTTTAAAGAAACAATAAACAAACCCTGCCTTCTACAGAGTTGAATTTTGCCATGCCACTTTCTATTTAGGAAAGGAGCAGTGTGGTTTGAGGATCAGGCATCCACAGTTATGTTGTTGCTATAGATAGACAGCCAAATAAATTACATGGCCTAAAGCCATAGGTGCCTAAGGCTCCACTGGCATCAATCATTGCAGCTCCATTGCTCTTGGCAGAGCAGAGCCTCCTCTCCCAGCACTGGGGATATGATTCAAAGCTGTTTGGTACCTGCTGGTGCAGCAGCTTCTCTGGAGGGCTTTCCAGCCAGCCCATTAATATGTTGTTAAATAAGTTTAAAAATGAGGATGAATAAGCAATTGACTGCTTTAAGGAAGACATAAAGGGTGCAACATAAAGAAAGGAATGGAGTATGGAAGTAAAGAATAAAACAAGGCTTTCTGGCATAGGGCTTCAAGTTGCCAAACTGGGCTTCCATTGCCAAGAAGTGTGGGTGTAATCAGCAGGGGCTTGTAAATGCATAATTCTTTTGAGTGAATAGCAGACCATTTATTCCCTTCTCTTATAACAGTATTCCAAGTGCAAACTATGACTGAAATACTAATCTTTGTTGTTGTCCACCTTGTCATTACTAAAAGTAACAGTTCTTGGGAAATGAAAGAGTGGGAATAGCTGAACCTTGAGAAAAATGCAGTTTCTTGGTTTTTTCCAGTGATGTGCAACACTACACCCAAAAGTTATACCATGTGTATCCAAATTAATGAATTAAGAGTAAAATTGAATGACTAATCATGGAGAGAAGGGGGGGAAATGTCCCAAAGTGTTTCTTTAGCATCCAACTGTGTATGGGCTGATTTTCACCTGTTTGTTTGTGCCTGGACCATGAGAAATGTACAAACAGGCTGAAAATATGTCTGTGCACAGGAGAGGTATGGCAGCATACTACAGATGTGTAAATCAACTCCTGCTGGCTAAGTCAGGACCTTAGTATGTTCAAATGAGATGCTGCAAAGACCAAGCATGTCCTGTACACACTTGCAGGTATGAGTTAAACCTTAAAGGAATGAACACTCTTAAGCTGTTAATGCCTTGAATGTCCTTCTTGCCTTCATTATTGGCTGTAGTTATAATTAAGGTGCTGGGAGTGGGTGGATCTCTACATTTGCCTGCTTCTTTTCACAGCTAAATCAGGGAAGGAGAAAAACTTAATATTTACAATTCCCTGCTAAATGTTTTCCAAGTGTCCTGGTGCTGTGGTGGGCTGAGAGAGCCCAAACAGGACAATGCACTACTGGAGATAAAGAGATGCAAAAAGCTGCAATCCTGGAATTTTCCAGATGAACAGCTGTTTGTGTTTTGGACCAGTTTCTTATTCTTAACTTTGCTTCTTGTTGTAATAAGTAAAGAAAACTCAAATAGAAGTCCCAAACACTCAAGCTATGCAGCTGATATGCATTAAGTTTGCTTTCTCTCAAATTGGATATAATTTTCTAGCTCTGTAATGTTTGGGAGAATTAACATTTGAATCAGATACTGGGTGAGCATAACAGCATTTAAAGGTTTAAAGAGGATCTCTGTGACAATTCACACATTAGCACTGGAATTATTTGCAGATAAGGAGTCTGCTCAAGGGTGAATTAGCTGTTTGTGGTTATTTGGGGATGTATTAGGAAAGGCAACCTTAACTTCAGATATACACTTCTTAAAAGCAATGTCCATTATCATATCTGATGGAATAACTCCTCACTATCCCTCAGGCAAAAATAGCAGGTTTCATTTTTGATAGACTGTGTTGTTTAAGGCATCTATCTTCAATAACACAGCTTTTTTTTTTTTTTTTTTTT
>VWZO01014894.1:267596-323454 GCA_013396975.1 Bucco capensis
TTTTTTAGTAGCTTAAGCTCAAAAAAGCTTAGAAAGCCACTTCATGGATCCATGGATTCACACACAGCAGATATCCATGCCCAGTGTCTGAATAAATTCATATCCCACTCAGCACGAAATTAATCTCCTGGCACCCTATTTAGACTAGAGAAAAGAAAGAAATGTTTCATGCTGAGGGTGCTGAGACTCTGGCACCCTGCCAGAGAGGTGGGAAATGTCCCATCCCTGGAACCATTCCAGGTCAGGTTGTTTGGGGCTCTGAGCAACCTCCTCTAGTTGCAGATGTCCCTGCTGAGTGTAGGGGATTGGACTACATGACCTTGAAAAGTCCTTTCCAATCCAAACCAGTCTAGGATTCTATGATACTCATGTAGCAAATCTCAGTGTTTGAAATTGTTGGCTTTTGTGTTTTTTCCTTTGAAGAGTATTGCTTCTGATGGAGTAGAGATGCTTTTTGTTTAGTTTTGTCTGAACATTGTGACATTGTTCATTTCAACCAGTCCCAAACCTCCCAGAGCTGGTCACTGTTCACTGGACACTGATTCAGATGCTCACTGACTGCTGTGCTATGTCACTCCTGGGTACAGCCTGCATTTGATAGAGGTGTAAAATTCACTGCTTATCTTGAAATGAAACTGCTGAGCTTCAGATGCAATCTAGGTTTGTAAAGTGAAATTTCCATCAGATGATGATAGGGAAAACATCCATCTGTGCCTGCGATCAGACATATGAGGAAGTCACTGGGAATTTTCTCACATTCTTATTGGCTTCAGAAGATCAGGACCTGGCTAAATCAACCACAACAGTCATTTAGAAATTCCTATCTTTATAGCTTTAGCTTGTGATCATGTAAACTTCACAAAAATCCTTCACTCCAGTCAATGAAAATGCCAAAAGCATAAATCAATAGAGAAGAGTCTGATGCAGAGAAGATAAAGCTAATTAAGCAACATACTGCCGAGTCTGGGAGGACAGGCAGGAGGTGGGGAGTGAAGAGAGCCCTGTTTGGATCAGGATTTGTTGAGTTCTGGAAGAGGTAGTTACTGGGAAAATGTAGAATCACTGCAGGGCAGTAGCTGGATCTGGCTCAAGGATTAGAAAAGCTCTCTGGGTTGGCCAGGGTGACCTAAACAAGCACAACAACTTGATTACTAACTAATTAAACACTCTAAGTCAGATCTTGGACATAAACAAGTGTTGTGTATTTCACAGAATCATTAAGGTTGGAAGAGACCTGTAAGACCAAGTCCACAACCATACCTATCACTAACATACCACTAAACCATGTCCCTAAGTAGAGCATCTATATTTTCCTTAAACAGCAATTTGTCAGGAGGCAGCACCTTCAAGGAGTGTTTGAAGTATTAAGTAATATTTTATATTTAAGTAATATTTTATATTACATAATATGTCATATTTCAGTTATATTTGAAGCCTTTGAAATTCTCTTCTGCTTTAGTGAAACTGGTGGCCCATGCAATGCTGGTGGCTGGTTTCATTTAATTCATAGCTCATTAAAAATCTAGCTCTGAAATCACTTGAGCACTTCTTGAGCATCCCAGATCAGCTGTTTCTGAAAATTACGAAACAAAGTGTCTACTCATTTTATTTATTTCTTTTTTTGAATAAACCTGCTAGACCCAAAAAGAATAAATACAATGCTTCTAGAGTAGAAGAGTGTTAGACAACTGTAGGCTTCTACAGACCATATTTAAAGACTTTTCCCTCTTCTATACAATTAAAAAGAATAAAAGAAGTATCTACTTTTTTTACTCTCTCCTCCAGAACTCTCACAGTAGCCAGGAGGTGCCCATAGCAGAGCAGTTTATTGTGCTTGGGAGAGTAGATACATCCAAAATCCTCAAGCAAGCTTTTTGTCTTTTGAGGAGACTATCAACTACTTTTTTACATCAATAAGAAGTTGTTTTTTGAAGGAAAAAATGATCTTTAATTTGAGAAAAGTACTAAAGTGGATTAAATATAGGCTCAGGAAGGACAGGAGAAGAGAAACTGCTACTAGAGACAGAAGTTCTAGCAAAAAAAAAAAGAGAGAAGAAAATAGAATGCATTAATCCGTTTCTATTAATTTTGTGGAATTTTTTTTTAACTCAGAAGAGATGGAGTAAAGCTTCAGTAATGAACCTGGCTCATGGCCTCATTTTGGAGGATGGCAGAGAAAATAAAGAATATATTCGAAGTGATGAGCATAGATTGGATTTGATGCCTCTGGGTTATCAGCACATGAAGAAGCAGAAGAAAGTAATAGGCTGGCAATAGAAAATGAAGATCAGAAGCCAAGATTTTTAAATACAGCTCTTTTTTGGGGAGGTTGATTAGGTTTTTTTGATGGGTAAGTTGGTGCACATTTATGTTGATCCATCTTTTAAAGATCTTGTGAACTGTCATGTATCATCTCAAGTCATCACAGGTTTGAAAACCATGATCTAGCTATAAAAATAAAATATGATTAGATATAATCAAAAAATTCTATCTAATTTTATGGCTGAAATATGCATGACTGGGGCTGGATGTATTAAGGAGAGACAGTACTTGTGGAAGATCCTTTCCTGGTGGATGCTGTTGCCAAAATAGCAAGTATAGACAACATCAAAACTTGATCAAAAATTGCTGCAATGGTTTTTGGTTGTTGCTTTTTCCCCCTAATTAGATTAGAAAAAAAAGATTTGTTTGCTTAAGCTGGTCAAGTCAGCAAGGAGGTAGCATCTGGGAGCTTCTACCTTCCTCCAGACTGATTTGCTGTGTGGATTTAGATAAATCCTTTAATATTGCATTTGTAGTTTACCTCTCTCTGTAGAATGCTTATCTCTGTACCAGGGAGGCATGGTGGAAATATACAGTGCTACTGAGAAATATTTATACTATATTCTAGACCCAGCTCAATGTTTGCAGTGAAATCCCCAAATATACAAACTCTGGACTTGTTAGGCACTTGTGGAAAGGTTAGTACCAAGGAAGATCTGGGCAATACCTTTATTAAGTGCTGATAAATCTTGTAAGCAGCACTGAAGAAGTCACCTCCAGGTATTTTTACTTTCAGCTGACCTTTTAAACACCTCTTGTGTGGCGTGGGAAATAAAGAGCAGCATTGCTGGGCACTGGCACTGCTCTGTGAAAAGGAGATTCCCAGTGAACCTCAGGAAAGAACAGAAAGTAGAGGATCAGCCCTTGATGTTCTATAGGTTCAGGTGAGTGTGATTTAAAGCAGAATTTCCCTACAATGTTTTTCTGAAAACAAAATGGCATTTTAATTCTGTTTAAGAGTGAAAATGGATTCCTGTGGTTAGCAAAGTTCAGAGATCTGATGAGGCTTTTGGCAATGCTAAGACACATTAAGGATAAAGAGTATTTCATCCTGCAGTGGTTGGGGCTTCTTGTGCTTTGTATGACCATAGTTGGGGGGGGGGGAGGAGGAGAAAAGGAAATGATGGAGTGCCATGGGCTGGATTTAGCCCTGCAGGTGGGAAGCAGCTGCTGAAGCTCTTCCTTGTCTGGAGACATGCTCTAGACATGATTTAGTGGCATGATGGTGACAGGTAGATGGTTGGACTTGATGATCTTAGAAGTCTCTTCCAACCTTCATGATTGTGTGATTCTGTATCCCACAAAGGTACACCTTAAAAGAGAAAATCAGGCTCTTGACCAGTGCTCCTGCTTGGGTTTAAGGAGGCAGTTAGGGAGAGTGTTCAGACCACTCTCTGATGAAAAACTGTCCTGGATGGAGGCATTGTGTTCACATATTTACCAGTGTATGAGGTAACATCCACTTTTTCATTGGCTTAATCAGCTGGGATTAACTGGAGCTACTTCTGAGTAGCTTTATCACAGCAGAGACCAAATATTAATTTATCTAGACTGATCTCATAGAATTTATTGCAACAGAAGCATCAAACCAACTTGATAGTAGCATCTTACCTGCAGTGTCTTTTTAGCAACAGCAAGAAATATGGGAGTCTGTAAAGAACCCATGAACCCTGCTCCTTGATGTAGCTCCTTAGCAGTGCCAGTAGTCTCAGCATCCTCAGTCTAAGCAACCTTAGCCCACTGCTGTGTTTGTTATGCCTCCTCATACTGCCCATTAAAGCTTATTTACTGCAACTCTGCCCATAAATGACTAACAACACTGTTGTGAACTATCTTCTGCATGCCTTGTGTCAGCTACAGATGCAGATCACATTTACAACACAGAACACAATGTAGATTCATCAATTATACAAGGAACAACACCAAATAATAAGAGATGTGTCATCTGTGGTTTCTCATTCCAGAGGCAGCACTGTGGCATGGAAGATTTATTTACTGTCCCAGTCACTGCCTTGCCTGCAGTCAATAGCTCATCACTTTGTTTTAAGTCTGCAAATAGAAATAGAGATGTTTTGCAAGCAGGAAAAGAGTAAGACAGCAGCTTGGCCCAAGCTGGGGTGAGCTAGCTAAGTTTTGGAGGTCTAAATCTCAGTCTACAGCAGCCACTGGGAAAAATCCTGGAGCTTTTGCATGTCCCCCTTTCCAAGTCTCTCTCCCTTATTCCCTTTCCCTTCCCATGGGGGACAGAGGGGCTGATAAAGAGCATCTGCTACTCACTTAGTGGCCAGCCCAGCCCTAACCCTTGACAACAATCCAGCCTGTTCTTCAGACTAAAATTAAATCAATGTGAAAATTATTCCCTCCCAGCTTGGGTGAAATTTGTATTCAGGCTAAGGTTTCTGCATTAGCTTTCCCACCTCTGAGATATTTTATGGGATATAGAACTGGGAAGCAACAGTATGTTCTCTAGGTGCCAAAGAGAAGGGCTAGGGCTAGCACTAGCACAGGCACCTGCAGTGCCAAAGGATGAGAAGCAGGAGCAGTACTGCTAATACTGATCTGCACCATAGCCTGGAGGTGCTGCCACAGATGATCTTCTTTGTTCCACTTCTGGAGGAGATGTGTGTGCATCTCAGCCAGACAGAACAGCTGACATCCCTCCAAGTCAGGGCAAACACATGTCTGCAGGGAATAGTGCTCAAACTGCATGGAACATGCATGTTTTGGAGGCTAAACTTAGTCCTCAGCTCCTGTGGCTGTCAGCTTGCATCAGCAGTAAACACTGAATGGAATTAGGCTAGGAGGTATTTTGGATAATTGGGGTTTATTTCAAATAAATACAAACAAATTCAAAGTGAAGATTGGAGGATAGATGCATTCCCTCCTTTTCTTTTTTCTTTTCTTTTTTTTTTTTTGTGTTTATTTGAGGCACAATAACCACTTAACCAGTGAGGTTAAAAGCAGAAAGATATTCTTCAGATTATTGCTTTTTCTAGGGCATGGTTCCTCACATGCTTTTGTGTGGGCACATCCCTGTGGACACCAAAGTCAGCTCTGACTTCTGCATAACAAATGAGAAAAAACAGGATGCAAGAAGAATCCTTCCAAGGAAGTAAGTTTCTTCACAGGCAGTGAAGCAGTTTGCAATATTCAAAACAACAAAAATAATCACTGAAATGATTTCCTGGTGGACTCATCATTTTATCCTAATGTGCTGGATTGTGCATGGAGCTGATGACAAAGTGAGAACTCACCCAAAGTTCTGCAGGCTCGGAAATTAGTAGCTGTGTTTTCAAAGCTTGCAATCCTAAAGGTCAAGTTTCAGTTGGTTTTGTCTCTTTTGTAATAGTATTTGGTATTATTCAATAGTTTCCCATCTGCAGGGCTGGAAAAGCTCAGGAGATGGTGGGGAGCTGTGTGTGATCAGACTTTCCAATGAGGATAACTAAGCAGAGTGACTAAAAGACTGATGTTGTATTGATCATGAAGGTTATGTTTCAGTGACTAGACTAAAGAATCTACATGCAAAGCATGCATTCCACAGAAAAATGCATAGATATATCCAAAACAGAGAAGAAAAAAGAACTTTAGTTTCAGGCAAAGCTGATCTCTCATCATTTGTTATTTTAAAATGTTTATGATTTTTTTATCATTTACCAGTCCTTTGTTGATTTTTTATTTAAGTTTATAGAAATAATCTGACAGAACTAAATTGGCTGAAAATCCAGAACACTAAAGCTTTGAGGAAAAGAATATTCATGTAAATCCCATAGAGTACTTTTGGATCACTCACTCTAAGTAAATGTCTGCAGGTTGTTGAATGTCACAATTTCTTGCATTATTATTAAAAGTAGTAGCTTTGTATCTTAGTAGTTCTAATTAGTTCTCTAAATATCTCCAGGAAAGAGAAGTATAACATAGCAATGGAGAAGTTTAGCACTTGTTTATTGATGGCCTTTTGGAACTAAACTGAAAACATTATGTAAAGGTCATACAGGAACCACACAAACTCCTGACCATTCAGAAGCATTTTTCAGTCCAATAAAAAGTTAGTCACTTCTTAAAATCTACTCACTTTTTAATATGAGTTATGCACTAAAGCTCTAACAATTTTATTGATGTATATATAACTATAAATATAGATATATAAAACATCCAAATTGCAATCATTTTGCAGATGTCCTCAGGACCTCAAAACACCTCTGGGGCCTGATGTCTTCTCCAGAAAGATCAAACTCTGTTAAAAATACAACTACAGAAAGCCAATTTCTGCTCATGGTTCTCTAGAAGATTTATCACTGTTCCATGAAGTCCTTGACTGGGCAAAGAAAATACTCTTTGGTACTGCATAACTCCTATGCTGTTGTCTTCAGGACCACACAGTGGACTCTCTATTTTCCTAAAAGTGCTGTAATTATAGCAGTTTCATATTTTGGGTTAAATATCATAATAAGAAAGTCAAACCAACCTTTTCTCTTGTTAAGGCAAATATTTTTCCATCTCTGTAAATGTTTCTCTCCACTGGGCTGCATCTTTTACAGCATATTTGCAATAAAGTCAATATAGAACTGGTAAGAGTTCTTCCATGTTAATTTACAGAGAGGGAGGTAGCAGACTACCTGCACTCCACCATCACCCCAATGGGCTGAATTACTTTGATCTTCATTTTCAGAAGATGTGATTTTGGTGCAAAGCACTGAGGTGTCAGGAGACAATTCCCAACATCATCTTGGTTTATGAACAACTTTGTATTATTGTTGAACATTTTGCCTTGGAAATCAACATCTGTTCAGCTGGGTTTAGCCATAAATAGGTATGAGTTAGAAGGAAATCTAATATTGAGGAAAACCTATGCTTGTTCTTCTACTGGTGATGTCTTTTTTGAAGGGACAATGGGCACAAACTGGAGCCCAGGAGGTTCCACCCAAACAGGAGGAGAAACTTGTTTGGTATGAGGGTGCCAGAGCCCTGGCCCAGGCTGCCCAGAGAGGTTGTGGAGTCTCCTTCTGTGGAGAGATTCCAAACCCAGTTGGAGGTGATCCTGGGCAAGCTGCTTTGGTGGGGGGGTTGGACTAGATGCTCTCCAGAGGTCCCTTCTGGGCCCTACTATGCTGGGATTCTGTGAATTGTTTGTTGTAGCTAGTGAATCAAAAGTGCACAGCAATTACCAGATGAGGGGCCCTTTTTCTTCAACCTTCACATTGGAAATTTTGGGGTATTATTTATTTATTCTCATATTATTTTTATCCCTTTCCAGTCTTAAGCAGAAGACACTCCAAAAGCTCCAGTTCTCATGTGATGTAAACATGCATAGAACATAATAAAAAATAGATTTTTAATTAAAAATACGTTTTTAACACAAACTTCAAAGGTGACACAAGGATCTAGCCTTGAGTTTGGGCAAATTTCAATGTACTTGTAGGAGATATCTTGGGTTTAATGATATGTTTTGAAAAGCATATTCTGTGTTTAAGTACAAAAAGCAGTTTTCTTAAGAACTCTTTGAATTTTGTGTTAAGTACCACACAAGCACAAAATGGAATGGAAATGAGATTCTAAAGCAACAACATCCAATTTTTCACTCAGTAGAGCACAGATTCTCCACCACTGGAATGTAAGTACAGATGGATTGGGGCTGGAGTCCATATGGGGCTCTTGCAGTTGCAGTGATAACAAAGAAGCACAGAGCCTAGAAGGTTTCTACAATTTCCAGGCCACAGCTTCAAGCTGAAGTTCTCAGTCTGGACTAGGAATTGTAAAACATGAATACAGACAATGAAATTCTCCCCAGAATTGACTCTCCAGAATCTTAGTAAGGGCTGCTGTTGCCCTAGCTTTTATTGCAAGTAGGTCTGCTGTGTAGGAAGGACACAGAGTAGAGGTCCTCCTGACTTTGGACAATAACTGACTGATTCCTCTAAGACTTGTGTGACAGATATTTCAGTATATTTTCTCTTTTTAATCAGAAGGTATCTGAAGAGGAAGCAAAAATCTGAACCTTTCTAAACTGACAATATTTTTTACTAATCCTATCTCCAGCTCTGTGCATCTTGGATCAATTGATGGATTCATTCTGGCAGGGGCAAACTTCCCTAATAGATATTGAAGAGTTATGGTGATTAACAAAATAGATTTCCAACTAAACTTGCATATTCTTTTCTGAACAGTAAATGTATATACCTGAAAAATGGAACTAGCTCATCAGTTACAGCAAGAGCTGAGCAAGCAGTGACTTATTGAATCAACAGAAATAACTCCCAAAACTTGGGCAGTAGTGTGTGCTTCTCTGTTTCCATCTGCTGGCTTTCCTTCTCAGATCCTTAAAATGCTAACTGAGAAGCAGACTTGATGTTCCTCCAAGTCTCTAAGCAAAGCTTAGTCACACATCTTGCTACCAGCAACCACTCCTCCAGGGGAAGAAAGGAGATGTTGCAAACCACACATACACAAGAATTCAGGGTGAGGAAACTCTTCCTTCTCCAGCATTTGCTTCAATGCCATGAGATCTTCTCGTAGAGCTAGAAGATGTAGCTCCTGCATATCAGGACAACACCGATTCTTGAGGAGGTTCTGCCAGCTCTCGGGACAAACAATATTCCTCATCAGGTGTTCTGTGATCTGTGATTCTGTTCCTCATCCAGGACCAGAGACCAGATTTAAAGATGTTAGACTTAATAACAGAAAGGCAGGTATGGACCTCAAGGACAACAGTCACAAGCACTTTTTCTCCAAGCCACCAGTCAACTTGATGTACTTATTTCACCTCACTCTGAGGAAGCCAATTTTTCACTTGCTCCTTTTACTGTGTAGTGAAGAAAAGGATGAGAAAGCAGCAAGTAAAGAGAGGATGATCCATCAATGTCAATGGTTCTGGGCCAGGTCACCCAACTCCAGAGCAAGAGCTGTGCCTGAATGTGTGATACTACAAAGGGTGGCTGCTCCCTGGGTGGGTGAAAAGCAGCTTTCTGAAAGCTGTTAGCTACCTGAAAGCTCCTAATACAAACTGTGAGAGCTGAAGGTATGAGAAATGTCTGAACCCTTACCTGGAGCAAAGAGCAAATCCAAGGCTAAGCCTTCTTTGTGTGAAAAGTAAGGAGGATGACAGGCAGGAGGTTAGTGACATGTCTCATTTAGTCTAGCATCACACCAGAATGCTTCTGACAAGGTGTTTCTGGAGAGACCAAGCTTCAGCAGGAAGCCCTTGGCCACAGAAAGTGGTGACAGCAGCTCTGAAAACCAAGAGGTCTCATGCAGCATCAGGAGCACCATGGACTAGTGGCAGCACTGGTGACAGGAATCACTTCCCTTCTCATCTTTCCAAGAAGAGAGGATATATAAGCACAGGTCACCTCCTTTGTGATTATCTTCCAGCCCCTGAAGGGTACCCACATTTCTCAGGAGTTTGGACAGCATCTCTAAATCTTTCTCCCCATTACCTTTGATAGAAAAATGTGGATGCACTTAAACTTCTGCAGGTCCTGGGTATGTATCTGCCTCTTCTTGGCTCATCAAAGCTGGTCTGCCTGGCTACATGATTCCCTAACACCACCACCACCACCTTGGCTTTGTAACACCCAAAGTCCCCAAGACCTTGGCTCTGGGCTTCTGCTCTGTAGAAGCTGCAAGCCACCAGTGAATTGAAACACACATGGTTCCCAGCCAATCAGATGGCACAGTTTTGCCTGGTTAGCCAATCAGCATGCATATAAACACCTACCAACAGAGCATGCTCCACATTGTCTCTTGAGGAGGAGGTGACCAGGCATGAGGTGCTTCAGCTGCAGGTTCCTGCTGAAATAAGAAGGTATTGAAGGGGAAGGTGCTCAGTAGGGACACATGGGTCACTCAACCCAATGTGTTTCTTTCTGGTGTGGGATCTAGATGTTGACTTACAGCTTTGAGGACTTTATCTGTGGCACTCTCTAGCTTTTCAAGGTCTTAAATTAGAAGCTTGTTGTGGATGTTTAGAACACAGTTGCATGAATGCTTTTGAATCACTGCTTATGTGGTGCAGTTTTTGGTAGGGTCACAATCTGAAGCATTGCTAGTCAAGAGCATCTGGAGTCTGGCTCTAAACAGAGCTGATGGAAGGAGAGTGAATGAAGAAGTCCACTGCCTTGCCATGAACTGTTCCTTGGGGCACCTCATGGCAGGAACTGGGTTGCCTCTTGCTGCTCCCTGCTTTCAGCCCTACTCAGATTTCCTCACCACTTCCCAAGAAGGAACAAGGAGTGAAATCAGGTTCTGCCTAAGTATTTAAAGCTCTTGCAATCCTTATTTGGAAAGAGGAATTGCTTGTCTTGAAAGGGAGTGGTGAAAGGTGTAAAATTACATTAAGAGAGAAACTTTATTAATGGAATTAACCTCTGCTGTGCGATTTGCTAATAAGACATGAAGGAGGAATATTGATCCTCAGTTTGTTCTGTTTGTACCAATACATAGAGTAGTCTCCATGTCTATTTTCAACACCACCAACTTCTCCTTCCTTAAAAAGCTCAGCAGAATTTGCCACAGGAGATATGCTAGCCACCAAATGGGATTTGGAGCATGCTGAGGATCACATTATCGCTTTAATTTGTGCCCATCTACACTCAGTTTATTTGAGAGCTGGCACACAGCCATAGTCTGCCTTTCCCTACAGGACTCCAGAGTCAGTCTTCTTCTTTTTCCCTGGCAAGCAGACTTGCAGAATCTGATAGAGTTGCATTATTTTTGTCCTTCTGTCCACCCACAGAACTTTTCCATCTGCCCCATGACTGTGAGCGGCCACACAGAGAGTGGCTTCAGGATTGAGTGTGGCAGATGCAAGGTGGGATGCTGACCGGTTCTTAACAGCTATCAATCAAACTCCCTAGCAGCAACATTTATGGAGTGAAAGAGCACATCCCATAAGCAGTACCAGCATGAGGTTAGCTGGAAAACCTGGCCCACCTTCAGCAGGGATGTTGGCCTCTGTGGAGTAAGGACTGGGTTTATTACACCTCATTTTTGTGCGGGTAACTTCTGTAATTCAAAACTGTTTTGCAGTAGACACATGACTAGTCCCCACGGAGTTTTTTTTCCCTAGAAACTTGTCAGGTAATGCCTGTTATTACTAAAAGCTAGATGGTACTGATGAATGTTCTCTGATTTCTGATTCTTTTTGTGTTAAAACTCTGCTGATAAACATTAATATGTGAGAGTCTTCAGTTTCTACTGATAAAGTAAATAACAATATATACTAATGCCTTGCTGTGTGCAGCTTTCAGTACAGATGCCACGTGCTGCTTCAGCTCACATCCTTGGAGCTGAGCAGATGATGGAAAAGTTCTCCTTAACAGCTGACTCTTCACAAGCCAAACTGTGTCTGTCAACAGTTAGTTGTTTCTCTAGCCTGCATGGTTGCCACGTTCCAAAAGGTTTTCCAGGGCACCTGGTTTTTTGATAATGATAAAAGAAGGTGGTTAGATCAGCACAGAGGCTTCCTTAGGCTTTGATTCATGTTCTGCCCTTCTACACAGGTAGAAGGGGTTGCTCTGCCAGGTCCTCCCTGCAGTGATTTGCTAACAGATATACACTGAGTATCTGTGGGTTAAAGTCAGCTGAGGTGCCAACTGGATCAATTATACTGCTTGTTGCTTTTCCAGCTTTATATTCCCAGTCTTTTGTGGACTTTGGGGATGTAAGCAGTCAAATCTTGTTGCCATGTTCATGAATATCTTTTGCTTTCACTAAGGAAGTATTTGTTAAATCTTGTAAACACTCACTTGAGCTAATGTTAGATAAAATCCATTGAAAACCTTACTTGTCTACTCCGTAATCAACGCATTATGGACACTCTGGAGAAAGAAATCAATGAGAAGCATGAATCACAGAATCATTAAGGTTGGAAGAGACCTCTAAGATCATCAAGTCCAACCATCTACCTATCACCACCACGCCACTAAACCATCTCCTGCCATGAATGTTAAAACAAACATTTTTTGTTTGGGTTTTTTTTTATTGGAGTTCCTAAAGTAACTTATTTATAGCTGACTAATGAGCCTTGAATAAACACCATTTGTCACTATTATCTCAGCTTCATAAAGCAACAATCCATTTGCTTCACTTCAGAGAGTGTTTTGCTGAAACAGGAACTGTGCTAACATAAACTAGAGGGAGAAACCATCGTATATAATTTATTTGAATTATTGTATATAATATATTTGAACTGCTTACCTTGAGACATTTTCTCTGAGGCGTATTGTTCTGGAAAGAGATTGGAATGTTGGGTTGATGTGTGGCAAGGTGATCACTGTCTGATTGAGCTCTCTGGGGGTGATAATGTTAGTGGTGGACATGGTTGTGAGCTAAAAGTTGTTAACATTTATTAGGCATCTAAAGATGCAGGGAGGTACTTCTGCAAGTGAGCCCATGGAGATTTGTATCTCCTTAAGCTGTCCCTCCTCTTTCTGTGATATCTGTCCATCCTTTTCCATTAGCTAGCAAGGAAAATTGACAGAGAGAAAGGTCCCAGCTAAGAAAGCAGGAAAATTGGAGCACAAGTGTAGAAATTGCTGCCCCTCAGTCTCCTCCTTTGGCAGCAGAGCTCTTCCTGGCTCTGCTGGTGGAACCCTCAGGGGCTCCACAGGAGCTGAGCCTCCTGCTTCTTGTCTAGATCCAGCTGGAGTTAGGACAACTGTAATTATCTATTAGGAGCTCTACATGTCACTGAAAGAAATACACACACACTACACAGCACCTGCCTCCATTCCTTGTGTCTTCTGAGCCTTCTCTCTGTACTTTGAGTGTATTTTCTTTATTTTCTCTGCAAATTTTATAGGTGTGGGGGAATGTGACAGGAGAAACTAATTATACACTGTCAAGGCATAATTACTAGAGAAGGCAACAGAAAGGTTGATTTTGGCTCCATGAAATGTCACCATGCTCATAATTTTTTTTGTTTTCAGGACCAAAACTCTAAATTAGCTCACATTTGTCTCACTCTAGCTGTGTTATAGAAAGAATCTCATTTATTTTCTCTTTCTACTAAATAGTCCTCTTATCAACTGCCTCTTAATAATTAACATGTTGAGGTTTGAAGAGATTTCTTACCTGAATGCCTCTATTGAGTGGAGACTCATTAAGTTTAAGAGTGAACAGACTCAAGTTACACTAAATTCAAATTGTTCACATTCTGCTTATCATGAATTTCTTCTGAGTTTTCTTTTGCAGGGGAAGAAGCACAACTATTACAGTTGTTAACATTTCTAAGGGTTTTGTTGATAATAATAGTGTGGAAAATGTTAGAAAGGAAATAAAGAACAACCAAGGCACTCTCTTACATCCATAGATTAGACATAATGATGATTACCTTGTGGGATTAATAGAAATATAGATTAGATGTAAAATCTTATCTAATCTATGGTGAAAGCACCTTGCAAGTTCTATTGTTTGTTTGATGTGCATATCTATTACCCAGAAACAGTACAGCAATAAGTGCAGAGTTGCCTGAAGATCCATCATAGCTGATGGCTTATGCTGTCTAGATATTTGAGGAAACTTTTTTGTTTTAATGGCAAATGTTCTCTCATAAAGGAGAGGAATGGCAGGAAAGGAAAAACAGATCTGGGGGAGGGTGCCAGGATTTCTGTTTGTGGGGTTTTTTTTACTGTATTTTGAGACGTTTCAAGTCCTACTTGTATATTTTGGAATATTCCACAACAGATACTGTTAGTAGATTTTACTCAGCTTACTTTTCCTTTTTCATCCCTTAAGGCAAAACATAACTTATCTGGAGCTCAAACTTTCTTCGGAAGACAGCACTGGAGCCTCCTTTGGTGTTTTCCTTCCTGGGTAAGGAAGCTTTCTCTTTTTACCATGTAGGTCCACATATGGTATCTGAATTAGTGCATTCTTCCTTCTGTCTTCTGGTCCAATCAACCACCTTCTAGACACTTAAGTGGTCCATTTTCTCTGGTTTATCTTCCAGTTGCTAAAAGCTACCTTTGTCCTTAGTCACAAACTATTTTTTTCACTTGTGCAGAGCCTAAACTTCCATTAAAGCAAGAGACTCTTGGGATTCCTACCTTCATCCCCTCTTCCCTAATTGCAGAGCTACCTTGTCCTCTGCTGGAGGTCAATGTCCTCCTAGCAGAAGCAGCAGAAGGGAAAATTGATTACATTTCACTTCCCCTGCCTCAGCTGACACTGAGATTTCACCCAAGGAGAAGGTCAGGACAGGCAGCTGGAGAGGGCTAGGAAACCACTCTGTTGACTGAAACATCTCTGCCAAAACCTTCAGCTAGTAGGACAGATCCAGGAGAAATTTCAGCTGGGAAGTCTGCAGTCTGAGAGGTTTCTGCACCCTGCAGGAAAAGATGCTGGTGGAGGACTTGGCAAACCTTACACATTCAACCTGCAGAACTCTAAGAACTCCCTTTTATTATTCTAAATGTACAAAAAATATCTATCAGGAAAACTTTTAGGCCTCTGCTTTTTGAAATGTTGTGGAAGTCAGAGATACTTTTAAGAAACAGAGCTGTGATTTGGCTGATTATTGCTGCCATCACTAGTGAAGGCCTTGGGTGGTTGCTTTCTGTAAGGGTGACAGCTCCATGTGCTCCTTTGTCAAGCCCTAAAATAACAAAGCTATTTTTGTACTCACTTCTGCTGAGAAACACAACCATAAAACATCTGATGATTTTATTTCCTGCCCCAAACTTACAGGTTGTATCTTGTCAAGGAAATCATTTACAACTTGCTTACAATGACAGTGGTTTTCTTTTCATGTGTGGGAAAAACAAAGCCAAATTGACTCAATTTTTGTCCTTTTTTTTCCCCCCAGTGGTGTGTTTTTTCCCTCTCTTATAGTTCCATGTCACAGATTATTAATATTTTTGTCATTTTTGCCTGAGAAGCACTTCTTGGAGGTATTTTAAAGGATTAACTTTGAGCCATGCGTGTACATTTAAGAGAAGATAAGAAGGAATAACAGTAAAAAAAAAAAAAGAGTATATTTTAGAAAAGCTTATATCAACAATTTTTGGGGGGAAAAAGTGGAAAATTAGGATTTCGTGACAGAGTGGCCTAAGAGAAAAGTCATAGAACTGTCAGTTCCTCAAAGAAACAATGTCAAGAGCAAAACTGAAAACTCTCAGAAAGGAAATTGTGGTGAATGCTTAACCTGGTTAAATCATGAGCTTGTCTTTAGCCTGAAGATGAAAACATACAGAGAGTGCAAACCAATCAAGTTCCTGTGCCATACACTTAACCTCACTATCCATAATTTTATCTGTAATTTACATTCCTTCATTTCTCTGGAAGTGGGATTCTGGCCAGAAAATCTGTTCTTAGGCTTATAGTGGCAAAGAAATGAGTAATTGTTCCTCTTAACTTTGGAGGACTTTGGCTCTAGAGAACAATCTCCTTAATTCCACTCCTCAGAGGAGATTTAGGTAAATAAAAGACCAGAATACAGCAGCAAGAAGAGTTAGATGTTTGGAAATCACACCTCATGGAAAAAGTTATCTAAACTTCAAGAGAGGAGAGGAAATAAAGAGATATTGAAAATCTAAGAGGCTGTTACAATGGCAAATAAGCTTCTCCATTCCTTGAGCAGAAATCCTTGAGTTGCACGGAAATTTTGCTTCTTATGTGAACTTAATTGTTTATATCCATGTCAGGGAAGTGTTTCCAAATCACAATCCTCCAACATGCAGTTCTTTTTGTTTCTGAATATCCCATGGCTAGAAACATAGGAGAGCAGAGCGCCCAGGCAGGGCTGAACTTCAGAGGGTCCAACCAACTGAATTACTCCATTGCTCCTAGGCAGAAAGACCAAAATTCTATGCTAGCTGCTCTTGAAACACTAACAAGTGAAGTCCTGATGAATTATCCTGATTTTGTTGCACTATTAGTAACACTTCTTGTAATTTTGGACATTTGGAAATAACTTTTGATGATGTGCAATCAAACTCTGGTCCTGTTCTAGACTGGGTATGCTTTGAACACTGGCTCAAGCTGAAAATTACTTTGAATTTAGTGATGACAGAGGAATAAATATTCATTAGCAATTAAGATGTGTGGAGCAGGCCCAGTTTCATCTGAACTAGGCAGGGCTGACAGCAAGTATCCAGAGGTGGAAGGCTAATGCATTAACCTACATCAGCTCATCTAACCTCCCAATACCTAGTCTGAGTGTTTACGCTCAGCTGTCACAGGGAAGCTAAAGTCATTTTGATCTGGCTGTCAGGAGGTGTTAACTAAATAGGATGTAATTCTCAGGGGATATTTTAGGGATAATTTGTGTGGGTAAAGCCAATGGAAAGGTCTCATCTGATGTCACCTGAATATCTAGTGTGTTTTGGGTACATCCCTTTTATTATCGTTTCAGGTGTAGTTATCTATAGAGTAAAACACTTGAAACACTTCACTTTCTTAGCTTGGCTTTAAGTAGTGGTGTGAAATAGTATTAATTAGCAATTATTTTTTAATGATTTCATTACTATTAAAGTACTTATGTAGCTTATATTCAGTTGTTATGAACAATTTCTCAGCAAGTGTCAGGAAGCTAATGTTCAGACATAGACATTCTCCCCAGCCCATCCAGTTTTTAGTTTATATGGCAACATTTATGGATGGACTTGATTGATCTTAGGGGTCTCTTCCAGACTTAATGATTCTGTGATTCAAAAAGCTTTGCAGTGTCTTCTAAATTACCATATACTCTGTTTATATAGTGTTGGTATTTTCATCATATGTAGCAAATAAATATTTGGTGTCTATATTCTTATGGCTTATATATTTAACATCCCTGAGAAACTTTTCTTTCCAACCTAATATCTTTGATTCTTCCATTCAGCTACAAGAGGAGTTTGCTGCTCTTCAAAGCTGCAGCAGCTCTGGCAGTTGGTGTTATCTCAGTCACCTTACTGCTCAGCACAGTGATCTCAGTCCTGGTGCAAGCAGGGTGGTGTGAGCCTGAGCTGTTGGAAAGGTTGAGATGGGTCTACGTAGGTCTGGGTTGAAGCTGTGTTTCCATAGTTTCACTGTACTAAAGGACTTCTGCCATTGGAGCCAGCTAGAAAAGGAAAAATCCCAACTGCTCAAGCATGTTTATACCCAAGCAGGCATGGTCTTTATTTTGAGCTTAGCAGCTTTCAATTCAGTGACGCTGAGCAGACAACTTTCAGGGTATGTTTTAAAGACAGTGAAGATTCTGCTGTGGAAGCTGACCAGATTATGGGACAGCATGGCCACGGTGGTATTTCTCCTGTCATTTAATTAGGATGTAATTACTCACCATTGAGTGCTTCCTTGTCCCAACCCATTCAGACACAACCTGTTGCCTTTTCAGCAGAGGTTTCTGTTATGAGGCAGCCCCAAGGCCACCATGAGTGATTCTCTGCACTGTAAATGAGAGAAGACAATCCAAGGACACCACTCAGTCAGGTGCTCTCTCATGAGGCAGAAGGGAGAACAAGCTCCAAACCTTTTGATCAGCTGTTAGGAAGAGTAATTACTCAGTGATAGTCTCACATAATTCCTGTAATTAAAATATTGCTTGTTTCTAGGTTAACTATGGGTTAACTAGGTTAACTGGGATAACTTGGCTTATTCCTAGGGTTAATATTGGGTTTGACTTAAAGTTCTACATCTAGTGAGGGAAAATGAATATTGTTTATAAACAATGTTGATTTAAGAAGGGCTTGGCTATGTCCTCTACTTAAGACAGAGGTAGTGAACAGGGGAAACAGTCACTTTTAAAATGCAAACTGTGTGCAAAAAAACTTTACTGTTAAGCATTTATTTTCTCAGTTCCAAGACAAACCTCATTATCTGCTCCTTTCTGAGCCTGCTTCCGATAAGGTCTGATCTCTTGATAATCTCTCTCTGCTCTTTCATTTCCAATGCAAGGAGTAAGCAAGAAGCAGTGTTTCCTTACAGGTCTTAACGACCTTAAAGCCCTTGGAAACTTGGATATTACCATAAAGAAAGAAAACATCAAGGCTGCTTGAATTTCTGCCTACTGAGTCATGGATCCTGGGTTGGGCAGCATGAGATTGCAGTGCTGCCAGTCAAGGCTGGAGTGACACTGCTGCCAGGAGAGGAAGGGATGTCTGATGCCTCTGCTGTCAGTCACATCCCACCTCACTAGTGAACACAGGAACCCTTTGGAGGTAGATTGAGGCTTTGTGACCTGAGTAATTGCTTTCCATGGACACAGCTTTGGCTCTGTCCTGGAGCAGAGAGCTGGGACCTTGAGACATAGAATCATAGAATCATCAGGATTGGGAAGGCCCTTCAAGATCATCAAGTCCAACCAATAGCCCTACACTACTGCTATCCCTAAATCATCCCCTGAAGTGCCACAGCTACCCATTTCTCGGAAACCTCCAGGGATGGTGACTCACTCAAACACTCCAACCATGCTCATCCTTGAGCAATTCTACACACACCATACACTTTCTTTACCTTTCTCGTTGTCACTGTCATTTCCAAAGCATTGTTGAAGTAAAGTAAACCAAGCAGAGGCTGAAAAGGTTTAATAGTGTGTTATAAAGAAATAAAAGATACTAGATAAGTTCCTGTTTGTCTTGGAAGAAATCATTACAACACATTAGGCTACTTTATTCCCTACAGTAATTTAAGTGACTTGTGTATTTTTGCTGTAATTATAATGTCACTAAAACTGGAAAACCTGTAGAAAAGTAATTAAATGGTGCCTTATTGAAGCAGCTGCTTAGGCAATTCTTGGGGAGCTAGCATTGGAGAGCAATGCAATTTAATCTGTGTAGCTTGCTAATTAACATTGTGCTTCAGTATTTTGCTGAAATGCTTCCCAGTCTGTCTGCATGGCTGCAAAGGAATTGCTCTAGGGAGTGAAGCAGTAATGCATCCATCCAGTCACAGAACACAGATCATGCTCATATCCTTGGTGGAGCAACTAGCAAGCATGAATTCCCCTGAAGTTAGGGATGTGGGTTTTCTTTTTCCTAAATTCCCTACAATTTTTGCTTTGTGGGAATGGCCAAGGGTTTTTCATTGGAGTGATGTAAACCTTGCCAGCAGGTGCAAGGCTACAGCTTGGCAGTCACTGGGGAGGTTAAATTACCTAAAGGAGTCTTTGGTAATGGAGATCCTGTGTCTCTGAGGTTTCTCACATCTGCAATGATGGAAGTTATGAGCTGATCCCCACTGCCTGCATCAACCCTCATGTCCCTTATGCAGAGCAGAGCTGCCTGCTCCATGGTCACTGAATTACCATGGAGAAACAGAGCTCTAAAAAATTAGATTCTTAGCACATAACTTTCAGATATTATTACAAATATGTTAATATTAAACATTCACTCTTTCTTAGAGGAAAAAAGCTCCAAATTGTTTTGTTTTCTTCCAGTGAACATCTTTTATTTTTACTGTTCCAGTGAATATGTCTTATTGTTGCTATACCAGTGAGCCTCTCTTATTTCCACTATTATTTTTACTGGAAAGAAATGCAAAGCTGAACAATACTCTGGAGGAAAATATCTAAATAAGTAAAAATCTGGTGAAGAATCAGTCTATAATAATGGTGGCTTTGCTTTCTTTCCTGCTTAGCAGCAGGAAGAAGCAGAGAGGTTGGCTGGAGGACCATCTGCAGCAAGGACAAAGGAAAGTCACAGGAAGCATCAGCAGACAAGCTCAAACCAAAAAAAAATCCTGCAAAGGGTCAAAGCAGTGATTTCATTAAGCAGCTACTTTCAGAATGATCTTCTCCTGCCTCCAAAAACTGGGAGACAATCTGTCATTTGGGCTTGGGTTCAATAATGACATGGAAAAACAAAAAGGGAATAGGTTAGGAATTATGTATAAGGGAGTTAGGACTTAATAAGGTGTAGTTTGAGTCTTAGTTACTAATTGGAGAGGATTAATTGCTGTTAGGTTGGTGTCAGTGTTGCAGCTTCAGAGTGACACCTTAAAATACTTGGTATTTTTTAGTATTATTGGTATTATTATTGGTAGTATTATTATTATTCTAATGAAGTGAAGATATTAGCCTTCATTTAAAAATAGTAACTAAAGTTTCTGCCCTTCCTGGTTGCAAGAAAGGGTAAAATAAATGCATATACAACTTCACAAGCCAAGAAAGTTAGAGTGCTCAGGGTTTGTTTTGTGTGTGTTGTGGTTTATTTTGTAAGTGTGTTTTGTGTGGGTTTTTTCTGTTGTTTTTGTCATCATTTTGTTGTTTGATTTGGTTGGTTTTTTTTTAAATAGCATTATAAAATATCAAATGCTATCCTGGACCTACCTGATGTATGACTCAAGAATCTCTGGAGCTGGCAGACTCTTGGCCTTCCTGGTGCTCTGTGCATATGTGTCCTCACATATGGTAGGTAATCAGTAGGTAGTAGTGTAGTAGGGAATGGTATAAACATTTCTTTCTCATCTTAATGTGCATTTTGACAGCCTAAATACAGACTGGGGTGATTTGGCTTCTTAAATCCAAGAGGTTTAATACCTGATACATGCATTTTTGTTTCCTGAAACAAATTTTTCACCAATTAGGTTTCCTTTGAAGTGAGATACATTTTTATTAATTCAAACCAAAAAGCTGTAAGTTGAATTTTAACCTTCTGTAGCCATGTTCAGAAGGTGTCTCTGCTGTCTCTAGAACTTCTAGCTGAAGTGAAGATTCCTTTCTGCTGGTGCATTTCAGAGAGGAAGGAACTCACACACACAAAAATCACCTGAAACACAAGAGAATAAAGACTTGAGCTAAACCTAAAAGCCATTCCCAGCAATAAGACTCTAAACCAAGCACCTCCAATGTGCTTGGACTGTCACCTTACAACATGCCAAGTTCCACCCTCAGTAGGCTTCAGGGTGAACGTGCTAGAGAAACCCAAAGTTTCCTTAAGGACATAGAATCATAGAATGGTTTGGGTTGGAAGGGACCTCTGGAGGTCATCTAGTCCAACCCCCCTGCAGTGGGCAGGGACATGGACAATGCTATCCTCTTTGGAGAATCCTTGAGATGACAGAGCAGAGCTGAGAGGAGGTAGCTGAGAGCTATTGGTAGCATAAATTTTTGCACTCTCAAGAGCTAGTAATTAGCTGGAAGCAAATATTCATTCTCTTGCCCCCCCTTAATTTATAGGCAGTCAAGTCTATCCTAAACTTAACACTATCGGCTTCAAGTGACAGGTTCAAATCAACTTGCTTCTAGGACACTTTCCATTTTTAACATCCCTAATACTATCTCATTACAGCTCAAAACCTCCAAAAAAAAGGCAGATAATAGATTTTAATCAAGTAGCAGTGTCAAACACATTTCAATATTGCCACAGCTTGATGCATGAATGGCCAAAGAATAAGGTGGTTTTTTTCAAGCAATCTTGTAATTCCTTTCTCAGCCAAAAAAAAAAGAGATAATAAATATTGGCAATATATAAGATTTGGCTCTACTAAGACTTGAAGAGCAGCAGTTATTAATTTACAGGCATAATCAAGTGATTTATATCAATGATTAGGGTTCAAACCATTGTGACACTTGTTCCTTCTATATCTGATGCCTTCTCAGATTCAATTGAAAATGAGCTTCAAGCCTGCTCCCTTTTTTTTCCATGACAATCAAATGATTCAATTGATGTTATTTCTGTACCTGGTTAGTAAACCAAATCAAAATCTTTTGCCTGTCAGTTGCTCTCAAATGAAAACTCCTTTTGCTCACAGTAGCTGACTTGAGTTGTGAGGTGCTTGGGGAAAACGAGACAACTCTGAATGAATTCAAGTTCATTCTCTCCAGAATCATTTGAGGGGGAAGAATGTTTGCAATGCATTTGTGAACCTTCCCAGTTCTTTGTCTTGCTGGGCTAGATCTGTGTTTATCTCAGGTTGGTGTCTGAAGGAGACTCCAGGGCAGGGACATCTTTATTCTATTCCTTTATTTTTCATGAACAGATTTCTTGCTCAGTTTCTCCTTAAAACTCACCCACATTTGGGTTTTTTGGGGGTTGTTCTTGGTTGGTTGGGGTTTTGTTTGTTTGTTTTGATTTTTGTTGTTATTTTTCTCCTAAACATAGGAATCTTCTGTGTCCTCTTCAGCAGCTTCTAACCTGTTGCAAAGCTGACCGACAGCCTGCCTTCACCTGTGGATTTAGAGCTTCCCAGAGAGCTCTGGTAAGGCTTCTGGCTAGAAATTCTGACAAAAATCCTACCTCACACTGCTTTTCAAAGCTCTGTTCTGAACCCTGATTATTGAAGCTTCAAAGAGGAGAAAGCTGCCCGGGACATGTCAAGCATTTACTTTGTTATAGCCATGAATGAACTCTCTATAGGTGTTTACTTCACAGCCCATTTCCTTCCTGAGCTCACAGGCAGAGCCCTGGAGGGTGATGGTGGAGCAGACAAGGTTGTTGTGTGAACCACACCACTCATTCCAGATGCCCACTGCCACTCTTGGAGAATGCTGAAGACCTGGAGAAGGTATGCACTGAACGTTCTTCGCACTGAATTCCACATCACACTTCCCATTGCTTGGTGATGTTCTGCAAAGGTCTGAAGACTTTATCCAGGTTTCAGTTTACTCCTGGGATAAAGAAAATTAGGCACAATCTAGAAGAAATCAAAAGGAAGAATTACCAACCTGAATTTTCCTCTGCTCCTGTTTAGTAGGGCCAGGGTAGCTTGATAATTCAATGCTGATCAAGCCAGAGAAGAATATGCAATGACTTGTGCTGAAAGGCAGAGATGCTATACAAATTAAGAAGTGTCAGCCTTCAACTTCTGTTTCAGCACTGTGTATTTTATTCATTGTTCATGTAAAATAGAGAACTAACCCTGAAAGCATCCATCCTCCTCTCCAGATTAATACAAGAATGGGGGAAATGTGGTTATATTTTCTCATACCTCTCTCCATGGGCTGAGGATGTTCTGATGGGAGTTCCTAAACCCTGATCTTTTTATCAAAAAGAGCTCTGCTTCTGTTTTTGAAAGGTTTGGGGGTTGTTTTTTTCTTGTTTTATCTAAACACTGGAACAAATCCTCTGTGATTTCAGTGTCAGAGAGGAAGATTTGGGGGGCAGGACTAACATCCATGCCATCAGCTTGTTATTTGATGGTGGAATTTTATCAAGGGGTTCCCAGGAGCCCTCTAAGAGCTGTGCTGAATTTGGAGCACTTTTCTACTTGCCTGCATCTGCCTTATTAGTTTGCCAACCTGTCCTGAAATTCTTGGGAGCAAATTCATCAGCAGGATAAAATGACTTAGGGCAGCAGAGTTACAGCAAGAACAGATCTGTCTCCTGCCAACAGTCTGTTCAATTGTATCGCAAAGAATCTGAAGCTATCACCAAAATGATGATTTGACCTAATTTTTTAACTCTTGCTCAGTTAGGATATTTGGGTTTGTCTCAAGAAAAACAAGTTTTTATGTTATTGTTATGTTCCTGACTGAACTGATAATCTGCAAGCTTGATACCAAACCAGGGGAAAAAACCCTCAAGAAACAAAAAAGCATATTATTTTTCCTAACATGCTGTTTTAGCTGAAAACTCAATTAATAGCACAAGTCTCTGAATGAATACAACCAGGCAACTAGCTATGAGCAGCTAACAAGTTTCTCAAGTTGTATATGATTTAATTAAAAATGGACCTGTTAAAAACTAAGAGAGAAATGTCTCTGAAGTTACTACATTTAAAACAGTACCTAATATCTCTAGTTTGTTTTCCTACACTATTTTCTACACTTTAGCCTTTTCTCCTGGGCTTCTAGTAATTCTGCTTACCAGCTGTCAGAAAGGAATCAGCTCTTAATTCCTGGAAATCAAAACAGGACACATCAGGGACCTTGTTCTTCCAGCTCTTCATTTAATAGAGTTCTTGGTTGTCTTTCTGGTAGAGCATTCCCAGTTTCTCCTCCAATGAGCTCAGTATCACACTTCAACCTGAGAACCCTGTTGTTGGTATCCTTTGTAGACTAATGAAAACATCCTCAGCTATAGCAAACCTGCTGGTTAACCTTCTTGTGAGACCTTTTTTTTGTTTGTTCAGTGCTTTTTATGCTCTCAAGTTGCCCAGAGAAATGTGATTGATAACATCAGGTTGGTAGCACCTTGAATTCAGGAAAGCACTTCAGTAAATGGTTGTGTAGATGGCAGGGTGATTGCAGAGTTGACATGGTCAGATGCTTTTCTGGGCTGAGTACTTGCTTGGAACAGTGAAAAACCTTGGAAAACAGAGAGATGTCAAACAAACCACCCCTTCCAGGCCTCCCAAACCATTGACATCCCTGTGAAATCATTATTTCTCACTATGAACCCATAAAGCAGCATTTTTAGCAATTGGGAGAGGGATGTTAGGATTGCCTTTCCAGAGGTTACCTGCAGACATGTGGAGAATGAAATGGAGAGATGAGATATCTAAAGATCAGACTGCAGTCCAAATGCAGAGTCCCTGAGAGTGGTGGCATTGATCTGTAGAGAGAGTGATGCTTCCAGGTGAGCCTCAGTGCTTTATATGTATGATTGACTTTCTTCCTTGGAAGTGCTGACTCAGGAGAAGAGAACAATTCCCTTTGTGCTCTTGCACTTCACAGTCAGAGGGGAGGGACTGAGGGAATTGAAAGGATTTGTGAACAGCTCCAAACAAAAAATGCAAGTGGCACTTCTCAGATGTTTCTATGCTGCTGAAAAATAGCTTGTAAATACTTTAATAGTAGGAATTGAAAGCTTTCTTTCAGAAAATAAAGGTTTAATGTTGAGATTCTAGCTTAAAATGAAGGTTTAATGTTGAGATTCTAGCTTAAAATGAAGGTTTAATGTTGAGATTCTCTTTCTCTCTAGTGAGAAAGACAAAACCCAGCTATGTGTGAAGGTTTCATATGAAGATTATGATTGAAGCCACTTCCCTAGAAACTTTCCCATGTTAAGCCTTCCTCTTCTGCTTTTGACAATAACTTTTTGTATTCCATGAAATATGTTTATATTAATATTATATTATTATTATTATAATCATCATTCTTATCATTCTGTGATCATTATTATCATTCTTATTATTGTTATTATTCCATATTAAAATAATACTTTATAATTAATCCCTAAAAAAGTTTTAATAGTCATAAAGTCCATTCTCCCCTGCAAGTATTTTAATAACTCTTTTCCTTAGCTTGAAGCATTCTTCTTGTGGTTTTTAAGCAGAAAGGAAAGACAAAGAACCTGAAGGTTCCATGAAGGTTTTACTACCAAAGATATGGAATAAAAACTGTTTAGTCAAGCAACATGGATAAGCTTATTTTATTGCTGCTTTCCTCAGAACCTGATGCATCATAATGAAGCAAAATATTATTAATTAACCAACCATTCCTTGGCTGCACTAATGATAGTTTGGTCCAAAGAGTTGCTGCAATCTGCCTGTGCTGCTGTCTGTGGCTGCCATTGGTGGGTGGGTTAGGAAACAGGGCACTGAGCTGATAACAGCCAAAGATAAAGCAGCACATCTAGTGGTGAGCTTCACCATCAAGAGCAGCAGATGAAGGAACCAGAGGGGCTTTAAGGTATGTCAATCCCTTCTATTGCATCCAGTATCCTGGATGTTTCACTAGTGTAATAATGAAGCAGCGTGAATTATCCTGAGTGGGAGATTTGTTGCACATAGATCTTAAGGAGTGTGTAATTTAAACCTTAGGATTAGGGGACACAGTTTAAAACTTGAATCCTTTGTAAATTTAGCTATTTTATCAAATTAAGGTAATTTATAGAGTTTCAAAGCTGTTACTTATCTTTTGCTTTTCCCACTGGGTCTAGATGGGCAAGAGGAAGTTCAGCGGGCTGGAACTCACCTTGATTGTCCTTGTTTTCCTGGTGACAGCTATAACCTGTGTCCTCATTGGGCTTTTAGCATCAGGACAATCTGGAGTCAAAACTGTAGTCAAAACAGGTAAGCACTTCCCATGGCTGTTGTAAATGCTACAGAGCTTCAGGAGATAACTTGGCACCGTTTCTGTTGCTGTTTGAGTCAGACTTCTCCAGAACATGGACATTCATGTGAGAAGTGGTGTAAAAAATGCAGTGTAAAATCCTGACTCTGAGTGTTACTGTTGTGTTCTTATCATTACCCAAAGGTGACTCTTAGTCAGTCCTTTCTACAGGTGATATGAGTGAAGTTACTAGATAGGAAGATAATGAATTCATAACATAATAAATAGTGTGACTCAGATTTTATTGTCATGCAACAAAAATTCTGTCCCTTCCTCCCAAGACTGGGCTTGTTTTGTACATCTGAAACTCATCCGTTTTCAGCATTNGAGAAGAGAACAATTCCCTTTGTGCTCTTGCACTTCACAGTCAGAGGGGAGGGACTGAGGGAATTGAAAGGATTTGTGAACAGCTCCAAACAAAAAATGCAAGTGGCACTTCTCAGATGTTTCTATGCTGCTGAAAAATAGCTTGTAAATACTTTAATAGTAGGAATTGAAAGCTTTCTTTCAGAAAATAAAGGTTTAATGTTGAGATTCTAGCTTAAAATACAGATTTAATGTTGAGATTCTCTTTCTCTCTAGTGAGAAAGACAAAACCCAGCTATGTGTGAAGGTTTCATATGAAGATTATGATTGAAGCCACTTCCCTAGAAACTTTCCCATGTTAAGCCTTCCTCTTCTGCTTTTGACAATAACTTTTTGTATTCCATGAAATATGTTTATATTAATATTATATTATTATTATTATAATCATCATTCTTATCATTCTGTGATCATTATTATCATTCTTATTATTGTTATTATTCCATATTAAAATAATACTTTATAATTAATCCCTAAAAAAGTTTTAATAGTCATAAAGTCCATTCTCCCCTGCAAGTATTTTAATAACTCTTTTCCTTAGCTTGAAACATTCTTCTTGTGGTTTTTAAGCAGAAAGGAAAGACAAAGAACCTGAAGGTTCCATGAAGGTTTTACTACCAAAGATATGGAATAAAAACTGTTTAGTCAAGCAACATGGATAAGCTTATTTTATTGCTGCTTTCCTCAGAACCTGATGCATCATAATGAAGCAAAATATTATTAATTAACCAACCATTCCTTGGCTGCACTAATGATAGTTTGGTCCAAAGAGTTGCTGCAATCTGCCTGTGCTGCTGTCTGTGGCTGCCATTGGTGGGTGGGTTAGGAAACAGGGCACTGAGCTGATAACAGCCAAAGATAAAGCAGCACATCTAGTGGTGAGCTTCACCATCAAGAGCAGCAGATGAAGGAACCAGAGGGGCTTTAAGGTATGTCAATCCCTTCTATTGCATCCAGTATCCTGGATGTTTCACTAGTGTAATAATGAAGCAGCGTGAATTATCCTGAGTGGGAGATTTGTTGCACATAGATCTTAAGGAGTGTGTAATTTAAACCTTAGGATTAGGGGACACAGTTTAAAACTTGAATCCTTTGTAAATTTAGCTATTTTATCAAATTAAGGTAATTTATAGAGTTTCAAAGCTGTTACTTATCTTTTGCTTTTCCCACTGGGTCTAGATGGGCAAGAGGAAGTTCAGCGGGCTGGAACTCACCTTGATTGTCCTTGTTTTCCTGGTGACAGCTATAACCTGTGTCCTCATTGGGCTTTTAGCATCAGGACAATCTGGAGTCAAAACTGTAGTCAAAACAGGTAAGCACTTCCCATGGCTGTTGTAAATGCTACAGAGCTTCAGGAGATAACTTGGCACCGTTTCTGTTGCTGTTTGAGTCAGACTTCTCCAGAACATGGACATTCATGTGAGAAGTGGTGTAAAAAATGCAGTGTAAAATCCTGACTCTGAGTGTTACTGTTGTGTTCTTATCATTACCCAAAGGTGACTCTTAGTCAGTCCTTTCTACAGGTGATATGAGTGAAGTTACTAGATAGGAAGATAATGAATTCATAACATAATAAATAGTGTGACTCAGATTTTATTGTCATGCAACAAAAATTCTGTCCCTTCCTCCCAAGACTGGGCTTGTTTTGTACATCTGAAACTCATCCGTTTTCAGCATTTTTAAATACATATATATATATATATATATATATATATATATCAGGGACACTATGTGGGAGCAGCCAAAATGTGTGGAATATACACATTATAATCATAAATACCTATGGTGTTTGCTGCTAATGAACATTAGAAACCACTTGTCTTACAGGGATGTGACAGAGAACACAGTCCCACTTTGAGTAATTCCATTTACACACTGAAGCAACAGCTTGAAGGTGAAAATGGTAGTAAAATAGAAATAATTGCTTCTACAAAACAAACAGGTGTTTTAGGAGAACTGCCCCTACAGACTAATATCTGCATGGTTTTTTGCCTGTTTCAGTCTCCAGATGAATATGAGTCTGACTGAGCAAGAAAAGTGTATATATTGCAGGTAATGCAAACAGGACTTGCTGAAAAGTGAAATATAGAGATAAAATTAGCAAAGTCACTCACAGGTTCAAACACTTTGAAATAAAGTTGTCCTACCTGTTGTTTTAAATACCTTTGTGCAATGTGTCAAAGGTGAAAATACATCAGACTAGCAATAGTTTACACTCATTTGAATCTATATTAATGGCTAGAGTTTCAAGATACAGGCAGCTAAAGCAGTTACTGAGCTAAGAGGTAGCCATGTTATTCCTGTGTTATGGAAATTCTGGTAATAACTGTGATTTTCTGGTAATAACCTATTCATTTATTTCCCTAACAGAACTTTCACCCAACTGTCCAAACATATTGATAGCAGAGAGAATTGACTGCATCCCGGATCAAATAGCAACAAAGGTCTGAAAGCATCCTAAAAACAATTCAAAAATGAGCTTTACCCTGTGTAATTACAAAAAATGAAGTTGTCTTTACTATATCAGTTGTTTTCTTAACCAGAATATTTTGTAGTCCTTGATCTTGAAAGGCTATTATCATTAATATTTTAATTATCATTATTAATTTTCATCTTTACAATAGATGGTCTCATTTTCTGAGAGTAGCTGGTGGATGCCTGGCATTTTTATTGGCTTAGGAGGGAAAAAAAATAATATATGATGATGTGTGATGTTTATGTCATTCACAGAGGTATTAAAACTTATTAACCATCTGTCTCCCTCTCAGAGGGAATACCCAGTCTAATTCCAGAAATGACAGTTGTTAAAGCTTCTGTCATGCCCTGGGTTTTGTTGTGATCTAGAGTTCAATAAAGTCCTGGGGATGAGGTAGGTTTGGAAAGGCTCAAATCACAGCCTGTTCCCCTACTCCTTTGGTTCCTTCACCTCCCACCAGGAGCAAGCACATCATGGGAGGAGAAGTCATGCAGATCACTTTAATTACTGCCTTTGAACCAGTCACCCCACATTAAGTGCTGCACTCATCATAGCCTGAGGGGATGAGTTTTGCTCTGGTTGCAACTCTAAACCTTATTGTAGGTCTGCCTTTGATTTTTGCCATCACTGCTTAGAAAGATATACAAATTATAGACACCAGCAGAAATGTTGGACCAGGTGCAGATTTGAACACTGCTCTGAAATTAGAGGTAAAAGAAATTATTTCTGAGTCTGTTCTTTCCTTAGTGAAGACCAGGCAAGAAAGTTCACAGGGTTGAAGATAAACATCATCTTTAACCTGTGTCCTGATGACAGCTGTTAGATGCATGCCTGACACAAGCCAGAGTCCCACCTCAGTGTGTGTCCATCCATTCCTGTATAAAGATTCTCCTGGAAGCATTTAGGTTGTCTTTCTTTAGGTTACTCTACCTCAGCAACCAACAAGAGCTGTAAAAGTCCAGGCAGCCTGCTCAGGATAACAAAACTCTTCTCTAGAAGTTTCTATTAGTTAGGAAAATTATGATTTGCCAAAGCTTATACCAGCAGGTTAGTGTCTGTGATGATTTCTGTGTTTTGGGTATTTCCCAAAATATCCTGCAGGCAGAGGTTTGTTTGGGTGCACATGAGAGGAACATTTTAGGTCAGCTCCTAGACAAGCTATTCTTTTAATCCTTGGGGCTCAGTTCAATGTTCAGAAGTCATCTCATCCTGTATCTCAGTGTAAAATGTTTCCTTTTGTCCAGGATTATTTCTAATTAAGCTTTGGCTTTCTCTTTGGCTTTATTGGGTGTTGGTATCTATTTTGCTGGGTTTATAGCTCAGAGACTGTGATCAGCTCCCATCTTTATTTACACTAACTGATATCTTTTATAGCAGCCTCTCCAGTGTCTTCGGGTGAACTCTGCTCCTTTCTGTCTCCAGCAGAACTGAGCTTGCATTTAATTCCTTAGGCAGTGAGCTCAGTGTGCCACAAAACCACAAAGCTATAGAATCACAGCATCATTAAGTTTGGAAAAGAACTCTAAGATCACAGAGTCAATCCATCAACCTATCACTAAACCATGTCAACCTCTATACATCTTTGGAACACCTCCAGGGCATACAAATCAACTAGAATAAGATCAAGCTAGAAGAATATCACTGAACTGTAAAGTAACTGCTGAAAACAGTCAACAAGTATGTATGAGATGTGGCTGGGGAAGAAGAAAAGCTTACTTAGGAAGTTGGGAATGCAGATGTTTAACTACCAGGCTTTAGGAAAATCTGTTGATCATGTTCTTCTGCATTGCATGGGATAGTCACTGGCCTAGGAAGGGATTAAGAGGAAGGACGTAGCAACTCTGCTCTTATGTATTTGGGATATTCCCAACCTTAGAATGTCTGTTGAGTTGTGGGGGGAAAATGAGTCATTATATCTCTCCTCCAACCATGTTTTTTGCTCGGAACCTGATGGAAATGGCATCAAACCTGGTTTTTAACATGATGAGTCCATGACAAAGAGAGAAGCACTTATCTGTTTGGTGAATCTAGGTTTTAATCTTGGGTGGTTTTGCAGGGATTTCTGTTCTCTGTGCAATCACTACTGAATAAACACACTAAGGCTTCCCAAGCCAGTGGCTCTATGAGCTCCGTTTCTTCAGCACTTCCATGATTTCTGGGCTGGACTGGCTTATCTTTGCTCTCGTCAGAGGTTGAGTAAAGCACATGATCTGCACGGGCCAGGTTGAGCTCTATAACCCAAATCCATGTGGCACTAAGTACAGCAGTAGATGAGGTTTTGGACCATCTCCACCTGTTTCAAGCTCTAGAATATTTTATATCAGCATGTAAGAAGCAGCTTCTGTTAGTGGGCAGGTGGAGAGAAAGATCTTGAAGATCTCCATATGTTGGATTTGGACACTTGTGACGACTTCTGGTTACTGCCCTTTGCCCTGAGTAAAACCTGTTGTACTACTACTGCCCTTTGCCCTAATGAATGAGTTGGGGTTTGAATGTGAGAAAATGTCTCTAAAGATAGTGATGTATTGCCCAAATGTTATCTTCAAACATAAAACTCAGGAAAACAGCGCGTTAATAAGTTAATTTCTAATAGCAAAGCAAAGGTGCTGTAGCTTGTTAGACTACTGAAAGGTAGTGTAAAGCTTGGTGCCACTACACTGAGGTCCATGCTTTAAACAATAGCAATATAAACATCTCTGATATTGGAGAATTATATTAAAATATATATTTTCTACATGATGATCAGTTACACAAGCTGCATGTTTGACCAGATGTTAGGCCAACTATAATTTTTACCCTTCTCTCCAGTGTGTGGCTTGTGGTCAGACTATACTGCATCTATCCCAGCTCAAATGTTTAAATAATTCTTTTTAAATCCTCATTTTGCCTGTGGGTCTTGTGGTTTTAAGAATGAATGAATGTCTAATAAGCAGATTTCTACCCCAGAATTTCCTTTCTATTTAGCGTATTCTGTGCCATTGGATTCACTCAGAGTTTCAGAGGAGTTGATCTAATTGCAAATATTATTAAGATTTCTGGTGTTTGGGGTAAAATACACTCTGTGTGCATTCTAACTGGTTTATACAGAGGATTTATTGATGTAAAACTGTTGATTTGTGCCCTTATGTCCTTGAATCAGAGCACTTGCAACCTACGTGGATGCTGCTGGAGTCCCCAGAGCGACACCAATGTGCCTTGGTGTTTCTTCTCTTCAAACTACGGCTACCAAGTAGATGGATCACTGAGATCAACTCTGGCAGGTAAGCTGGAGCCTGAGCTCCCCAACAGATCCGTGTCTGATTCAATAGGACAACACTGAAACAGGTGGGTTTGGTTTTTTTCCCCCAAGGATTTGAGACTACATTAAGAAGGCTGCCATCACCTTCTCTCTTTGGGAACGATATCGACACTGTCCTCCTCACGGGAGAGTATCAGACACCAAATCGCTTCCACTTCAAGGTTAATCTTTCTTCTCTGCTTTGGGAAAGTTCATATTCCAGGCAAGATTTGAGACTGGCTGTTGTATAGGGAGTTTAGCAGGTTCTGGAGTTATCCCACCCATGACTTCCACTGAAGTGCTTGGCTCCTTCTTTGTCTGTCCTTGCTGCTGTTGCAATGCAGCAGGTTAAGGAGCATTTAGCACTGTGGGATTTCTGCTTGAAAAATTACTGAGGCTTTTTGGAAACTCATATTTTATGTTCTATACCTTTTTTCCTCCTCATAGGAAAGTTTTGAGGGTAAAGGTGTTAAGTTACTTATCTCTCAATCCAATGTTTTCTGTTTTCTATGGAAAACTCAACAGCCTGTGCTGAGAATAGGGGATAGAGATGAATTCTAATCTTGAGCAGGGCTTCTTCTGTGGGACACCTTCCTCTTGTGGGGGGCTTCTGGTGAGCCAGGGAAAAACAGGGAGAAAGAAATGGCTGAAAAGGAGAGATGCAAGTTGGAAGTGAGTAGCAATGTCCCAGAGGAAACTGGGACAGGGTTAGGAATAACCTAAATTAGAACTATTTGTCAGCACTGGGAAGTGTTGGAATTAGGCACTGGCTTTTAAAAGGTGTAACACTGGTGTCCTTTAAATATGTGCAGATCACTGATCCCAAAAACCAAAGATTTGAAGTTCCTCATGAACATGTAAGACCTTTCACTGGATCTGCAGCCACCAATTTGAACTACCAAGTCCAGGTCAAGCAGAATCCCTTTGGCATTGTGGTGACCAGAGGGAGCAATGGGAGAGTGCTGTAAGTTCTGTTGGTGCTTCATTGTTTTTTCTCTGAAAGCTCATGTTACCACACAAACAGTGTTCTGTCCAAGATGCCATCTTGGATATCGAGTCTACTTGTTCTCTTCTTTTGACTGATGGATATTCTGCAAGGTTTTGGAAACAAATTCTGTGATATGCAAAGCCCCGTCTGAAAGGACTGAGGACTGACTTTCTGTTCACTGTCCCACAATACTAAGAAGTTTACAACTGCTTTTTTCCATCAATTCAGGAATTTTTATGATCTGAAAACCTCCTTGCCAATACTTCAAATCACATGGGAACATTCTTCATTGCATCTTGTTTGTCACAATCATGCTTGAGCTCTTAATCACCAAACCCAGGTTGCCCTTTAGACCTGGTGCAAGCCACTGATAAGCTGGTTATGTCATGCTGTGTGTAAACTATCAGACAGGCTTGTGCATTGAATCCTTCCATCCCAAGAGGAAATGGCCTCAAGTTGCACCAGGGGAGGTTGAGATTGGATGTCAGGAAAAATTTCTTCATTGTAAAGGTTGTTAGGCATTGGCCCAGGCTGCCCAGGGCAGTGGTGGAGTCACCATCCCTGAAGGGGTTTAAGAAATGTACAGATGTTCACTTAGGGACATGGTTTAGTGGCATGAGGGTGGTACATAGATGGTTGGATTTGGTGATCTTAGAGGTCTCTTCCAACCTTAATTATTCTGTAATTTAGATTCTAAATATAAACGAACAAACCTCCAAACCTAATGACATGGCTTTCAGACCCATTAGTAGGGGAAGTGTCATGCTTATTAAATTAGCCCAAAAATGATTCCTTCTCAGAGTGATAACTTTGAGTTATCAGAGTGATAACTGAACTATCAACACTGTGAGTTTCATTAGTTAGCAATTACTTCTGTGCTCTCAATAGCAATGTTTTCTTGCTGAGCTCCTCTCTAATGATTGATTTGCAATTATAGGGAGCACAAAAGCTGGACTTGGTATTCAGCAGTGCATGACTGATTAAACAGGTATATGGAGGGGGAATAAGAAACCTACTCCAGGAGAACCCTGTTGAAAGATGCTCTGGAAGATTGTATCTCTTTTCCTTAGGCTCTTGTTTAATTTGATAAAAGTGGTTGCATTTTCTGTCTCTAAAGACAGAAATTGCAATGCTGCTTGACTCTGGGTTTGAGTGTCTTAAAGGAAGGTGTGGTTAGCATGGGATAAGGACACATCCTCAGAGATAAATCCTTAGTATCTTTCTTTAGACGAGATGAGTGCTGTCCCTCAACTCTTAAAACACTAACTAAAAGAGAGGCATCTTTGGAAGTGATGTGTTACTGCAGTTCATTAAAAAAATTCTAACTATCCAGATTGTTATAAAGCCTGTGACCTTCCATCATGACTTCAGCCCCTAAAAACAGGTGGTAAATTTAGTAGAAATTGAGACTTCTCCCTTCCCCCCCAAAAAGATAGGTTCAGTAAAGTTTGTGAGGAGATGGTGAAGACTCGGTGATCTCCAAGGTCTCTTCCATCTGTAACTGTTCTATGATTCTATAGTCTTCAGAATCATTAAAACTGGACAGAAATAATTCAGGTGAAATTTACCTATGTAGCATCTCTCAACTGTTAGCATTTTTCACTTTAAAAAAAAATAAAATACCCTTTCCCCCCCCCCAATTCTTTCATCAGGTTTGATACTACCATAGGACCACTGCAGTATGCTGACCAGTTCTTACAGCTATCAATCAAACTGCCTAGCAGCAACATTTATGGTGTGGGAGAACACGTCCATAAGCAGTACCGGCACGATGTCAACTGGAAAACTTGGCCCATCTTCAGCAGGGATGTTGGCCCCTCTGGAGTAAGGACTGGGTTTGTTACACCTCATTTCTGCAGTGAGTTCACACATCAAATCCTGGGTTCAGTTTTGGGCCACTCTCTCCAAGTAGGACATTGAGGTGTTTGAGTGTGTCCAAAGAAGGGAATTGAAGGTGGTGAAGAGCACTAGTGTTATGAAGGAAGTGGGGTTGGTTAGTCTGGAGAGGAGGAGGCTCAGGAGAGTCCTTCTCACTCTGTACAACTCCCTGAAAGGAGTTTGGAGCAAGGTGGAGCTTGATCTCTTCTCCCTAGTAACAAGCGATAAAACAAGAGGAAATGGCTTGAAGTTGCACCAGGGGATGTTCAGGTTGGATATTAAGAAGAATTTCTTCACCCAGAGAGTAATCAGGCACTGGCCCAGGCTGCCCAGGAAGGTTTTGGAATCACCATCTCTGGAAGTGTTCATAAAACGTGTAGATGAGGTGCTCTGGGGCCGTGGTTTAGTGGTGATCATGGTAGTATTGGGTGGATAGTTGGACTGGATCATCTCAGAGGGTTTTTTCCAACCCAAATCATTCTATATTTCTATGATACTATGACTTCTGCAATCCAGAAGCAGCAGACACGTTACTACTCCCCACTGAGTTTTTCCCCAGAGACTTGTCAGGCACTGCCTGTTATTACTAAAAGCTAGATGGCACTGATGAATGTTCCCTGAGGAACTGCTTTTTATAAATATTTTGATTTTTGTGTGCTGACATGCAGTTGAAAACCCCCTGATAAACATTAATATATGAGAGTCTTCAATGTCTACTGATAAAGAAAACAAATAACAATATATCCTGTGTGCAGCATTCAGCACAGATGCCACGTGCTGCTTCAGCTCACATCCTTGGAGCTGAGCAGATGATGGAAAAGTTCTCCTTAACAGCTGATATTTCACAAGACAAAATATGTCTCTTAGCTGTTACTTGTTTCTATAGTTTCTCTCACTGTCTCTTGATGAAACAATTTCTGGGGCACCCATTTTTTGATAATTGTAAGAATATTTGTCACTATTACCTCAGCTTCACAAAGCAACAATTCATTTCCTTTCCTTTGAGAGAGCTCTTCAGTGCTTTGCTGAGCAGGAGCTAACAGAAACTAGAGGCTCAGATATGGAATTAATTAATAATTTGGAATTTGCACCACTTGAGGCAACTTCTCACTATCTTCTCTGGTTTGAAGATAGTTCTTAACTGAATTGAGTGGAGACTCATTAAGTTAAACAGTGAACAGAATCAAGTTAAGCTAAGTTCAAATTGTTCTGAGATTCCTTTTGCAGGGGAAGAAGCACAACTATTACAACAATTGTTAATGTTGATAATAATAATGGGGGGAAAGGAAGGAAATCAAAAAGAACCATTTCCATAGATTAGACATAGAAATGATTACCTTGTGGGATTAACAGAAATATAGATTAGATGCAAAATCTTATCTATGGTGAAAGCACCTTTCAGGTTCTATTGTTTGATTGATGTGCATATCTATTACCCAGAAACAGTACAGCCATAACTGCAGACTTGCCTGAAGATCCATCAGAGCTGATGGCTTATGCTGTCTAGATATTTGGGGAAACTTATGTTTTAATGGAAAATACTCCCATAAAGGAGAGGAATGGCAGGAAAGGGAAAACAGATCTGGGGGAAGTTGCCAGGATTTCTCTTAGTGTTTTTTTTTACTGTATTTTGAGAAGTTTCAAGGCCTACCTGTGATATATTTTGGAATATCCCATATCAGATACTGTTATTAGATATTATGCAGCTTTTTGCTTACTTTTTCTTTCTATCCCTTAAGGAAATGCATAACTTATATGGAGTTCAAACTTTCTTCTTGTGTTTGGAAGACAGCACTGGAGCCTCCTTTGGTGTCTTCCTAATGAATAGCAATGCCATGGGTAAGGAAGCTTTCTCTGTAGCTCTGAGCACTGCAGTTCAATATCTATTTAAATGATCTGCGGGACTGGGATCCAACCTGTAGTGTTTAGCATACATGAAGGAAGCAGTTAAATGGTGCACAGTTAAGATAAAAACAGTGCTGGAAACCTGAGGGTCAGAAACACCTCTCTCTGCAGATGTCTAGGCCACTGGAATCAGAGCCTAAATTTGGAGTGAGCAATACTTGAAAGTAAATGCCCTTTAGTCTCTTTAGATGAACATGCAGTTATCTGTATGCTTTACAGAGCTCCTCACATCTCTGGAGGCTAGAAATTGTGCTGAAAATGTAAAGATAAAAGGTTGAGCCATTGGATTTCTTCTGATTCTCTTCACTGTAGGATGTAAAGGAATAGAATTATGGACACTTAAAAGAGTAATTTGAATACATTTCCCCTACATTGCAAGTTCAGTTAAAGGGTTTGTGTTCCTTAGGGTGTTAGGTTTCTTTTTTTCTTTGGATTTCTGTTTTTTCTTAGGTAAATTTTCCAGTCATCAACTAGAAAATGACAAATTTTTTTTCTACCATTATCTGGTATCCAAAATTGAATTCTTTTTGCCTCTTACCTGGCAGAGTTTGTGGTGCAACCTGCTCCAGCAGTGACCTACAGAACCATTGGAGGGATCCTGGATTTCTATATCATCTTGGGGAACACTCCAGAGCAAGTAGTCCAGCAGTACCTACAGGTACCTTTAGAAAGGGAGATGATTCATTGAACAGATTGGGATTATTTTGCTGGATTTGGGAGTCACCATCCCTGGAGGGGCTTAAAGGACATTTAGATGTGATACTGAGGGACATGATTTGGTGGTGATTTAGCAGTGCTGGGTAAACATTTGGACTTGATGATCTTAAAGGTCTCTTCCAACCTAAACAATTCTATGATTCCATATGGAATAACTTATTCTTCCTTGCTCGGGCTCACTCTTGCTCTAAGGACAAATTCCTCTTCATATGGCAACATTTTAGGGTAGATAATGTGCTTATAGATATGTCATGATTTTATGGTTGTAAAATATCAGTGAGATTCTTGCTCTCAACTTGCAGCTCGTGGGACTCCCTCCATTGCCTTCCTACTGGAGCCTGGGCTTCCAGCTGAGCCGCTGGAATTATGGCTCTCTGGATGAGGTGAAGAGAGTTGTGGAGAGGAACAGGGCAATTGGCCTCCCTTATGTAAGTATGGGCTTGGAGGAAGGCAGCAACCACCTTGAAGGTAGAACTCTGCAGAATGAATGACCCTAAGAGCCTGATCATGGTGTTCTCCAACTACTGCAGGAGGGCAGCACCCAGCTGCAGCTAGAGCTCTGCAGGAGGAATGACTCCTAGAAGCCTGATCATGGTGTTCTCCAACTAGTGCTTTTGGCATTGATGATCTTAGAGGTTTCTTCCAACCTTAATTATTCTGTGATTAGTTTAAATTAGTCAGTTTCTAAGAGATAGGCTTCTGGTGGCAAAAGTTTTTAAGGTAGATCCATTATCAGAATGTAGGATATGGTAATTACACTCAGTTTTATTTGAGCACTTTATTGTGACATTTTTCAGTGATACTTCCAACTATATCCACTTATCTTATGTGACCTAATCTATGAAATACATATATATATATAATTTTTTATTGTCCTCTGGACAATTATGGAATGATTTATTCTTCTTAATTGTCAGACCAAGGTAAAGTACAATTAACTCTCCAAATTAGATTTCAGATTACATTAGCTTAATGGTTTAAATAGAATTAAAATGCTTTACTATTAAGATGAGATTTGAGGAAGAAATGTTTGGATTTAAGGGCAGGCAACTGCCATGACATAGCCACATGCCAAGTGGCTACTTGAAAGGATGCCAATATACACATTCACTTAAATGTGACTCTTTTTAGGCACAAAAGATGTGTCAGTGCCATTAATTAGGGCTGTTAAGTGGGAGAGGAGAGATGCACATTGTTTACAAGTGGCCCTGACAACAGACTTTCAGCCAGGCTGCAATCCAATCCCAGCAGCAGGACAAATGAGAATTGTCAGAAGGAATTGTGTTGGACTAATAGACAAGCTTTTTACATCTCACTTCTCATGTTAAAACTCAGCTCCTCTCTCTTTCAGGATGCTCAGGTCACTGATATTGACTATATGGAGGAAAAGAAAGATTTTACTTATGACAAAGTGAAATTCCAAGATCTCCCTAATTTTGCAGCTTATATGCACGAATATGGACAAAAATATATTATTATATTGGTAAGCATTGGTAACCATTCCTTTTTCCCCTCATAAATACTCTCATTATAAGTACTTATTATTATGCTTTGCTTATTCTATGTAATAATTACATTTATTGCTTAGTAGTCTACAATAATTGATGCAGTCTATCCTGCTTTCTTCTTTATTTTTTGGTCTATTTTTTTTTTTGTAGGATGCTGCTATTAGCACACAAAATCTAGTTGATGGCAGTCCCTATGGAAGCTACGTCAGAGGAGAGAGCAAAAAAGTCTGGGTTAATGAACCAGATGGAGTAACACCACTACTTGGGGAGGTAATCATGTTTTCATGGACTTGAACTTGATTTGTCACTGTTGTGGTTTAATTTAGGTTAGGGAAATCCTTTTAATCTCTCATGTTTTAACTGAGAACTGCTTCTGCCTTCTTCCTGCATGCAAGCTTTGTCAGTCTATGAGTTTGTCATTCAGAAGTCTTCATCAGAGCACTCTACTGGGTCTTCTCTGCCCTTGATGGCCAGCCGTGGAGGTCCTGGTGGACTACACGTTGAATGTGGGTCAGTAGTTTGCCACTGTAGCAACAAAAGCAGTGTTCTGGTCCCCACAGCTCAAAAGAGATGCAGGCAGGTGGGAGAAGATCCAAAGAAGGCCCACGGCGATGGGCAAAGGGCTGGAGAACCTGCTTTGTTAGGAAAGACTGAAGGAGTTAGGTTTTTAGCCCCCAGAGAAGGCTCAGAGGGGGCTTCATCCCTGTATTGCAGTACTTAGAGGGCAGCTACAAAGACACAGAGGTTCTCCTTCAGAAGGAGCCACATGGAGAATGTGAGGGCCAATGGGTACAAGTGGCAGTGAAAGTTTTTTACAGTAAGAAGAATAAATCACTCGAACAACCTCCCCAAGGACAAGGCAGAGTCCCCATCACTGAAGGTATTCCATATGTGGCCAGACAGGCTGTTAGGAGATCTCATCTGGGTTCCCTTGCTCATGAAACGTGAAACCAGATGATCTCTCAAGGCACCTTCCAACCTGAGCTGTTCTATGACTCTATGACCTCTTTTTCATATCATTAAAAGCCTAATTAATTATTTCCCATTTCTTATTGCAGGTATGGCCAGGGGAAACTGTGTTCCCAGATTTCACCAACCCAGACTGTGAGAGCTGGTGGGTGGAAGAGTGCAAACTCTTTCATAATGTCGTGCCCTATGATGGAATCTGGATTGTAAGTGGTTCAGAACTTCCATTGCTATTTTTAGCTTTAAAAATAGGCAAGGATAGGTGTTTATTACATTTAAGTTGCATTAAATGTGAAAGGGATGTTTACTATCACTAACCTGAAATCAGTGAAATGTGTGTAGTAGCATGGTAGTGACAGGTAGATGGTTGGACTTGATGATCTTAGAGGTCTCTTCCAACCTTAATGATTCTTTGAGTCCTCTGGTGTTGAATTTGAAATTCCATTATACATTTTAAGTTTGAATTTGACTCATTATTCACGGCATTGAAATGATCAATGTGCTGATTTGGGGATGTTCAGTGGCACTTTAAAATGCTGCCACTGATGAACCATTGCTAAGGGCAAGTTCTAGCACACTCCTGTCCTCAGAATGGCAATATCTGGAGACCTCTATAGCTGCGTAGTGGGTATGTGTTAAACAGGTCCTGAATACAGGGTAAAATACACATAAACTATGTATTTTTGTAGCTATGCTCCAAGTAGCTCACGGAATTTCCAGTTAGTCAATCTGCAATTGCTAGTCCAGATAAGGATTTGGAATAATCAGGCTTCCTAGACAGGTCGTTCCCCCCCAAAAGAGGACTAAAATACAATCTGGCACAGTGGATTTTAGATACAGTCCATGGAAATCAGATGAGATTATGAACCATTAGAGAACAGAACATAAGACTTTGTAAGGAAAATGTACTTGATGAGGCTTCATTACATTCTGCTTCTTACCTTTTCCAGGATATGAATGAGGTATCCAACTTCATTAAAGGCTCAAAAAAGGGTTGTGAACAGAATGACTACAACTATCCTCCTTTCACTCCCAGTAAGTCCTTCTACTTGAACAAGAAAGCAAAATATCAGAAAGATTATGAATTACTGTGGATACAAAGTGATTTTATTGTAGTTCTGATGGGGGGTGGGGGGTGCTGGAACATTTCTATTGACAGAAAATACTGGTATATTTTGGCCCTCATTGAAGGTGTTATGTCATTGACTTTTTTCCCCTTTTTCAATTTATTACTGAATATTAGGAAGAATTTCTTTACCCAGAGGGTTATCAGGCATTGGCACAGGCTGCCCAGGGAGGTGATGGAATCACCATCCCTGGAGGTGTCAAAAAATATGCTTGGGGACATGGTTTAGTGGTGAGCATGGGAGTGTTGGGTGGGTGGGTGGACTCAATGATCTCAGAGGTCTTTTCCAACCATAATCATTCTATGATTACCTTAATTGTGTCTGCTAATATGAAGATCTTCTTTTACTATCAGAAGGTTTATGAGATGTATGTAGTTCATAGTTTACATGAAGTAGTAGGTTTGAGTAACCTTTGCCAACATGTTGTCAGAGACTGATTCAAAAGTTTATAGCTCAGTTCTCAGTTAGTCCTTGCATGGGTGCAAAGCTCAAGAGTAGGAAAGGTCACAGAGCAAAGCTGAGTCAAACCATCAGCCAAACTAGAACTTCATATTTGTAGTAGTAACTCTGACCTTAGTGCACACACTGAAGAGAAAAAAAAGGCTTCAATATCGTGAATCTGCATTAAAGATTGGAAATATTCCTAATAAAAATGTCCTTTAAAAGTGATATTTGTATTCCTTTATTGAAGATATTCTTGATAGGCTCATGTTTGCCAAGACACTTTGTATGGATGCAGTACAGAAGTGGGGGAAACAGTACGATGTCCACAGTCTTTATGGATATTCCATGGCTATATCCACACAGAAGTAAGTGCTGCATCCTAACATCTTCCCAGAAAACCAGTACACACCTGCATTTTCCAAGACAGCAAGGGATTTCACTTCTAAGGAAGCCAATTCCTGGAAAACACTTGGTTATATTTAAGCCAATGCAGCTAAGGCAAAAATCTACTAACTAAAGTTAGCCACACTTTGGTTGTCAAATCTATATAGAAAGATTATTTAAAACTAAGATTGTTATTAAATATTATTAGAGTTCTTCAAACTCTGCTAAAATACACTTGGTTAACCATAAAGGAGCTCATATATTTGGGATTAATAATTATTGTTAATCAGTCAGGTTAAATTGATATAAATTTAAGGAGTGATGTCCAAGTCTTCTCTTCTCCTCTGCCTAATTCCAATATCTCTTCTTTTTAAGAGCCTTGGAAGCAGTGTTTGCTGGGAAGAGAAGCTTCCTGATTTCAAGGTCTACTTTTATTGGATCAGGGAAGCACACAGCACACTGGCTGGGAGATAATGCAGCAACCTGGGAACACCTAAAATGGGCAATACCTGGAATGCTGGAATTTAACCTCTTTGGATTTCCTTATGTATGGCATTATTTTGTGACATCCTTTCCAATCAAACCATTAGTTTGTGACATCCTTTCCAATCAAACACCCTCTAGATAACCATCTCACATTTTTCAGCTCCAAATTAATTCTGTTTGGGAATCTGGTTTGAACTTTTTGTTCTTAAATTGCTGATTTTTAGTTCAGGGCACTTGTTTTGAATCCTGTGACTGTGTGTATACGGTGAGATAAAAGTGGGTAACAAACAGATTAATTTAGATGTCCCAAGCTACCTGTTACTTCAAGTAATTTTTAAACACTGTTGTTTTTCTTATAATTTCGAGACCTCCATTTGTAAGGGAAATAACCAAACTCTTTTCCTTCATTTAAATTTGCATGACTTAGATACATTAGGAGAAAGGTTCCAATCTTAGCACCAAACAGGAAGGGTAAGGGTTTGGAAGAAACAGAACCATGGGCAGTGTTAGCTACTAGTCAGTTATTTTTTTTATCCAACCTAGCTGAATTGGAAAGAGGAAAGCTACAACTGTGTTTTAGTGGCTTGGGTGGATGGTTGGACTCAATGATCTCAGAGGGTTTGGTTTTATTTCCAACCACAATCATTCTATTAGCAATTGAGGTTGAATGAATGAAAACTAGAAGTTTTGTGTAGAGCTTAGAGGTTCAGCATTACTGGGCAACCAACACCTTCTGGTTTGATTTCAAGATTGGAGCAGATATTTGTGGTTTCCTTGACAACACCACAGAAGAACTTTGCAGGAGATGGATGCAAGTAGGAGCATTTTACCCCTTCTCCAGGAATCACAATGCTGAAGGATACATAGTAAGTTGTGCTTAACAGGAATGCTTCCTGTTACACTATGACATTCCCTTTGGCAGTATCAGGAGTAAACATTACTATCTCTGATTATTATGCTGCTGGTCAGTTGGAAAACAGCTCTCTTTAGGACATCTCAGAGCTGAGAGGTTCAACTTCATAATGGTTAATTGAGACTAAACTTACTGGGCAACAGTTTCTTCACCTTTGGTTGTGTCTACCAATAAGGACAGGTCTGTGTGACCATCAGAGGGACCCTTGGGAGCCTTTTCACATACCAGGATGAAACCCTGATATGCCTTCCTTGTAGATGGGTGCAGCACAAAACAAAATGAGCACGACCTCAGGTCCCACCATTGGAGAAGAAAACACTGTGCAGATGTGCACCATTGGCTTTTAGCCTCTCTGAAGCAGCAGCCACTTTTCAGACTCTTTTCTGCATGACAGAAATAATAATAATCATCTTATCTTTGTTTTCAGCCCCAGGATCCAGCTGTGTTTGGCCCTGACTCACTCTTGGTGAATACCTCCAAGCATTACTTGACCATTCGCTACACTTTGCTGCCCTACCTGTACACACTCTTTTATAAAGCTCACACTCAAGGGGACACAGTTGTTCGACCACTTTTGCATGAGTAAGTTGACCCATCAGCCTTCCCGAGAGTTTTTGTGAGGATTAAACAAATCAGACAGGTTAGATATTGTTAGGGAATGGCTAAACTCTGATGAAGGCTGTGAAAAGGCATATTTGGAGATCTACAGGCAACTTCTCAACTCAGGAAATAGCTTTTTGGAGTCATCAGAAGAGTAATCTGAAACAAATGTTGTCAGCTAATCAAATTATTCTACATCATCATACATACATGCTAGAATATATATTTGCTTGCCTGAAGACTCTTTAAAAAGCTGTGTCAAGAACAGACACTGACCCATACTTTGATAAAACCAGTAAGACCTGACCTTCTCACCCTGATTGCCTCAGATTAGGGGTAAAACAAAAAAGAAAGCCATTTTGGTATGACAATCTTCAGTCATGATCCTAGACAGCCAGTACCCTGAAATAATGGGATTGCTGATGATGGCAAAAGTCATAAACGCGCAGTTAACTGCTTTATCTTTCCCACTTGCTCAGGTTCTACTCTGATGCTGAGACCTGGAGTGTTGATAGGCAGTTCCTGTGGGGTCCTGGGCTGCTGATTTCCCCTGTCCTTGACCCGGTAGGTTTGGTTGTTTTGGGATGGTTGAGGGTCGTCTTGAGTCACCAATTCCAGCTCTTTTCTCTCAAGGAGGGAACTGCAGCATAAAGCCCTCAACTCTCACAATTCTTGTCACTCCTTTCTTGCTCTTATTAGAAACCACCTCCCAGTTCTGAGACTTTGTGGTTCAGCATTGTTACAATTCTGTTCTATCTTAAAGCATATAGCTCCTCTACTGTACATTTATTTCCTGCTCAAATCACACTCCCTCTCCTTTTTTATGCTGAACAAGCTGAACCAAAAAGGTAGGCTCTGCTGTTTCCCTGAGGATCCCAGGGAATTTGCTCTGGTCCTATTCTAGTCTGAATGTCTTCTGTCTTGACCAGACCTGCAAACTCTATTAGCAAAGGGATGGCAGAAGGCCTTGTTTATTAGCATTAACACAGCTCTATCTCCAGTGCAAACATGTTTGTGTGGGTTTTGTTTTTTTTTGCTAAATCCTTAGATTATATTTATTTTTTCATGTGTACATCACATTTCTGACTTATGGCTGTGGATGGACTCCTAACAAGCCTGGGGTTAGCTGCATTTTTCGGATTTGTTTTGGGTTTGTTTTTTTCTTCCCTTTCATTTATTGCATCTAGTGAGAGAACCCACAGCCTATTTTTATCACTGCCAAAATGGGAAAACTTGCACTTTCAGCTTTTAAATCCCACTCCTGTTTTCTAGTCCTCTAGGGAGTCAAAGTCATCTGTTCTGATTTTTCTGATCCACCTCAACTTAGGATTGCTGAATTTCCTTCAGAATCAGCTTTTCTTGCCATGCAACAAGAAAACCAATAGATTGTGGCTAATTCTGTGGCAGACTCTGGCAGTCAATGATTGTCACTGCCAGTAACACATGGAGAAACACAAAACATTTGTTAAATACAAAAAATGAAACTGAGAATCTGAAAGATGCCAGCCCACATAAATGTGGAAGTGAAGAAGATCATAGAGATGCTGGATTTGGAGTGTTGTGACTTTGGGTTGCATACAATGAGCTGCCACATTGTAGGGTGATGATTTGGTTGTCTCCCAGTAGCTCTGCAGAAATTGTACTTGGATTGCTTTCTTCCTTTCTGGATATCATCAGAAAAACCATTAAAGAAAAGAGCAGAGAGAAGTATCCATGATCTTCTTAGGGAGAACTTGAGTTTTATAGGTAATGTAGTGTATTCCATTAAGTTGCCTTCCAATATGAAAGTCATTTCTTTGTTCACCTTCCAGGGTGTGGATAGAATCCAAGCATATATTCCAGATGCAGTATGGTATGAATATGATACGGTAAGGAAATGCTAAGGGGAGGGTTTCTACATGGCTATGATGTGACAAAACAAGATTGTCAACCCTGCTTTGGGAGAGAGAGACCTAAAGGAAAGCTCACAGGAGGGAAAGGGTGAGACAGGGATGAAGGGTGGTGGGGTAAGTGCGTGAGGCAACATCAACAAAATAAAATAAGAGTATTGTAATAACACAGAAGAGCCTGCAACTCTAAAGTTCTAATGGGTAAAAAGAAAAGGACATTGTTCATGTCAGAGTCCCAACAGGACTTGCTTACTGCATTGACTGAGCCAGAACTAAATAGTGAGAGATGCTGCTTTATGTGCCCATTCTAAAAAGGAAGCTTTAAGATGAAACTCAGGACTTCAGAAAAGGTTCAGAGGAGTGAGTAATGCAAGGTACCTGTTGTCTTCTACATCCCTGTCAAAAAGGGGGCAAGCATCTCAGTGAGAAAACAATGGACCAGCCTGTACCTGCCAGCAGACAAAATGGGACTCCATTTGAGAGGAGGATATGTTTACCCTACTCAACAACCAGCTAACACAACAGTTGCAAGGTATGCTTCAAACCTGAATTGCTTCAAACTTCAGTGCTTTTATGTTGGGGTTTTTTTTGTTCCTCAAGACTGGCCTAAGAATCTTCAGGTTACAATTCAATAGCAGCCCATTGCATTTAGTCTTTTCACCTTGAAATATGGGAATAACTGTGATCCACACCTCACTCCCCCAGCTGTTTGTGGTGTTTTTTCCACCTGTAATGATGAATTCCAGGTTTATATGCAGAGCATTTGGTAAACTTGCCATGTGTTTTCATCCAGTTACAGGAAAAGAAAAGGCAACCAAGGACTAATTTAAGGCAATTCTCAAAGTATTGCAACCCTGTTGAGTGTCGCATTCTTGAGATTAGCATGAAGGACAAGAGGAAAAGGCCTCAAGTTGCACCAGGAGAGGTTGAGATAGGATATTAGGAAAAATTTCTTCACTGAAAGAGTTGTTAGGCATTGGCCCAGGCTGCCCAGGGCAGTGGTGGATTCACCATCCCTGGAGGTGCTTAAAAACATGTAGATGTGGTAGTTAGGGACATGGTTTAGTGGCATGGGGGTGATAGGTTCATGGTTGGACTTGATGATCTTGGAAGTCTCTTCCAACTTTATTGATTCTGTGATTCTGTGAAGGATTATATAAACCCTGTTTAGCTATTTGTTATCTATATTTGTATCATGTGTTATACATGAGGGACAAAAAGTCAATCTGTCCACAGCCGCAAGAATCCAATGGGACTCATAATTGCCCTGGATGAGAACAATGCAGCTTCTGGGAACTTGTTCTGGGATGATGGAGAATCTACAGGTGTGTAGCTATCAACAGTGAAATAAATATGATTGGCAAAGCATTAATCCATACACATTCCAACCTTCTGCTGATTCCCTAGAGCAAGAGCAAGATGTTGTAAGAGGCTATTAATACTTACTCATATGTCACCAGTTTTTCCATCACTTCTAGGTGGAAAACTGTAACTATTATTAATTTAGGTTTTTCTTGCTCAGGTTTCACTATGGCCTTAAATAAGTAAAGGTTTGGTATATGAACAAGCTTGGCTGTTCCAGCATGCTGTCAGGATTGAGATGTATTCTGGTCTACATCCAAATTCCTTTCAAGGGGTGCAAGAACACACATATTTAGTGTGAATCAGTAGAAGATGAAAAACTAGCACTGGTATAACTCTCTGGAATTATTTAGGTAGCCTGTGAAAACAGCAGGAATTTTGTTAACTCCTAAGTTTGGTATTGGAGCCAATGTTTGGGGTTTTTTTAATGTTATTTTTAATTGTTTCTATCAAACAATTTACAACACATACATTTTTGTTTAGGGTAAGTGAAAAAAGGAAGACAAATCTCTATGGTTCAACTTCTAATAAGTCTAAAACTCTAATTTAATGTTCCACTTCTAATTTTTGGTTAAACCTCTAATTTAAGCTTTTGGCTTTCAGTAGTTAGTAATTTTGGAATACATGCATGTCTAAAGAATATCTCTGGCAGAGATATTGTCATTTTTTCTGAAAAGCACTTACTTAGGGTTTTTAAAGAATTAACTTTTACCTATACATCTCTATGAGAAGCTAAGAAGGGATAACAGTCAAATCAAAAATTAATGCATTTTAGAAGAGCTGATTTCATGAATTTTGGCAAATTTGGCAAATTAGATCTAATATGGCCTAAGGAAAAAAAAAGATTTAAAGAAATGAATTTCTCAGAGAAACATTAGTAAATATTTGAGTTGCTCAGTGCAGTCTCTGAATGCAGTAATGATCATAATTAACAATTTATTGGTCTCTAACAGTGACACAGCCTTGTTTTTAATGTCATTCCATGCTTCACTGCAAGGCTAATATCTTTTTCTTTGCCTTTCAGGTACACTTGAGAGGAAAACCTACATTTACTATGAGTTTACAGTTTCCAGTGTAGGTACTATATTTAAAATGATCTTATTTTCACCAATACTATCACCAGAAGTGCATTTTCTCCCTCCTCATTCTCCTATAAGCTTTACTGAGAAGCAAAGTAGTTGACACAGTCAAGGCAGAGTCATGTTCAAATGACTGTAATAAAACCCCTCAGTTGCTATTGGAGTTTACAATTACTGTAGCCAAATCATCAGCTGTAATGATGTTGAATTACCAAATCATTAACATACACTTCCCTGTAGAGAGTAGTAATGAAGTTATCCCCTGGTTTAGATGACAGCCATGGTACAGCTTCACTCTTTGGCCTCCTACTCTAATAATAAATAATATATTTGAATAGAAACTGGTATTTTTAGATCAGGAAAAGAGATTACGAAGCTTCACTTGTTAGAATCCAATGAAATCAGAGTCTAGTAAAGGTTATCTGTCATGTCACAGACACAAGCAAAAAAGGAAAAAAAAGGAAAACAAACCCAATTATGAAGCATATTATACACATGACGGATTATAACAAGCAGGGCACTAATTAATATGTTAGGAAAAAGGTATTGGCTTACTACATGCAACAATATGAAGACCGAATTGTTAAATCAGGAGGAATTTTGGCTGATTTCTTTTAATAAGAATGCAATCCCTATTATTTTTCAGAATGTTCTACAACTAACTGCTATACATAGCAATTATACTGAGCCAAACAGCTTGAAGTTTGAAGAAATCAAGCTATTGGGAGTGCTCCAGGAAATAACAACAGTCACTGTCTCGCAGAACAACGTCGTCGAAAATCATCCACTGGTTATCACCTATTATCCTGCAGAAAAGGTAAAACAATAACAGGCAAATGGGAAGCAAACATCTTTGGAATGCAAATATCACCTTTCTTTTATGTATTGCAAATTTATATATTAGCACTCAGTACTAATGTCTTCCAAACAAAAAATACAATGTGTATTTTATTCCAGGATGAAACTACAACTGCATTCAACTCAGCTGCATGGAAAGTGAAGCTGATTTTTGCTCTCAGTGCAACAGAAGGTTTAGTTATGCAGTTATTCATAGAGTTACTTTCCAAGGGCAGGAATAGCTTCCTGATTTTATGTGCTATTGGAGGAGGTATTGGTATGGGTTGGATTTCATGATCTTTGAGGTCTCTTCCAACCTTTATGATTCTGTGAGGGTAACAAATATTTTTAGATGAGTATTTTAAGCACTGATTTATAAACCAACATCAAGCAGACATTTTAAACCTCATTTATCAAGTTATACAGAGGTGGGTTTTTTTTTCCCCAAGATGAATAAAGGAAAGCAGCACCAAAGTGCATTTATGTGCTAGTGGGAAAACTTCCATGCAAGTGTTTTCCCACTCCAAGGATAGTGCTGTCATTGCTTGGAATGTGCATTGTATATCCTTTTTAATCATTACAGCAATGGGAGTAACCTGTTATCTCAGTTATGGAATCAAAATCCAAAGATTTTTACCTTTTCTTAGCTCTTGCATTCATATTTCAAGATGTGAAGGAGCTGTGTCCTTATCTCTATTCCCTGTTGATCCCAAGGAAGCTGTGAGCTTGACTCAGGTTTTTTTTTTCAGAGTCTTAATATTTGAGATTTTATCTACAAGACTATGACTGATATTCAGATACCAGAGTATTTGTCAAAGTGAACCTGTACCAAATGTTACAGGACAGTGTTTTGTGTGAGCTGTCACGTAGCAAAACGAACCTGAGGCCTGGGATCTCTGCTGACTGGCGAAGAAAGATGGATGTGAGCTGAGATTTTAACAACTGTTTCTTGTTGAATATTTATAGGTTGCTCACATAACAGGATTTCAACTTCAGCTGGGAAAATCTTACACAGTGACATGGACTCAACAAGGGAGTGTTAACGGAAAGTTTAATTGATATCTGTCAAGGGTCAAGGCTGAGCTGGCCACCAGACAAGTGACAGATGCTCTCTCTGAAGCCCTCTGCCCTTCCCAAAGGGGAGAAAAAGGGAATAAGGGAGAGAGACTGATGGGATGGAAAAGTAAACAAACTATTTTAATGGAAATAATAACAATAAAATGAAGTACTGACAAATAGAGACAAAATGAATATCAACCCTAACCCCTGATGGCAATGACATCACTGTCACCACTGATGCTGTGGCAGCACTAGAGAAGTCCCAGACAGGAACCTGACTCAGGAATGTGGATTCTGGAACTGATTTAAGGAACACATGGATCAGGATCAAAGGCAGAATGGACAGAGTCCTCCTCAGATACCAGCCATAGGAGAAGAGCATGACCCTCACGATACCTCAGCTTTATCCTGACTATGACATCCACAGAATGGAATCTTTTGTTGGTCAGTCTCTCTGTCATACCTCTCCTGTCCCCTCCTCCCTGAAGCTGCAGTCTTGTACTCTACACCCCAGCCTTGTGCAGATTTAGCAGTGCCCTTGGTCTGCAGAGGAGCAAGTCTAAGGCAGAGCCTTTCTGCAGCCCAAGCCTTCAGAGGATCTCTTTATATCAAGCGTTGTCACTGCCAGAAGCAGATACTGTCTGTGAGAACATGCTGGGAGCTGCAGAGAGCGCAGTTACTTAGAAGAGACTGAGCTGGGATGTATAATCCCTGAACAGAATTAGTTCTGTTCTAACTCAAACCAGGACATTCCACCCTTTATTCCATATCATTTATGTCATACCCATCATCAGTTTGCAATTTCTTCCTACAGAAAGGTTCATTCAGTTCCTTTAGGTCATCATTGCAGATTTCCATCTCTCACAGTAGGACCAGCTCAATTGTTGGTTCTCCTGGTACTAACCAACCAAGTGGCTTCTGCTAACTGCTTGTCCCAGTTTTTAAAGGTTCCACTTCCACATTGCTTCCAGAGTAGCTTTTAACAGCCCATTGTATTACTTAATTCTCCCAGAGGCTGGTGCATGATGCAGGTGTGATATATACACTTGACACCACATTCTTTGGCCCAATTGTCTATAACATTGTTTGTGAAATGAGTCCCAGTGTCCAACTCAATTCTCTCTGGAGTCCTGGGATGATTTCCTACAAGACAATGTGATCCATCAATAAACAGAGCATATTGCTTTTCTTCATCTGGTGGGGCTTCTTCAGCACACATCACTACCTCTTCTAGTGGCATTTGAAAGTCATTATCTTCTGGTCAGTCACACAATTTCTGGATGACTGAGATTTCCTATCCAAGGTGATATGATGAGTGGAAGGAACCTTACCCTTGAACATCCAGCTTAGTACTGGTCACCATGGAGTCAGGAGGAGTTGTGCTTCAGTATCAATCATGTCCAAGTAGCTCAAACTCTATCCGATGCTGCCAATATTGCCTTTCTCAGTTGGAGTATAGTTTGGCCTTTGGAGCCTTTGTATCCTTAACCCTAAAATCCTAGGGGTTGACCTTGAATCTCCCCTGGTGCCTTCAGCCAGAGGCTCCAGGTATGACCATTAACCTCATCTGCAGTGTAGAGCACACTTGGAATGTTCAGAGCTTGATCTGCTCAAGGACCTGTTTTTATTCAGAGCCCCAATTAAAAATGCTTTTCTTTCAGGTCACCTCATAGAGAGGTTTTAAAATCTGGCTGTAAGTAGGAATAGGCATTCTCCAGATCCCACACCACCTAAGAAGGCTTGTGTTTCCTTCTTGTTAGTTGGTGAGGACACGGCTGTTGTTTTGTTGCCCACATCCATTGGGATCTGGTGCTATCCATCCTGCATATCTGAGTAACAGCAGTGTCTGTTTCCCATCTCAGGAGTGCTTGGCTATGTCCTCTACTTAAGACAAAAATGAGAGGTAGTGAACAGGGAAAACAGTCACTTTTAAAATGCAAACTCTGTGCAAAAAGCTTTCCTTTTAAGTATTTATTTTCTCAGTTCCAAGGCAAACCTCATTATCTGCTCCTTTCTGAGCCTGCTTCCGATAAGGTCTGATCTCTTGATAATCTCTCTCTGCTCTTTCATTTCCAATGCAAGGAGTAAGCAAGAAGCAGTGTTTCCTTACAGGTCTTAACGACCTTAAAGCCCTTGGAAACTTGGATATTACCATAAAGAAAGAAAACATCAAGGCTGCTTGAATTTCTGCCTACTGAGTCATGGATCCTGGGTTGGGCAGCATGAGATTGCAGTGCTGCCAGTCAAGGCTGGAGTGACACTGCTGCCAGGAGAGGAAGGGATGTGTGATGCCTCTGCTGTCAGCCACATCCCACGGGAACTGGACAGTAATTCAACACTAAGAGGAATATTATCTTCTTTTGTCTGTATTAAGTATGAATTGGTATGTAGTGAAATATTTCCTTGTTTTGAGAGGAACTGTAACAGAAAAGACTATAAAAAACTACACAGCTTAGACAGATACCCTTACATTTGAAATATACAGAAAAATGTGAGTTTAAAAAATAACTATATTTCTCTCAGCTCCGAATTTATTCTTTGATACTAGCTAAAAGAATAACTGTATCTCTTTCAGCTCCCAAATTATTCTTTGGTGCTAACTGAAGGAGTACTTGTGCAGCTGAAGACATAGTGTCATAATAATTTCTTCTAGTAGCAAACCATCCAAACAGAAAGATAATTTGCAAGTGAAAAGCACAAAGTCCATAAATTTAAAGTGAATATCAGTTCTTTTAAGTAGCTATCAAGAGTTAGGGGTGGGCTGACCAATCCAGTGACAGATAGTCTCCATTACCCTGATTTCCCCTCACTCCAGGAAGGAAAAAAAGAATTAGCAGAGAGAGAGAGAGATACAGAGACACACTTGTGGACTGGAAACAAAAACTTAACTACTTTGATGAAAATAATATCATGGCTAGGCTTCACAAATGAAGCTCCGGGGAGGGCTCCATCCACGCTCTTCACAAGCGCTTTTTGCAAGCGCTGATGGCTGAAAAAGCCAATGCGGGACAGACAAGAGCAGTTGCAAAAGGCACAGCAGAAGGACTCCTTAGGAGGTATAACCTGCAAGACATGATTCTTTCTGCGCTGTCTTTTCTCATCAAGAGTCATCCTGCGTGCCTGCTCAAAAACATCTGCGGCATTAAAAATAGTGTGTGTGCAGAGCTCCTGATTGGAGGCCAGAGTAGAGCAGTTAAGGTGATCAATATGGCCAAGGCTGAGATGTTGTTTCAGGGAGTCCNGCTGTTGCTGTTAATTAGGTGCTAAATAGCTTAGTCATGCACCTGCCTTGCTTTGCTCTTAGGCCTTATGGAAGAGACACCCAAGGCTTAAGCTTAGTGTGAAAGTTTTAGGGACTAACCCTCATTTTATACTGAATAAGACACATATGGAATGGAATGGAAAGAAATGGAATAACTTATTGGTCAATTTGAAGTCACCTCAACTGTCTGCTCTTCTCTGCAGGTGCAGCCTTTTGCTTCCCACCCCAGTCTGGTTCACAACATTTAGCAGTCACTTAGAGGAGTTTTAGCTGGAAAGTAAAATGACTGAACAAAATTAGTTCTGTTCTAACTCAAACCAGGGCAGTAACATAATGTCCTTTCAGTTCTTCATCCATTGGACAGAAAGAGCTTCTGGAGATTGGCTTAATGTTATTATTACCTAATGAGGCTTTTTGCATAGACTTGAAAGCCAGAGCGGAGCCCTCACTAGTCAACACAGGAACCCTTTGGAGGTAGAGTCAAGGCTTTGAATTTTGGACTGCCTCCAAAAAAATGCCTTCCAAGCAAAATAGACGAGAAAGGAGCACATTTGCCTCTTTAGCAAATAAAAAAAGTCTTTATTTCTATGCTAGCTCTGCTGTGAGCCTCCATCCTCACTTGGGAGGTTTTCTGCCCACTGAGGAGCTGCTCTGGGATTTGGACCACTTGAAGGAAGCATATTCCAAGTTTGCTTTGGCAGGATAACACTCCTCCTACATACTTTATTTTTTTTTTTTTTATACACACTGCCCTGGCCAGACTAAACTGGAGCTCTTGTATGGCAAAGACACTTAAAGGATGAAAGCTGACCTTGGTGCTCTCAGCCCTAATTGCCCATAATTGGACAAGAAATGAGAAAAGGGAAGGGTGTAATAAGATTCTGGAGGAACACTTGGCAATTTCTCTGCCTTTCACATTTGCCACCATCAGATATTGTCTTTCTTTTAAGAGTAAAGGGAAATAATTGCCTAAATGTAGGTTTGTGCTGATTGTAGAAAGCTGTGAAACAAGATAAATGGGAAAATAATAAATAAATAAAAAGCAAAAAACCCCACCATATACATCACTTTTGTTGCAGTTAAAGCTTCATGCCCAGCAGAGTAGAGCTATTTATACGGCATATATCTAATGGATTAAAGTCTCCTTTCCCAGCCCTGTCTGCTTTATCTCACAGCAGCATACCTTTGGAGAGGACTTGTAAAGACTGTAAAAAAAATGCAGACTCAGGGTTATCTTGTTGCTTCCAGTCTTACCCAATTTGCCAAGGTATTGTTCCATACCTTTATTAAAGACTGGAAATGCTCCCTGACATCAGTCATTAGTGCTCCATGCTCCTCTTGCAAGTCCTGAGTGCTGCCCTGCAGAGAAGAGGAATAATCCAGTGACAGGTATTCTCTATTACCCCTTTCTCCCCCACTCCAGGAAGGAAAAAGGAATTAACTAGAGAGAGAGAGATATTTAAGGATTGGAAATGAAAACGTCAATGAAAATAATAACAATAAAATGAAATATATATATAGAATTACATACAAAACCAATACCACAGCCAAACACCCCTTGATGGCAACTATCTCACCATCCCCACTGATGCTGTAGCAGATGGACTCAGCAGCAGATGGCAATCAGACTCAGGGGCTGGATCCTGGAACTGGATTCAGGAATTCTTGGATTGAGATCAAAGGCAGAACAGAGAGTCTTGCAACAGCACAGCTGGACTTCTGATCCTCACCAGGAGACTTCCCAGTCTACCACCCCAGATGGCTCAGGTGCTCAAGCTTCAGATGCTCAACCTTCAGAGAAGATGGAAGCCCAAACCTCTCCCTTTTCCTATTTGCTATTAAATTAGGTGCTAAATAGCTTAATCATGTACTTGCCTTGTTTGGATCTTAGGCTTTATGGAAGAGACCCCCACTAAGGCACAAGCTTGGTGTGGAGTTTTTCAGGAACTGAAAAAAAAGTAACACAAATGAGAAAGTGATTCCTAGTCTGTCCCCTACCTAGTCTTATTATTGCTAATACCAACCAAATACAGCAGACTTTCTGAGTTGTGTGATCTAAATATACTGAAAAGCAATTGTGAAGAAATTGGGGGGGGGGGGGA
>VWZO01014894.1:323491-442723 GCA_013396975.1 Bucco capensis
ATAGCTTGAATTTCTCTGATGAGTTTCACATTAGGATCTTTCTGCATTCCTGGCAAGCATTAATTGATCTATGAATTATTAATACTAGAACAAAGCTGAGGCAATAGTGGATACTAGGAATAGTGGCTTCAATTACTGACAAAAATGGCCTAAAGAGGGATCACTTTGGCACAGGTCAGCACCCCATGGGCTGATCATTATTCTGTTAACTTGCAGGTTTGTGGAAGGCAGAACAACCTGGGAAATACAGAAGCAGATCCTCTGGGGACCTGCTCTGCTCCTCAGCCCTGTGATGCAATCAGCAAATATGAAAATATTCAAAGTCCCTTCAGCTGAACTTCAGTTTTTGCTCTGAGGTACCTAAAATGTTTAATTCCAGGCTCACCTGAACTCTCTGCTCCTAACTGCAGGTGCAGATTTTTACTCTGTACCCCAATCTGGTAGACCACTTCTAGCAGTGATTCAGAGGAGATTTAGCTGGAAAGTCAAAGGACTGAACAGAATTAGTTCTTTTCTAATTCACACTAGGATATTTTTCTTTGGGGAACCTCATTGGCTTTGAGAGGCTCAGCTCCTCAGCTGAACTACCTGAGTTTCAGCCACAGGGGAAGGCTTTTACTAAGTCCCCCAAGATAATAATAATTCAGGATGAACTTGTACAAACAGAAATCACAGCTTCTAACACATGTTGGCCACCCTGGGGAAGTTGTGCCTGCTCTGTCCTTCTCACCCCGCAGCTTCTACGAGCATATGCATCCCACAGCTGACATCTAAACAACCTGTGCAGCAGCATGGTCCTCAGCTGGAGAGCAAAGCAGCTCTCTACTGAACCAGGTGGAACTCAGGAACTCTTGAATTGAGATGGAAGGCAGAACAGGTAGAGTCTTGTAGGAACAGAGCTAGGCTGCTGATCTTCACAGGGCCCAGCGTGCTCAATCTTCCAGGACTGAAGGCAGAACAGTGAGAGTCCTGAGGAGCAGAGCTAGGCTTCTGATCTTGACAGGGCTCAGGTGCTCAACCTTCTGGCCAGGAGGAGACCCAGAGCTCTCCTTAGTTGTTAATTAGCTGCTAATTAACTTAATTAAGCACCTGTTTGCTTAGTTTTGGCCTCATGCAAGAGATCCCAAGGCCTATGCTGAATATCAAAGCCTCAAGGGCTGAATATGACATATATGGCACGGAATACCTTATTTTGACTCAAACCAGGACACACCTCCACACCCTGTAGTTTTCAAGGGATCTGATCAGTTCTGCTCTCTACCTCTCAGAGAATCAGAAACATTTTCAAATGAAAATTGAGCTATCCTCCCCTCACACTCTCATCTCTCTTCCTTTAGAATGTTTCAAGCAATAAAAGATATAAATGAAAATAAAATAAAAAGTTTGCCTGACTTTGAGAACTTCCCTACAGCACAAAAGGCCTTTTTCCAAGAGTTTTTTTAATTGAAGCTAAACATCTATTTAGGTTACAACGTCCTGTCTTTCACTTGAAGAGAATAATTCCTTTTCTTGTCTTTACCTTTTGATCAGCTGCCTACCTTTGAACTCTTGGATAACTAACCCCTTCTTCTTATCCTTGGCCCATTTCTCCTGTAGCTTTGGTGTGGCTGCACCCCAGAAATCACAACAGAAGTCTTGTAGGGGAATACAGTTGTTTTTTTCACACAGGGACAGTTTCAGTCACTTTGTTTGTCCTTTCGGTTTTCAATATAGCCACTATAGAGATCTGGGACAAAAAAAAAAAAATCCATTTGTATTTCTGACTTTAATATTGATAGTCCAGATTATGTCTGAAAAGTCTACTTGTCTATGTATCAAAGGTCAGGGCTGGGCTGGGCACTAGAGGAGTGTCAGATGCTCTCTGACGCCCTCTGCCTTCCCAAAGGGCAAAGAAAGGGAAGAAGGGAGAGAGACTGATGGGTTGGGAAAGAAAACTAAAACAGTTTTAAGGAAAATAATAACAATAACATAAAATAGATACAAATTCAGTATCAAATCCAACCCCTGATGGCAACGACATCACTGTCACCACTGATGCTGTGGCAGCATTGGGGAAGTCCCAGACTGGACTCAGCAGCATACAGGAACCAGATTCAGGAGCTGGATTCTGGAACTGGATTCAGGAACACCCACAGCAGCTTGCCCCCGATCACCTCCAGCTGGGGTTGGAATCTCTCCACAGAAGGAGACTCCACAACCTCTCTGGGCAGCCTGGGCTCTCCACCCTCACACCAAAGAAGTTTCTCCTCCTGTTCAGGTGGAACCTCCTGGGTTCCAGTTTGTACCCACTGCCCCTTGGCCTGTCCCTGGGCACCACTGAGCAGAGTCTGGCCCCAAAGAAGATGCCCAGGTCTTTTCTAGCAGTGGACTATTCAGTTTCTCAAGGTCTGTTGCTCCTCCTCTCTCTACAGACAACACATTTGAGGTCACCATGCCCCTTTCTGGATGCTCCTCACCCCCTTGCTGTGCTGTCCTCCAACAAGCTCAAGTTTTTGCTATTTCTTCTGACATTTTTATGCCTTTATGACTTTCAGAGAAGTGACTATTGCCATCAGCCTTACCCTGGCAGCACCACAGGCATGACCAGAGCTGGTATTTAAATAGAACCACTCATTAATATCTTATGAGAAGAATTTGGGGTCAGGCTTTTTGCCTCTCATCATGCATTTTAATACATTTCTTACTGAGCCTTCCAATACTGTTCTGGAGAGGTAATTCATACTTTCACTACTTCCTTGCAACAGAAGGAAAAAAAGCTGGAATTCTCTGTCAGCTGCTAGATAATTCCTCTGAGAGTCTTTTTATTATTAATAAATGTTTTTTATTTATTAGTAATAATGTTTTTAATAGTAATAAATGTTTTTATTTATTAGTAAATGTTTTTATTTGTTATTAATAAATGCTTTTATTAGTAATAAGTGTTTTTCCTTACTAGTAACAAATGTTTTTATTTATTAGTAATAAATGTTTTTAGTAACAAAAATTTTCCATCATACCATGAAAAATACTTATGAGAATCCAAATACCTATATGGGTCAAAAAGGAGATTATCTTTTCTTCCCTTAAATAAAGAGCAAGGAAACTCCAAAGCTTTTTCTCTTTCTTTCTTTTTAATGACACATTAAATATGTCCAACTTTGAGGCTATATATTTCCACCATTGATTCAAAGTTCTTTTCCATACTGGGGTAATGAATCATAAGATTCTTTTTGCTGTTGTTGTGCAGAAAGAACACCTTGGGGAGGAAATGTTTTCAGCTGTTAGAAATGAGGCTTTCACATTCCTCTTTAGCATATACCTATATAGAATGTGTCTGATAAATATTTACACACACAGGCATGCACCTACATATTCTGCAGAACTGATTATGTCGACAGGAAAAGTAGTTACTTGACAAAAGATACTGTTTTTCACCTTTAAAAATAGATAATGTATAAATTAAAGTGTAAAACGAGTGTTCTCCTGGAGAAACTGGCTCCTCCTGGCTTTATGCATCTCTGGATAAAGAACTAGCTGGAGGGCCAGGCCCAAAGAGTTGTGTTCAGTCCAGTTGGTGACTGGTCTCAAGTGGTGTTGATGTTCCCCAGGGCTCACTTTTGGGGCCAGTCCTATTTAGTATCTTTATTGATGAACCGGATGAAGGAATTGAGGGCAGCCTCAGGAAGTTTGCAGATGACACCAGGTTGGGTAGAAGTGTTGGTCTGCTTCAGGGTAAGGAGGTTCTGCAGAGGAATCTGGCCAGGCTGGATTGCTGGTTTGTGGCCTGGGGGATGAGGTTCAACAAGGCCAAGAGCTAGGTCCTGCACTTGGGTCACAACAACCCCATGAAGGCTCCAGACCCGGGGCAGAGTGGCTGGAAAGCTGCCTGGTAAAAAAAGACCTTGAGGTGTTGATCAGCAGCAGCTGAAGATGAGGCAGCAGTGTGCCCAGGAGGCCAAGAAGGCCAACAGCATCCTGGCTTGGATCAGCACTAGTGTGGCCAGCAGGACTAGGGCAGGGATTGTCCTCCTGGACTGGGCACTGGGGAGGCCACACCTTGAATACTGAGTTCAGTTTTGGGTCCCTCACTTCAAATAAACACTACCCTAGAGTCTGCTATGTTATCATTGTTTTAAATACACTTTTGAGTAACACATAGAGAAAAAAAACCTTCATTTTTGTCAGTATCATGTAAAATCAAAAAATAGTACCTCAGCAAGATGTGTCTGAGAACATCATCAGGGTGCTCAGGTGCTCACCAGAGGTAGTGTTGGCTACTTGCTGTGAAGAAGATGGTTGTGCTGCAGCAAAGCCAGAGCAGGTTTCAAGGAGGCTACAGCCAAACAGCAAAGAGAATTGCTGTACATGGGGAGAAAATCAGTCCCTCAGTCCCTTCACTGCACATATCATGCTTTTATTCTGATTTACTTTATAGGTTCTTCATAAATATTTCATTTTAACAGGATCTGTGGAATGAACACAGCTTTTAGTAGATGGTGATCAAGTGGTTACTTGGTTTAACTCTCAGGTACAATTAAAGCTTTTACTATCATCCTACTGAAAGAGCAGAGACATAGGAGAGATGAGGAGGTTCAGTCCAGGTAGAGCTTCCCAAAATCCCAAGGGCATCCTTCATCCCTAAATGCCCATGGCTCTTGGGGCAGCCAGGAGGGATGTGGCTGGGAATGGACATTCTTGAGGCTATGGAAGGGCTAAGAGTTACAAACTGGAAGGGGAAAGAAAGCTTACATGTAGAAAAACTAGGAAATTGGCTCGTTTCGTCACATATTTTAACAGCAGGGGAAAAATAACTAAAACACATTTTTGTTGAAACCAAAGAATTTCAACTTCCCAGCTGTCTTTTTTATTGTCAGCTTCAGAAGTTTCCAAAGCCTAACAACATCTAAAGGTCCACTAGATAAAGAAACAACATCTTTTAAGAGTATTTTCAGGCAGAGCCAGCTGCCAGGACTGACATTTTGACAAACCAAGCACCCCCCAAAAAGAAAGAAGGAGATCTGCTCATAGGAATGAAGATGGGGAAGAGAATTGACACTTTCTCTCCTGCTAATTGACAACTTGGGGAAGCAAACACCTGCAAGGAGATACATGATGCTTTTCCTCTAGTGAATGCAGCCTGGCAGCCAGCACAGGCTGTTTAGGAGCTGGAAATGAGGATTTATTTTGATCTCAGGGAGGGTTATAGAGATGAGGTCTGGAGCAGGAGATCTATCTACAAGGGCTCCCAGCACAGTATGTGTGGAAAAACCACAAATGTGTGTTTGAAGGCCTGATAGACAGCAGCCAGAGAAGCTGAAAAAGCAGCAGTTTATGTATTTTCAGTGCTCTGTGGCTTGTTTCTTACTGAACAGCTTAGGAGGGCTGCATATATTATAGAGGAGAGAGATGGAAATAACTTCAGGATGGGAAGCTAGAGGAGTAATACATTAAAGCATTGCTCAGCCACTGGAATGACTCTGGTCATCATGATTGGCTTTGAGAAGGTGACTGCATTGTGTACAGACTCATTTCACTGACAAAGACTAACCACACCATTGATAGGAAGGAAGTCAACCTCCAGATTCGTCTCAAGTGCTGGGGGCATCTGTCTACATCATATCAAGTTTTCATCACCTCTCTTCTTATTTCACTTGGATGCATCTAAGGACAACCAGCAGAAGACACCTTTCATTTACAGAGGCAAGTTGAAACAGATCTAGTTTCTCATAAACCTCTAAGTTATTTCCTTTTGGAAATTCTTTTAAACAAAAGCTGCCTACAGAGACAAAAAAAAAAAGCCCAAGCCACTGTTAAAATGAAGGTGTTCCTTCTAGATCAAATCCATGATGTACTAAGTGTGACTCTTACTGCTATTAGGCTTCCACAACACTTCAAAACCTAGAGATGGGCTAGAAGAATTACTGCTAACAAAGATGTGGTGTAACACATTGAAAGCTCTTGCCAACTGCAGAAGTGATAAAGTTTGCAGAAGATAATACAACAAACATTAATGGGTTTGATTTGCATCTTAAAGAGATAGCAAAGCAACTGGGTGTAATACATCCCGCAGTTAATGCACTCAGTACTACACAGATAAGAGGTCACTGCAGTTATTTTACACTAATAAAGCCAAGAGCTGAACAAATTATGGCTCTTTTACTCATACTGTTGGTCCCACTGGGTGATGTTCTCCACTGAAACCAATGGAGCTACTCCTGTTAATAAGGCACCGGCAAACTTTGGACCACGAGAGCCAAATCTGAACCAAAATGCTATCAATATTGTGCAGAATAACTGATTTTGTGGATACGGGGAGATGTCAGGTCTTTAGGAATCATAGAAGCAAAAAATGTCCTGAGTTGGAAGGGATCCACCAGGATCACTGAGTCTAACTCCTGTCTATGCACAGGACAACTCCCAAAATCACATCTTGTGTCTAAGAGCATTGTCCAGAGTTCTGTCAGGTTTGGCACCATGACTATTTCCTTGTGGAACCTGTTCCAGTGCTCTACCACCCTCTGGGTGAAAAACCTTTTCCTAACATCCAACCTAAACCTAATCCCAGTAGAGCTTCATGCTTTTCTTTCAAGTTCTGTTGCTGGTCCTGAGAGAGAAGAGAGCAGCTCCTGCCCTTCCACTTCCTCTCATGAGGAAGCTGTAGACCATGATGAGTTCTCCACTCAGTCTCCTCTTCCCCAGGCTAAACAGACCAAGTGACCTCAGCTGTTCCTCACAAGGCTTCTCACATGCAGTCCTTATAGTGTCATCTACCAGCAGCCAAAGTTTAGGCTGAAATTAAACTAATCTCATACCTAAATGGTCCCTTTCTTGTCACACTAAGGAAATCCTCTTGACATAACTGAATTACACCTAAGAGGACATCAAATCACAGCATAAACAAGGAACCTGAAGAACAGTGTCAGAGCTGATGACATTATCTGATGGGATTAATGCTGTTTAAGGAAGCTGAAGAGAATAGCAAGAGAACAACAGGTCCAGAGGGTGAACAATGCTGGTGTAGGCACCAGCAAATAATTATGAAATGTAATTAGACTTGGAGGTTCTCAGGGAAAAGAGCAAGACTTGATCAACATTTCAGCACATTCTTGCTGTTAGGGGAAAAAGGTTATTTCAAGGAAATTAAAAGCCCAGAAGCCAGCAGTTTTTTGCAGCAAGAGTTTGAAATGCTGAATCCTGGGATGAGAGAGGTCAGCTAAATATAGGAAAAAGATTATTTATTTCATGTAACCTGTACCTGTAGAAAGAAAAATACCCTGGAACCATTCCAGGTCAGGTTGTTTGGGGCTCTGAGCAACCTGATCTAGTTGCAGATGTTCCTGCTGAGTGCAGGGGAGTTGGACTAGGTGACCTTCAGAGGTCCCTTCCTACCCAACCCATTCTATGAATATATGTAAATATATATTTATGATGAGAATTTCAGAAATTAGAACTAACCACCCCTTCTCTTTGCTGGTGGCTTCTCTTCTCCATAGGGCTCAGTAGCAATTCTACCCCTTCCTCAGCAGCAGTAAGGATGGAATGGATCCAGCTTGGGTGCAAGAGAATAAAGAAAATACTCTGAACAAAACTATATGAGAAAAAAACCTCCTAAGAGGAAGGAACAGAGGTGAGAAATCTCGTTTCATCTATTTCCCTACACCTTTGTACTAAGAAGTGTGAGCAGTTCACCCTGGCCTTGCCCAACAGGGGCTGAAATGGATCTAACAACCCTTTTCCTACTATAAATTATGAACAAGAAGAGGATGGCAGTAGCTATGATTGTCCAACTAAGCAAACACTTTACTGGATAAAGCAGCAAAATTGGTGTTCACTCCTTAACATCAAACTTTTCACACATAGCAAATCCTATCTACTATTAATGATCTGCTCCTTCTCCCTTTCTACATGAACAAAAAGTGAGATATGCTTTGCTGAGGACCCTGGGAGTACTAAAAAGAGGAAAAAAACTATGAATTGAAATGTTTTTAAACAACTCTAATATTTGGATAATGTAATTGGGCTCAAAAATCTGTGACTCCTCAAAGCTGTTGCAAGAAGTGACCTCAGCTGAACTAAAATTCTGCTATTTGGCATCACTTGGGCAAAACTGTCATTCTCCCTTATGTTTAGTCAATTTAGGACAGGTATTATGGGGCCAGAAACAGGTGTGCTAGAAAAATGGGACAATCTGTAGCTGCTTCAAGTGGGATCTCCTGCCTTTGGTCAGTTACAAATCAAGATTTTCATGCCTATTTATGGTTTTTGGCTATTTTGATGAATCCATTGTGTTAAAATCACTTTTTAAAAAGAATCCAGCAGATCAAAATCTTCTAATAGAGTCAGTGACAGGTTAAAAATAAGCTGTGTGTGTGGTGAACAAGGAGTGACTAGAAGCTACATCTGAGTGTGTGTTTTGTGACATTTGGTGTCCTCCTTCACAATAAAACTCCCTAAGTTGTCAAAATGTCAAGGTGTGTTGACTTCACAACAAGCAAGGAGAGGAAAAACCTTAGGAAAAGAGCACAAGAATGCTGTAAGAGAAAAGAAAACTTTGGGGTTCTGTACATTTTCCAACATTTACTTAGATCAAGTACCTAAAAATAAAAATGCCTTCTTTTTTTCTCTCCACTAAATTGGTCTCAGGCAGAAGATGCTGTCTGATACCTACATTATATAAAACCAAAAGAAAACAGGATTAAAAATAGAAGAAAATAAATACACCAAAAAACAGAAAACAAGGAAATATTTTGCTTTGAAAGAAGAGCTTTGCTTTCATATACATAAATACAAATGATTCATTAAAGATACCTGTGGCATGATAAAAGCCAGGGGTATGCAGAGAGCGCGAGAGGATCAGTCACTAGAGCCCACAAGGTACAGCTGCACAAAACTCCTGTGTGCAGAGATTTCTTCTGCACAACAATGTGGAAGCTTCTTTACATCAAGAGATTTCTAAATGTCACTTAAAAAGCAGATTTAAAAAACAGGAAACAATCAAGTCTGCACCATGCATTGACTGAAGAACATCTAAAATGAGTATATTCGCCATATGATAAGTTTTTTTCCCCATAAACTTATTTCTCTATCTACCTAAAATCATTCTGTGCAGAATCTAAGCAGAAGGAATTTTTTCCCATCCTGGCAGAGTGATATCCTCTTGTACACTCCTATCCTTCTGATCCACGAAGCTACTGTGGACTTAGTCCTTTCAAGAAAAACCTCACAACCAGAAGACTCAAAGTCTTTAGAGAACACCTAAAGATGTGACACCTCTCATTTCAGGGCTATTTTACAGCATCCAAGGGAAGGGGGGAAAAAAGAAGGGAAAAAAGTAAGAGGAAAGGAAAATATAGGAATCCAAACACCCTGGACTACTTAGAGCTCCCATGATTTCAAATTCCTAAGGGAAAAGGCACTGGCTGCCTAAGTCAGTGATTCAGAAGCTCACCATTTGACCCTGTCATTTTCCTGATACATTTTTATCAGGTAAAATTGGGCATCTCCAACTGCACAGCCACTGACTGCTTTAAAAATATAGGATTATATCTAATGATCTGTGACTAATAGAGCATGTGAGGTGTTTCAGTCTAAAATCACAAAGTATTGCCATTGTAGCCCAAGAAATTTAACAGAATCAGGTAAGAAAGGAAATCACTGGCAGTGAGAAGGGCAAAAAATATGATGGAAAAGTATTTTCAGGGTAGTTTTCTATCAGAAAGCCAACGATTTGCTTGCATTAATTAAAAAGTAATGGCAAAATGGAATTATTTGGAGATTGGGGACAAAGAATATCTTTGGGGCATTCAGAAATTGTTTTAGATTTGATTTGCCCACTGAGATATCTTCTAATAGAACTCAAATGGAAGTAGCAGCAAACCAAGTGGTTGGCAGTGAACAAGAAGGTTGTATGTATGTTCAGATGTATGTAAGACAAATAAATCTTCCAAGATCTGATCCTTTCACACTACCATGCGTGGTCTTCAGAACTTCTGTGCCATTCCCTGGGTGCTAGATGGTGTTCTTGGACAAAGTGTTGGGCTCAGAAGGTAGAAGTGGAGAAATGCAGATTCAGGTCATTGGAACTATTTATATCTAATTCAGAAGATTGCCTCATCTGAGAGAAAATTGTCTCATCTGAGGGGAAAAGTTTTAGGAGACATCAAAGTGGTTTATTTTGTTTCAACATTTCAAAGCCAAATTGCTTCTATTTTTTACTTCCAATGTTTCATTTCAAAGTGCTGCTTTTTTACAGAGTAAAACATAAAGGTATTTTAAAGATTTTTGTTGTTGTTGTTGTTTGTGTTCTTAGAGAAGCTAATGAAAATAGTTTAGACTAACACAAAACAAGCCCCTAGCTGTCTGAGGAGGTTTGGGCTCACCTAGCAAAACACCATCACTTCCTAACTTCACAATTCAATAAGAAACTACAAGAAATGGCATCACACCACAGGATAAATTTAATATAGTCAAATGGTCATTAAAGAAAGGAAGAAAGAAACCCCAAACCTGAAGTTCTCAACTATAGAAGGTGAAACCAGGCCAAGAGAACAGCTCTGTGGGAAGGACACCTTTCCATAGAGCTACTAAGTTCTGGAGGTAACACAATAAATCCTCTAACAGATCCTAACTGCATTTCCCAAGCAGATTCTGCACATTCTGATATTCTTCTGGTTCAGCTTCTCCAGTCTCTAGGACATAGTTCTCTGAGGGTCTCACAAAGATCATTTTGCTTCACTGCTGTAGATAGAACTCCAACAGCCAGAGGAGTGCTGGGTAACAGATGGCACACTCACAGCTTTGGAATAGCATAAGAAGGTTTGCTCTGGCTTTGTTTCCCCAATTTGCTTAATTATACAGATCTGTGGGAATGCAGAATTCCATAAAACCTTCTCTTCCCTTTGTCTAGGATTTATGTTCTAAACAGTCCCCCCAAAACCTCAAGGACATCATTATAGAAGCAACTGCTCAAACACATAAACAAATTATAATCTTTGTTCCAAATAGGTTGTAATTTGAACAGAAGGGGAAAAAAATGATGAAAAATTTGAGTTACTCTTTTCTCTTCCTTAAAATACTTTGCCTTGAGCAAAAGATGGAATTGAAGAGCATGGAGTTTGGCTCAGAGATCCTTTCCCCCTTCTTACAGCCACTTCCATCCTGGTAGCTGCAGAAAATAATGAACAGAAAACTAATTGGTACACATCTGATTGGATATTTAAGCTTAAGAGGGTAAAAAGAGATACAGGAAGCCTACAAGCCTCAGGCACAGCCACTAAGCAGGAGCTTGTGGTGTGAGCATCCATGGTGCACACCAGTGAGTCTTACCTGGGTCAGAAGGTTTTTTTGCCAGCATCAGCACAAATTAGGGTTTTTTTTTTAACCATTTTATATTGCAGCTAAATGATATCAACCATTGAAGAGGCTGGATTATATCTAACTGTATGTATGTGTGCACATATATATATATATATATATGAATATCACACTTCAGCTCTCTCCCAACTGTTGTGAGAACTGAGATAATTACAATGTTCACAACTTTAATTAAAAGACTCTGGTTTTGCTGCTTTTCAGGAGCTTTTTCTTTTTTAAAATGTTGGGGGGAAAGCACAAGAGTTGATGTAATGAACTCCTCTGACTTACCCAGCTCTGGAAATTCAAATAGATTTGAATTGGCTTTTTAAGTTTTCTTCTAGGTTTCTTCAAATCATGGGCAAACTTGTAATGAAAATCTAGACTCTGTATGGCACAGGAGCTATTTCCTGAAGCCTCCTGCTTCTCTGCCTTGGCAGTAAATCACATTTCTTGTACAGAACTAGAAGGAATTTTTCCCTTTTCAATACCCACCCAGCAAAGCCAGTTGATTTTTTTATTTTATTTCCTATTTTTTCCTCTGCAAAACTCAGCCCCTTCAACTTTTAAAACTTCTCTCCAAGACACACTGTGATACCACAAGTCATCCAGAAGTCTATTTGGACTTAGGAAATGAATTTTGGCCTGGACTGGCCTCAGATCCAGGCAATCCACATTAAGCTTACAGGGTGTCTGCTCTGAGGAAAGCACAGGATTCTATTTACCACACAGGTTATATTCCTCTTGGAAAGCAAGTGGAAGGGAACAGAACCAGACAGAAATGCTTCCAAAAAAATGCCTTTAGCTCTACGATTTATTCCTACAATTAAAAAAAGAGACTTTTAGAATAGTCTGTGTTGGTATGGTTGCAGTTAATGATCTCAGAGGTCTCTTCCAGCATTAATGATTCTGTGATTCTGTGATAGAGGGAAACTGCTTTGCTGATAATTAGATTCTTTATCTATCAGTGACATCAGGAGTCATTTTATATCATTTATACATAAATGATATATACATTTAGAAAGGAAATGGCAAATTCCTCATCAGGATTCACTCCTTGCCAGACTCAGTGTGAGAATATTCCAGTGACTGTCAAGAAAGTGTCAGATGAAATTATGCAAAGTGCAAAATAAATATAGGGAGCCATTGCTGATCATGTTAAATACACACAGCAACACTAACATTTGCATTTCAAAGGCCTGACGGTGCCTAATGACAGTTTCAAAACTGCCTTTTGAGCAGTACCAGAAGATGGTGAGAAGTTGGACTGGCTGGAGACATGGACCTACCAGTACCTACCTACCTTGGCAATGAGAAGCTTATGGTCCTGACTTCACATTGAAAAGTGCCCTTCTGAAGCTGCAGAATCACAGACTGGCTTGGCTTGGAAGGGACCTCTCAAGGTCATCTAGTCCAACCCCATTGCAGTGAGCAGGGACATCTGCAACTAGAGCAGGTTGCTCAGAGCCCCAAACAACCCGACCTGGAATGGTTCCAGGGATGGGACATCTACCCCCTCTCTGGGCAGCCTGGGCCAGGGTGTCACCACCATCAGCATAAAAATATTCCTCCTTTTCTCTGTTTTAAATCTCCCTCTTTTAATTTCAAACCATCACTCCTTGTCCCGTCACAACAGGTCCTGCTAAAAAGTCTGTCCCCATCTTACAGGCCCTTTAAATCCCGGAAGGCTGCAAGAAGGTCTCCCTGGATCCTTCCCTTCTCCAGGCTGAACAACTCCAACTCTCTTAGCCTGTCCTCACAGCAGAGAGCTTCCAGCCTTCAGGTCATTGCTGTGGCTTCCTCTGGACCTGCTCCACCAGGTCCATGTCTCTCCTGTGCTGAGGACTCCAGAGCTGGACCCAGCACTGCAGCTGAGGTCTCGCCAGAGTAGAGCAGAGAGGCAGAATCCCCTCCCTGCCCTGCTGGCCACACTGCTGGGGATGAACCCAGCACATGGCTGGCTTCTGGGCTGTGAGCACACACTGCTGGGTCATGTCCAGCTTTTCATCCACCAGTACCCCCAAGTCCTCCTCTACAGGGCTGCTCTCAATCCCTTTATCCCCCAGCATGAATTGGCACCCAGGATTGCCCTAACCCAGGCAGAGGACCTTACACTTGGCCTTGTTGAACTTCACAAGGTTCACCCAGGCCAAATTCTCTCCCGCTTGTTGGAATGAACCAAGCTGGCCCCAAGGAGCAATTTGAAATTAAGGCAGCATTTAAAGATCTCCTCTAACTTCAGACCAGGCCTAAAAAGAGGTAGAACTCGAATTTCTATGCCTCCATCTGCACTCCCACTTCATGCCACATCACTCCTTTATTACCTTTTTTCCCATTTAAAGTGAGAACAGTGAAATAACTTCAGCAACATCTATATGGGTATCTCCATCATCTTTCATAGAGAGGGTTCTGCTCCAGGCAGCCAGCAAGGCTCAGAGGTGGTCTCTTCTGATGCCATCTGCCATATCACAGCCTCCAACTTGCACCATTCCTCCTGTGTTTCTAAGAAAAGAGATTCTCTGATTGGTTTTAGTTTGATGTACACCTGAAAGGAGAGGGTTGGGCTGCAGCCCTGCAGGGAGGCTCAGAACACAGGTCAAACAGCACAAAGTGTCCTCAAGGAGCTTCAGGACAGCTTGAGAGCACGGTGCAGAGTCAGTCAATAAGCAAAAAGAAACCAGAAAGGAAAAAAAAAACCACACAAAAACCAAACAAACCTGGATTTTATTTTACTTTGCAACAAGCCAAGACTTGCTGAGCAAAAACCAGGAATCTTAACAGATAAGTGTGGAAGATTGGGGCTTGGGACCAAGCAAGGAGCCAAGTTTTTGACAGCACAGCTATATTTGCAATTTCAAACTCTTTTTTTTTTTCTTTCCGCCTTTTAAATTTACTGTTTCCCTCTTGGTTCATAACAGAGCTCCATGCTCTTAAAGCTGAAGGCTAAACACTGCATTTGAAAAATGCAATAAAAATCCATTTTTTCCCCCCAACAGAAAGCAAACTATTTGCATAGCATTGCCCAGGCTGAACTTTTCCTCCCCAGGGGCAGCCTCTGATGCTTCAGGAACACAAAGAGGAGAATACAAATCAATTCCTGCTTCTATGACATCCCATGATTTCAGCTGAGAGCAATTTACTGAGGATGTATTAAGGTTCTCCTTATAGTCCTAGCCATTTCACCCACTAAACCATTAGTTTCCTCTGAGGACAGAAGCAAATAGGACAATTTGTTCTCAGAGAAGACTAGCTGCTTCTGGAAAGTGAGGAAGCTCATGGCAAATGGGCAGAAATGTTAGGAATAAATAAGAAAAATGGGGCAGCAGCAATCCATCTTCTCCACCATGACTTCGCTCGCTCATGGAAATGGGAAACAATCTTGCTTGGTGCTTGCTGGAATCAAGATGCAGCAAGGTTGGCAAGTTCCAGAAGAAATGGCTTTAGTTCCTGGGTCATTTTCTATGCAGATTTGATATGTAAACTCTAAAGAAAAATGTGAAGGCACAGGCTTCCTAAACCAGCTAGCAATTTAAGATGATTATATCAGCAAGATGTATTGCTATAACCATTTAAACAAAAAATTGCTTCAAATAGGTAAGTAAACCAATGAAAACTCTAAATCTTATCCTATTTTTCAGGAAGCTGCTGCTACACCAAGACAGGAATTAAACAGGACAGCATGTACCTGGTCTTACAAAGAAGTTTAATCTCAGTCTGACTTCATGGACAGCCGGTGTGTGTCCAGAGAAGGGCAACAAGAATCTAGAGTAGAAGTGTAGTAAGGAGCAGCTGAGGGAACTAGGGTTGGTTAGCCTGGAGAAGAGGAGACTCACAGGAGAACTGGGGTTGGTCTCTTCTCCCAGGTAACAGGATGAAAGGAAACAGCCTCAAGTTGTGCCAGGGGAGGTTCAGACTGGATATTAGAAAAGATTTCTCCCCCCAAAATGGTGTCAAGGTCTGGCACAGAAGGTCTCCCCTGAGCCTCTTTTCTCCAGGCTATACCACCCCAGTTCCCTCAGCTGCTCCTCATAAGACCTGAGCTCTAGAACAAGACATGTGCTCTAGAACAAGACATGTGCTCTAGAATAAGAGCACCCAGGTAACAAGTGATTGGCAAGCTCAAAATAAGGTGGATGTGAACTATGATTTCCTTTCTCTGTGTATGTTTCCATTAGGATACTGTAGCTTCCTAAAGAGGAATAGATGCTATTCAGGAATGCATCCTCCAGAGAGTTTAATCTAAATGTCAGCTAGGGAGAGGATTTCACCTTAGCAATATTCAAAGGTTAGGACAATATGTCAGTGGAGATCTTTTGTTAATGCTGGCACAATGGCTCTATAAACACCCACAACACAGAAACAGGAAAAAGCAACTTCAATAAATGGAATAAACTCAGTTAGAAGGTGTGTAGAAAATACATTAAATTTCTCTACGAGTTATTCAGCAAAGAGAAGAAATTTGTTGTTGGAGTAGAAAGACAATTAAGCTATTGTAAACAGCTATTTTGAAATCAACTTTGCTCCATGCAAAGTCTCTGCTACAGTGAATTTCTGTCTGGATCATTAATTGTCATGCCTGAAAGTGTTGCATATTTTATTCTCATTTAGAATACCTGAGAACAACAAACACCACAAAAAGGTGGTGTAAGTTCACCCAAAGTGATTAATACCTCTTAACTTCCATGCAACACAATAGGACATGTCTGTCCTCCACAACTGAAAAGAAATTATGAGCAGACATGCAAATTTTCCTTAACTTGGGGGGGGTGGGGAATGGGATGAAGAAGTAGTAATCAGTCAGTCAAATCACAGAACAGTGGAAAGGTCAGATTCTTCCAGCCTAAACGTGGTGAATTAGGAGAAATATAAAGCATTACAATTCCAAATGGCTTCTTTTTGACAGGGGTTTTAATGAGAATGGAAAAAGAGAGAAAACAATCTGTCCCCATGACAAAAAATGTAATAAGAATTATTGTTCTCCTCTTTCAATGAGGGAAAAGATGCTTCTGTACCAGGAGCAAGAAGGATTCCATTCATGTTGGCACATTATACAGTTCAAGAAATTCACATAATCAATTGATTTACTTGGCAGTCAAAAACCCTCCAGGGCTGAAATGTCTGCACTGGCTTCCAGCTGCCCTCTGCTACCAATCCTCTTTCTCACTTGGGTTTGTAGAACACATATCCAAACTCTCTAGTGGGCAAGGAGTAATTAGGAAAGAAGTATGAACAACCACAATTAAAAGCAAAGCAAGCCTACCTAAATTAGGAGATTTTCAATTCCCCATTAGTGAAACCACAGAAGAACAAGATTTTATTTGAGCTCTGTAACACTCCAAAACTCAGATTGCCCTTGGATGAAGCTCCCTGGAGCTCAGCCCCATCCCTTCTCTGGGCTATGCTGGGAGATTAGCTCCATCCTGCTCCAGTGGTCCCCAAATGGGTGCCCAGAGCCTCTCTCATCTGGGCTTGGTTAGTCTGGATGAGACTCACAGGAGATCTCACTCTCTCCGACTCCCTGACAGGATGTTGGAGCGAGGTGGGAGTTGGTCTCTTCTCCCAGGTAACAAGTGATAGGACAAGAGGAAATGGCTTCAAGTTGCACCAGGGGAGGTTCAGGTTGGATATTAAGAAAAATTTCTTCACAGAAAAAGTGGTTAAGCATTGGAAGGAGCTGCCTAGGCAAGTGGTGGAGTCACCAGCCCTGGAGGTGTTAAAAAAAACCCACTTTACAACATAGTTTAGTGGCATGGAGCTGTTGGGTCAATGGCTGGACTTGATAAACCTAGAGGTCTTTTCCAACTTTAATATTTCTATGATAACTAAGGAAATAATGAGGAAGAAGAGGCTTTGCCCAGCATTCCACAAAGCCTTCAACATTCCTCCTGCCTGCACATGCTGTGCTATATTAATTTCTGTCCAGTCACTAAAACTCTCTTTGCCTTTTGTTAAAACGAATTCAATTAGCACAATAAACAATCTGTCTGAAATACAAAATTTCCTTCAATCAAGAAACGCCTGAAGGGAGTCATCTAGAAATTCCTGTTTTCTATCGTTTCAGTTTGAAAGCTGATAACTGACCACAAATTAACAAGTTAAAAAATGAACAGCTCATAAAATAAATCACAGAAACCTTTTAAAAAGTTCATATTAAATTCAGCAGACTTTTTCCTTTCTCTCCATCAAAAGCCCTTGCTTGTACTTCACCTGAACTTGTTCATCTCTCTAATCTTATCCATGGGGAGGTAAATGAAACCAAAGACATCATTTCTGGTTGAGGAAGCATTTTAGCCTCCCTTAGCAGGCTCATCTCTCCATTAATAATATACCTCAAACAAAAGATTATATTTTCAGAAGAGAAAACAAAAAGGAAGAAAAAAATCAATGCAGAGGTGACATTATTTGAGGAATATAACAAACCCTTCCTGCTACTGAAATAGGAACCAAGCAAAACAAGGGGAGAGTCAGCAGTTTGGAGCCAAATCTCCATCCCTACGCAATTGCTGGTGTCTATTTTTTACTCTTTTTGACTTTACTGTTTTGTTTCGGGGTTGTTTTTTCATTTTGATGTATTTCTGTGGCTAAACAAGACTTTGGAGGGCAAGGCAAAGGCTAGTGGGATGAGGTTCAACAAGGCCAAGGCTGGGTCCTGCACTAAGGTGACAACAACCCCATGAATGCTCCAGGCCTGGGGCAGAGTGGCAGGAAAGCTGCCTGGCGGCAAAGGACCTGTGGGTGCTGGCTGACACTGGCTGAAGATGAGGCAGCAGTGTGCCCAGGTGGCCAAGAAGGCCAACAACATCCTAGCTTGGATCAGCACTAGTGTGGCCAACAGGACTAGGGCAGGGATTGTCCTCTTGGAGTCAGCACTGGGGAGACTACACCTCCAATCCTGGGTTCAGTTTTGGTATCCTCACCCCAAGGAGGACATTGAGGTGCTGGAGTGTGTCCAGAGAAGGGCAAAAGGATGGTGAAGAGTCTAGAGCACAAGTATTGTGAGGAACAGCTGAGGGAAATGGGGTTGGTTAGTCTGAAGAAAAGAAAGCTCAGGGGAGACCTTCTGGCTCTCTACAACTCCCTGAAAGGAGGCTGGAGCAAGGTGGGGATTGGTCTCTCCTACCAGATTAACAGTGAGAGGACGAGAGGAAATGGCCTCAAGTTGTGCCAGGGGATGTTTAGTTTGGACATGAAAAGCAATTTCTTCGCTGAAGTAGTGGTTAAGCATTGACACAGACTGCCAAGGACAGTAGTGAAATCACCATCCCTGGAGGGGCTGGAAAGCTGTGTAGATATGGTGCCAAGAGATACGATTTAATTGTGACCTGGCAGCACTGAGTTAATGGTTGGTCTCGGTGATGTTGGAGATCTTTTCCAACCAAGACAACTCCGTGATTCTATGACTTATGGCAGACTTAAGTGCTAAATCAGCATCTTCTTCCATGAACCCAAGCCTCATTTTAGGAAGAGCTGTGATCACTTGCTGGGTGCTGCAGCTGGATCCAGTACCTTTATCAAACTGGGAAGAATCCAGCCCTGATCCATTTGTGTTCAAAATGGCTGGAACCATTCTAATCTTGGGGGAATGGAAAAACATTAGCCTAATTAAAATGGTCGCTGTGTTTGTTTTGTCAGGCTCTCCCTTTTATCTGCATGATAATAACTTGGCCTCCTCAGTTCAAGAAGTGTCTGTGGGGGTGGAAACAGTGAGTGATGGATTCATATAATGAGGCTCTAAATGACTACAAAAGACTTTACAAGGCTGTGAATCATCCAGCCACAGAGCTGCACTATTCAGGAATTAATGCAACTCTATAAATGAATAATGATTTAAATGCACTCTTGAAAAGTGTTAATGCTCTAGCATTTTTCCCCTTCTCTACATCAACAGAAAATTCATTATGACTATGACTAGACCTATGTGGTTAATTTAACTTATGGAATGGGAATGGAGAGAAAGTCTTGTGACAACAATGAGGATGGAAAAGATTTCCAAGAGACTAGAAATTCATTTATAACCTTCAGAATTCCATTGACTTCCAAGAGGGAATTAACACCAAAATAAACCCTCCTGAAATGTTGCAGGGTCTAGAGACAACGACTGACAAAGGTGATGAGAAAGATCCAATATAGATTAGAATATGTCATATAACTAAGCATATCATGACTACAGAAAACCTTTTCCTCTTTGCTTTCTCCTCTTTTGTGTTTCATTTAAAGTAGAGACTTAAAAGAATCCTTGGCCACAGAAGATGGTTTCAATTAAGTCATATTCCACCTGGACTGTTTTATAAAGTGAAAGCTCCTATCAAATTATTGATGCTCTAAAGGACATGAACTCCATCAGGACTACAGGCAGAGATGTCTCTCTTATTAACACCTTGAATCACTACCACTCCAGCAGTAGGAATGAGTTTGTCTCCAAGCCACAGTGAAATATTGCCACCCACCTCTCCAACCGCTGCTCCTTCCAATTACTGGGAGTTTGATAAACTTACCAGGGTGGACTTTTTTTATTACCTAATTCTGCTGATAAACTGAGATCTCAACATTGCTGTCCACCAATGATTTACTAGGCTGAAAACAACACTGTCTGTCTTAATTCATCTTGGCTTTACTAAAGGACTAGATGAACTTGGGGAACATCTGTTATCTGGTTCTTTGGTGTGGGACCACCCTGCTTGCAATCAAAATCAGTTCAGGAGAACTCCAAAAGAGAACTGCCTAACACTCATCCACTAGCTACTCTAATTTCAGGCCACGGTTTAGTGGTGAACATGGTTAATGGTTGGACTTGATGATCTCAGAGGTCTTTTCCAACCTCAGTGATTCTATGATGCTTCCAATTATGGAGAGACATGGTCCTGGCTCTGTCCCACATTTAATACTACAAGCAAGTATTATTCAGACACACTAATAATGACCCAAACCACTTCCTTTTCTGTTTAGCTGCCAAAAAAACATTTCTATGCCTGCCATTTGATTGCTTGTACTGAGTCAACGTTTCTCAAGCTTCATGTCCAGGATTATGCATTTTTCATAGGTAGTGAAGAAGAGAGGATGAAGTTCTCATTTTTAAAATAGATTTAAAGGGAGATAGATCTTTGAACCTGTTAGGATTTTTCCCTCAGAAGAAGAAAAATCTTGATCTCAATGATAAACATTAGCCAGCTACTGAAACACAAGTGTCTCACCTTACTACTGGATAGGATCTTCAGTGTTTCCTCTCACAGCTGCCTAAACAGTTAAGCCACAACCATCAAAATCAGAGTAGTTGCAATTTTCTAACCAATTTAATGTATTTTTTTGTGCTTTTATGCCCCTCAATATTACTTTGTGTATTTTTCCATTGTCGGCAGCAGCTTCTGACTTTAGTACTCTCTTGAGCAAACTCATTAATCAAAAAGCAAACTTCTGCTATTGTCTAGAAATTGTTTTGGAGTTCATTCCAAACAAAACCATAAAATGATCCTTTTGGTATTCAGTATCAGGGAACTGAGTAAAAAAAAAGCTCACATCTCAGAAGTGCAGGTGGTTTCTCTGTTTAAATAAGCTCAAGACATGGATTAAACTTTAAATAATTAACTTTGATGATTTGGATGGAAGTCATGCAAAATCTTATTCTCCTCTATTTTCAGGAGAGCTTGGACATGGCTATTATTTGTAGAAACTCACACAAGAAGAGATGAGCAACAAGCAGCAAACCCAACTCATTTAGTACTTCCTGGACAGCCACAGAAATGGAACATAACTCATCTGCCTTGGACTCTCCTGATCTTCTTCATTAAGAGCTGCCAACCTTAAAATAACTTTGTGTTACTTGTTAAGAATTCCAAGTCCTATTGCTTGAGATCTGATCTCACCAAGGCTAGGAAATGCCTTCATCTGAAACTTGTAACATTAAACAGAGATTGCCACTAATCATAAATTATTCTCTTTTTCATGTTTAAGACTGACAAATGTGCCAACTTTTCCATTTAATTAGGGGGAAAAAACAATCTCTGAGAGAGATGTATTTTAGTCAACTTCTCCTCTCCCACCTTAGGTTTCAGCCACAGAAATATTTCTTTGGGAAACCTTTTACTGTAGATGAAACAAAGTGTTTCATTTTGCATATTTACATTTATCTTGAAAGACAGCTTCCAGTCCTTCTCTGGCTGGCAAGGGAGACTCAGCATTCTTTGGAGCTTCCTAAAGGAACAAGGCAGGGGATTTCAAGGATGTGAACTCACCAGCACGCAACCACTTCACTTTCCACCTCCAGCCCGTGCCTTCTGCCATGACACTTCATCCACAGGATCCTGCCTCATGGAAAGGTCATTCTAAAGAGGGGCAGAGAAGTGATCAAGGAGGAATCAAAGTGTTTCACATTGAATGCTTGAAGTAAAAAAAAAATTCTATGCAGCATTTCTGTATTAGTCAAAGAACTAGAAAATCTCTTTTCATTGGAAGGATTTCAGTCATTAAACTTTCATTCCTCTTTCATTTTACTTGAAGAACCTGAGCCACAGAAGTCATTGGATCCTTCTGCAACAGCTTGCAAGTTATAATCTTACATATGGATTTGCTACTATTGATTCATAATATAGCAGCTGGGCAGAAATATATCAAGTTGATTAAAATTACCCATTTTTATTGAGTTTTATTGAGTTCTCTTGTAATGAATTTTCCTCTAGCTGAACAAAAAGCACATTAATGCACTCTAAAGTTCTGCTGCACAGAAGAATCAGAAGCTGCAAAAAGGGACAAATGACTTTGAACTTACTGTGTGTTGTCTGCCCTCATCTCAGCTAAGATTGTGAAAATAATATTCCCCAAATACAGAATTTGTAGAAAGGCTGCAATGAACACACATGTCTCAGAGGTCTTTTCCAACAATAATGATTCTATGATTCCATGAATGGTATTTTTTTTCTTGACTGTGGGAATCTAGGTAGAACAATTTCATTCCCAGGTATTGGACTTTTCCCTGACTTCCCTGTCTTGTGGTTTTCATCAATTATCATAGAATCATTTTGGTTGGAAGAGACATTTACAATCAGCAAGTACAACCATTAATCCAGCATTGCCAGGTCACCACTAACTCATGTCCCTCAACACCACATCTTTGAAATCTCTCCAGGGATGGTGACTCTACCACTGCCCTGGGCAGCCTGAGCCAGGCCTCGACAACCCTCTCCATGAAGAAACTTTTCCCAATGCCCAACCTAAACCTCCCCTGGTGCAACTGGAGGCCAATTCCTCTTGTCTCTATCACTTGTTACTTGGGAGAAGAGACCAACCCCTACCTCACTCCAACCTCCTTTCAGGGAGTTGTAGAGAGTAAGAAGGTCTCCCCTGAGCCTCCTCTTCTCCACACTAACCAAGCCCAGTTCCCTCAGCTGCTCCTCACAACACTTGTGCTCTGAGACCCTTCACCACCTTCATTGCCCTTCTCTGGACACACTCCAGCACCTCAGTGTCCTTCTTGGAGTGAGGATCCCAAACTTGAAGCCAGGATTTGAGGTGCTTTTAAGATTTTTCAATGACTACAGCTTGATTTTTCTAAACCTTAGTGAGTGGTAAGTGACATGACATTTAAATGATGATTTATTATAGTCCTGAATTCCATATGCATTCCTTTTACGACTGGAAAAGCCACAAGGATTTAAAAGAGTTCTTGTCACCCTGGGTAAAAGTTTACTAAGGTTTAGTAGTGTATTTTCTAGAACCTATAGATTTTGGTGAAATTCCTTTTGGACATGTATATCTAGTTCTGCAAATTTTAAACACCATTCTCTGACTGAATAGATCCATATGAGAAATTAGTCCAAATTAGTCCTTCCTAAAAATTCCTCCCTTGAAGTAATTAACATAGTTACTTAAAATAATTACCAAACTGGAGGTCAAGGTGTCACTCCCTCAAACACTGAGGCAGTGACAGGTAAGCATGGACTGGATAATGAATGAAGAATACAGAGTGTGACTAAGGGCACAGTGAGCATTTTCAGAGGTTTTTGAGGGATTGGATTTAACCTCCTTCCCTCAAGAAGCAGAACTGTGTTCTGATAATGGCTTTGGAGCTGATGGGCCAGTTTGTAGCAAAGCTGACAGCTGAGTAAGTAGCTGTTTTCCTACAAATTTTGGACTGTGAGTAAAAAAGAGAGCACCTATACCTGTCTCTAATTCATCAGCAAAGTGACCTCAAATCATGCTCTTCCCTTTGAAGCACAATTGTTTTCCAAAGGTTTGGAAAAGAACAGGCTTTGTAAAAAATAGTATTGTGGTTTCCTAGCCCAAATCCTTGATCTGACTTCCAACAATTTTCTCTTAGTCTTAAGCATTTTTGTCCTAATACTGTTATCCTTCAAGTGCTCTTGTGAGACATCTCTGGATTCTTTCTTCTTATTCTCATAGTCCTCTAAAGTCTATCTAAGGACATGGTCCTTTATTATACTTTATTTATTCATATATTTTAGGGTATCATGGTTTATCAAGCTCATGATCATGTCTCCATGCTTTTTCCCCAACAAAACATAGCAGCAAAAGATGCAAAGAGAAAAAGAAATTGAATTATATTCTTCCAGGAATCAGGTAAAAAAGAAACCAGGTTGTGAACAATTTTGGACCTGATAATTATTGATCCTAGAAGGGAATTTCTGCAGCAACCAGAATGTGACTGCCAAAATGCTCAGCAGAAAGAGATTATAGGTATAGGCAGAGATAACATAATCTTCCTATAAATCAGTTAAGCACTCAATCACCCAAGAGACACAAATCCATAGGAACCTTGGCTTCATTAGCTTCACTGCTCACTTGGATTTGCCTTTTTTGTAATGGTGCTTTAATCCTGTTAGATTTCAGAGGCAAAAAGCAGTTAAGAGATGGAGCTAGACTCTATGCCTTCTTATGCATCATTAAACAACTCCAGAGTGAATTAATTACATCTGATCAACCCACTGAAGGCAATGAGGCCATGAAAGGTGCAAGTTAGGGGCTGCAAAACATTTATTACTGATGACAGGGCACCAGAAAGGAAACTCTTTGACTTTCAGATCCAAGTGCAAACTAAAGATCTAAGCTGGAGTTAGTAGGGCTGGGTTTAGTGAAAAGAACTCTTTTCATCTACAAAGTGGCTGCATTTGAAGTGGAGAAAAAAAATGGAATAGAGAATGCTGTGACATTATTTTCATTTTTACAGAGCCACTCTTGGGCATGATGATACTACAATTTCCCTTTGATGCTTCAGGGCTTCACCAGTGACCTCAGTTCCTGTAGAACTATTCAGCATTTAAAAAGAGAAAAAAAAAAAAAATATCCAACCCATCATCATCTGGATGATGATCCAAGAAGCTACCTCTGACTAGCACAGGTCACAGTGATATTTGTTAATCGCAGCCTCAGCAGCTATCCTACATCTCCACCAGAAACTTGCTGGTTCTCACTCTCAGCACCAAAACCTCCCAGATATAACCCCCTGCAAGTCCTGTGACCTGGATGGAGAGTTAACCATTTAGATAAGAAGAAGCCATTTTTTTTCAGTGCTCCAAAATCCTCTGCATCCTCACTGTGGCCATTCTGCTTTTACAGATGTGAACTGTAGAGAGAAGAAGTTTGTACAAGTGGTGTAAGAGTAGTGAGATACCTAACCTCATGACTTCTTTCACACATGGGAGCAGTTTCAGTGTTGAGTCAGGACAGGTGGAATGGAAAGAGCTTTCCCTGTCTCACAAACCATCATGGTGAAAGAATAAATGGCAGTTCCTTTCTAAACACTGGAGTCAGAGATAAGAAGCTGTCCTTCAAACCTCTACTAGTCAATAAGAGTGACATGACATGCACATTATTGCTAACTGTAATTCCAATTACTCAAAGAAGTTTTCACCCCTTCAAATGTCAAGCACTAGGAAGACTCTCACTGAATTTCAAAGCTGGGTTCAATCAAGTCTGAAGTCAATAGAGCTCTTTAATGAAGTTCACTGAAGTCAATGGTTCTCTTCTCTATAGCAAATTAAGCATAATGCAGGCCCAGAGCTAACACAACAACCAGATGATCTTCTCCAGATCCCTCACCATCTCCTGAAGTTTATGCCAGGGTTTTTTAATCATGCCAGTACCTGATACTGATTGATATAAAATATTAAAGTTATTTTTGTGATGCTGATTACAATTGCGTGTGTGTTAAACTTGAACTCTTAACACAGCTGCAACACAAGTACAATTCCAAATCAGCTACCACACATTTACAGAGGTTTCACTCATCACATCAGGACTAAATGATGGCACACTTGAAACTCCACGAACACCAAAATCATAGAAATTTAAACATTATAACTAGACTATGTTTAGCCCATATCCAGGTCTAATCTAGAGCAGTTGCTCTATCAGCCGATGACCCCTCCCCAGCAGAGAGGGGGATCAGGAAAAAAAGAGGAGATCCACAGGCTGAAATGAAAACAAATTTAATGCAACAAAACTGATAGTAATGCCAATATGAAGTATATCAATTTATACTTAGCCCAGTGAAGGTACAGCAGCCACATCAGATGGGAAAGCAGGTAGGAGCAGCGTTAGGGGCAGAACAGACAGAGTCCTCCTCAGACATCAGCCACTGAAAAAGAGAAATTGACCCTGGTGATCCCTCAGCTTTATCCTGACTATGACATCCATGGGATGGAATCCTTTGTGGGTCACTTGAGGGTCACCTCTCCTGTCCCCTCCGCCCTGCAGGTGCCACCTGTGATTTGCTGCACCCCAAGGTGGGACACAAGATTTAGCAGTGCCCTTGGTCTGCAGAGGAGCAAGTCGAAGGCAGAACCTTTGTGCAGCCCAAGCCTTGGTAGGAACTCTCCCCATCAAGTGTTGTCCCTGCTAGCAGCAGAGCCTGTCTGTGAGAACATGCTGGGAGCTGCAGAGAGTGCAGCCCTGAGAAGAGACTGAGCTGGGGAGGGAAAGCCCTGAGCAGAGCTAGTGCTGTTCTAGCTCAAACCAGGACATTCCCTCTCTCTGTAAACTCTGACTCCCTGTGTTTTTGTGACTGCTGTTTATATTTACTATTACTGGATATATTTACTATTACTGGATATTGATATATAATTTATATATCTTTACTATTACCAGATTCTGATTTCCCTGGGAAGTTGCTTGCTTCTGTTTCTAGATCCAAACTGAACAAGAAAACCCCAAGTAAAAACATAACTATCACTGGATTTTAACTGTTCTTGAATGTGTGTTGGGATGGTGCAAGATACATTGACTATTCAGACATTTTCCTGAAACAGAGAAAATTAGATTTTTTTTTCCCCTTGGGCTAAGATTTCTATTTCTGGATGATGGTGAAAATAAACATTTAACTGATGTTCAGTGCTTATTGTGTATGTGCTCACAGGGCCTCCTGTTACCTAAAAAAAACCCCAACAAAAGCAGATTAATTAATCTTCTATAAATGACCTAGATGCACCATGGCTGTAGTTATCTAAAGAGGTGTCAGTGACAAGGCATTTCAGTGTTTTCTTGGGAAATCAATAGTTTCAAAGCTGAAATTGAGATTTTTCTGCCAGAATTAATGAATCTGCTGCTCTAGAGGTCAGGATGTCATTTGTAGTGTAAGAAGAAATCATTTCTCAGTGCACTTAGCCCCACTGAACTGCAGCATTGGTCCAGTGTGAATATTAATAGATGTATGAGCAAGAGGTTAGGAAGCAGAGCCTGGAATGGAAGCCAACAAATGCCAGAAGTGAGGGGGACAGATGAGCTAAAAAAAGATATTATTTAAGTGTTTGTTGTAACAAGAATAATGAAGCAAGTCAAGTCCCCAGAGCGGTGTTTTTTCTGTGGCTAGGTAAAAAGAGTCATGAAGCAGCTCATTTCCCCAGCTCATTTCAAGTGTTGTCCTCTATCTCCAAGTTGAAACAACTCCAACAAACCCTCCAGGCCTCTTCTGCTCCCAGATCTCATTTCCACAGCCTTGGCCAGCACAATACTTCTGTTGTTCCAACGTATGAGAAGATGTCAGTTTTGTTATTCACCTGGACATGGTGCCCACGCTGGAGGGGCTAAGGAAGTCATCTCCTGCTCCAGACTGCAACTCCATGGTCTTGGATCCATGTTATAATTCCCACTGGTTTCATCCTGGAGTTTGCCTGTTGTAGGATGAAAAAGAACTCAAAATCTAGCTTGTTCTCTCTACTGGCAAGAGCACATTCCTAACTGCAGTGATTTCCAGAGTCAGTGCCCACTTCAACTTGGATTTTAAACACATCCTTCCACTTCCAAAGAGTCTCCAAACTTCCAGTAAATAACACAAAGTTTCCCTTATCCCTAGGCAGATTTTCCCAAGGTTTCAGAGCTCTAATTATTATGAGCAATATCTTCATGCTCTCCCTGCTCAAAAATGTAACCAAGAAAAAAAAAGAGATCTATGTTGAAAGTTTCTTTGAACTTCTTAAGTTGATGATTTCTTATGTAACTGCAATAAAAACCTCTGGGAAAGAACCTATTATGAGCACTGTGTCAGCAATTTTAGCTTCTTATAGGTGGCTTGGCTCCCCTTTCCACAGAACTGTTTTAATGAATTTAAACTAAGGATTGTGTCATTTCCTAGCCAATAGCAGCCAAAAAACTGGGAGGTTTTTAAGCTGGGATTACAGAGCTATTTAAGAAAGGAATTTAATGAAGAAGGGAATTCTTCCATGTAGCTGAGCAGGGTTTGATTTCAACCATTTCAGCAGGAACTCAGCACCAGGCAACATGTTCCAGGGATCCTCTAACACCTTTAAGTGCTGTGGTAGAGCATGAGAGACCTGTTGAGAATGTTGGCCAGTGACATCCCAGCATGGAAACAGCTGCTAGAAGAACTGGGACAGGACCAGCAGCAATGGTGCAGAGCTGCCTCATGTCCTGGGAAAAAAAAAAAAAATATCTAAATGCCCTGTATTTTCATTTTTTTCAGGAGTTTCAGCTGTTAATGGTGAACTTGGAGGAGAAGCTGGAGGAGCAGATGGCCTCATTCAAGCATGCTGGCTATTAGATCTCAACAACTGGCTGTTTCCTTCTCTTGGTTTTAATTTCTTCCCTATTTTCCAGCCATTTACATTTTAAAGCAGTTACTAGGGGAAGTGTTCTCTGCCCTCCCATCACTCTGTTATGAAGCAACTGTTCCTGCTCCTTGTTAGAACAGCAGTTATCAATAAAACCATTTATATCCTTATGGTGAGCCCATTCCCTGGTCAAAGTTTCATTGTCCTGAGATCTGTAAATAGGATAAAAATAAAACAAACGCAGCTCTCCATCTCCCTTTCTCTCTCCCCATAAAAAAAAAAATCCTAAAGTACTTCCCACAGAATTCTTATTTTTAGGATAATAAAATAAAGCTGATGAAAGAAACACAAAGTGAGGGTGGAATAAGGGTGCAAAAATACTCTATGAACATCATTCTTTACTCACAACATCATCACAGACCTTTAATGTCACAGAAAAAGGAGAGAAAAAGGTCTTTTTATAATATGAATTGCAACACTGCCTTTCAAACCAATTTTGTATAACCAACAATAGCACAAAAAGACAAAGCTTTAAAGGTTTAATGCAACTTCGGGGATTCTCCTTTCTCAGCTTGACTTTTGTCACTAACCAAGCCCAGTTCCCTCAGCTGCTCCTCACAACACTTGTGCTCTAGACCCTTCACCAGCTTCCTTGCCCTTGTGTGGACACACTCCAGCACCTCAATGTCCTTCTTGCAATGAAAAGCCCAAACCTGAACCCAGCATATCAGGTGTGGCCGCCTCAGTGCTGAGTCCAGGGAGAAAAAAAAGAGTCATTAAAAGCAACTTCTGTGAGTGTGATGTTTCCCTGAGCACTGCTGAACTGGCCTGGCTCTGCTGAGCTGCAGGAGATGATACCAAATGTTTCTGTACTCTAGGTTTCTAGAAGGTCCCCATGAGCAGGGAGGGATTTTAGAGAAGACAGAGGAACAAGTCATGCCAAACTCAACCACCTCTGGATCTACATCAGAGAGGAGGCTAAAGCAGAGTACTCAAACACACACCAGTTGCTCAGTAGTCTCCAGAAGAAATGCTTCTCTGTGCTACAGAGCTACTTTCCTAAGCTTAATGGTTTTATTCACAGTCTGGAGAGAAAAAAAATGCTCTGTATTAGTCATAGGTAGCCAAATGCCATCTGTTAGCCAGCCTGAAAGTGAACATTCACCACAAACTCCTTCATGCTGACAGTTTGCCTTCTGGAAGAGGTACCACTGAGGGTAAAGCTACAGAGTGTTGCCATCCCCCAGTTGTAAACTAGTTATTCTACATATTGGTCAGGTTTTAATTACGTTATTTAACAATCTTTGGCATTTTCTTGGGGAAATCACAGTGCATTCCAGAAAAAAGAGAAAGCAAAATATTGTGTTTTGCCAGCAAAAGATGAAAACTCAGTGTCAAAGGGAAGAGTTGTTTCCTTCTGATCTGCTTTCATCAGCTTAGGTTTATGCAAGGTACACCTGCAGAATTTGGCCACTACCCCCCAAAAATACCCTGATTATGGTGAATCAGAATGTGGCAAAGAAAAAAAGTTACTTTTTACTGCTTGGTATCTTCCAAATGCCCCCAGACAGCACTAATTATCCACAACCAACCACATGAACACATCCTTGACATCTTCTTAACTCTAGTGTTTATTTCAACTCCTGTCTTTTTGCAACCTAAGGGCTAGAAGTTGCCCTGCAAGTGAAGTGAGGTGAAGCTATTAATATACAATTCAAGAAAGAAGCCTAAGATACTCATAAACATTATTTTTTTCATTTCTAGGCTAAGCCAAGCAACAGCACCAGAACAAAAAAGGCCAAATCCCACTATTTTTGCACACAGAAAACTAAAGGCAAACAAAGAAATCCTTAAACATTAACGTTTTAGTCACTAGATCAAAAGCACAAGAGAGAGATTTCTTCAACATCAGGATTATTAACAGCAAATATTGCTGCAGCAAGTCAACAAGAAAAATTTTTATTGTTAAGTATGTTAACTTAAAAAAGAAAATCTCAACTGATTTGAAACAGAAAAAAATCTTACTTGGAATCAGAATCCCAGAATTCCAGCCACTAACAACTGAAGGATTTTTCAGCTGCTTTTTATTACTCCCACAGTGGAAAAAAATAGATTAATTTGAACTAAAAGAGCAGATGCTTATTTGCATAATAGCAGCCCTGACTAAAAGCACCTTAGGACTATCAGGTATAGGATGAAACAGAAAATTCAACTAACATCTACATTTTTCTGGCAGTTTTTCAGCATTTTGGTGAGTAAGGCTCTGACCTACTTTTGCTGAAGCTGGTTGTAACTCTGTCCAGTAATGCCTAAACTGGAACTAAAACAAATTGATGGTTTCAAATGAAGAAGAACTGATTCTCAAATACCAGATAAGTCTTTATAACACTTAATATTTCTCACTGTTCACTTGAAGATTATTGGAACTTCATCCCTTTTCTACACTACAGCAGTATTTAGTGGGAGATTCATTACTAGGAGGATACTCTCAGGTCTGTCTTTCTGTATCTTTATAGTATCTTTCCCATTTTACACCTTTGGTTAGTGGTTACCTCAGCACTTTAAACCCAACAAATCACCTTCAGTGATTTCCACTTAAATGAGGAATTCACTTGATAAGCACAAGGTACAAGAAAAATAGAGGGGGGGAAAATAAAGTTATCTGAGGTTTCATTAATGAGTTCATCTTTATAAACAACTTCTACTACTCAAAGTGGTTTTATCATGTTCTTAAAACACCTTTTTGGGCACACTACCTTCCTGCATTATGCATGACAGAATTTCCTTTATTACACATCAGTGCTAAAATTCAGGCAGATATCAGGGTGGGAGATAAAGAGGTAACTTGAATGCTTAGTACAATAATTAGTCTTGATAGAAAGATGTTTCAGGAAGTAACTATCATTCTTCCAGAAGCATGCCTATGTTGAAAATTGGGATAATATGACGCTTAACCTCTATTTGCATCACTGCAGCCATTCATCTTTCCCAGGTAAAGCGGCAGGTGAGTGCCTAAATCCACAATGTTGCTTTCTTAATACTAAAAATTGAGCTGCAAATATCATTTCTGTGTCTGTTGCTTGCCAGCCTGGCCAGAACTGCCTCTCCCCAAGCTCTGCTGGGATAACTCTTTGCTCTCTCCCTCTCCCCACTATGAATTTCTGTTGTTATCTCTCTCCTTGCAACTGATTCTGCTCCTGTTTTGAGATCACTTCTGGCTTTCTCCAGTGTCCAGCTATAAGGATGCTCCACGACCAGCTCTCCCCTGCCATGGTCACCTCTCCTGCCCACGGTGAAACCATAGCAGGGATGCTCTAGCCTAACTGTGCTAATGGAAATGAGTGAGCTGAGTCAAAAGGAACCTAAGAATATCATCCCTGCACAGAAAAGGCTCATGAAAATACATGAAGGATTTCCCTTGATATACATTCAGGCACAGATTGTGTTTACCTCTCTAGGATGTGAAGCTGATTATTCATCATCAGGATCTCATCAGCAACAGAAGTCTCAGTTTCCACTCGCCTGCAATGAAAATGATATTTGCATCACATCAGCATTATTTGATTATTATTGTTACAGCAAATCTTCCTCCCTAGGTACATGTAAACACCTCTTTTTTTTTCTCCTCTTCCACTAGAAGAGCTCACTGGGTGGCCTCTTTATAATATAATAAAGAATAGAAGTGTTCTCATAGACTTGTGTCAGAAACTATTCACCTATCCAAGGAGCAGAATGAAACAGCATCTCTGGACACCAGGACATAAAATCTGCATGGCTGTTTTGGTAGCACTGAGTCCCTAATCAAATAAAAAGGAGTTTGCCATCATTAAATGGAAACATCCTGAGAGGCAGTGAGAGAACATATTCACCCTCTGTTCAACCCTCACAGTTACACAGAAACATCATTTCCCACAATATCAAGCAGAAGTTTTGACTGTCCAATATTCCACTTGAAAAGATCTACGAGCCTAAGAAGCACCTCCAAAGAGATGACAAAAATCAGTAAGTTTGGGGAATTTGACAGAGTGAATGAATTCTTTCCATACTAATAACAATGGGAGCCTCACACAAAAAAAATCTGCAGTTCTATAAAGTCCAGATCCCAGACCAAACCATTCCTTTACACTGCCCCAAGGTCTCCAAGACCTCCATGAGTCTTGAGTAACAGCAATAGAGTTGTTGTGATAATGCAAGTGTATTACGAAGGGAGAGTTTTAGGACAGGGTAAGCTTTAAAAATCCTTTTGATAAGTTCACTAAGGAACTGAAATTCCTAACTCTCTGGAGCCCACTGCTAACAGAAATTCAGACAGGTACTACTGTCCCAAAGAGCACACTTGCCTCTTCTGATAACCCTCAAAGCACAGACTCCATGTACTCCTTCTGCTGAACTGTCTCACCAATTACCATAATTGAGCTTCAATTTCAAGACACTGTTTTGAATTAAATTAGCTTTGCTGATGCATCTAATGTATTCTCATCTATTTTTGGTAAAGTCTTTCATCTATCTGACAGTTGTCCTGCAACTGACACAAGCTGTGACAGTCCTTGGAACGTGCACTTAACACATGGAGCACCTTCTGCCAACTAAAAACCATGTCTTGGTCCTCTCCACCCATGTATCTGCATGAATTAACATGTACACATATAGCCTGGAGGCTACAACAGAAAAAATCCTTGTTTTATGGAGCACATCCTTGTGTTCAGACTGTGAACCAATATTGAACATACTCCAGCACCTCAATGTCCTTCTTGGAGTGAGGAGCCCAAAACTGAACCCAGATTTGAGATGCCCAGTCCAGATGGCGAATCCCTGCCCTAGTCCTGCTGGCCACACTAGTGCTGATCCAAGCCAGGATGCTCTCGGACTTCTTGGCCACCTGGGCACACTGCTGCCTCATCTTTAGCCACTGTTAACCAACACCCTCAGGTCCTTTTCCACCAAGCAGCTTTCCAGCCACTGTCCCCCAAGCCTAGATCATTCATGAGGTTGTTGTGACCCAAGTGCTGGACCCAGTCCTTGGCCTTGTTGAACATCATCCTGTTAGCCTTGGCCCATTGATCCAGCCTGGTCAGATCCCTCTGTAGAGCCTCTCTACACTTGAGCAGATCAACACTTGAAGTAGATCAACACTTCCCCTCTTCACTCCTTCCCCACTTTCTCTCTTGTTGTCCAGATTCTAACAACAAGATACTGCAGGACACTCATTCTTTAGTTCCAGGAGAAACCTTGAGAAAGAGTTCCATCTATTTCAGGGACCATACATTAATAACCCTGCGAGTTGTTGTTCTAATCTGCTGGTGTGCCAAAACCAAGCAGAGGCAGTAGGGGCTGGATTCCTTGGAAGAAATGTGATGATGATTACACTATGATGCATAAGAGATTATCTGCATCTTTAATCAACAGTTTAGACGTTAAACAATGCCTATCCAGCAGTGAAACATGGTGTCTACTGCTTGATCTCTTGTGGGCTGTAATTATTAATTATATTTCACATATATGAAAACATATATGAGAGAGAGTTTGATTAAACCCTATGTTACTCCACACTTCCTCTGGAGTAAATCTCTTCATTTCAGTGGGGTTAGGTAAATCAGATATGTGATAAATTAAGTATCTATCTCTCCCCATTCTCTCATCACAGGATTTAGACTCATTCTGACCTAAGAGGGTTGTTTACAGGGAGAACTGATTGTACACACTTACCTCTGAACACATCACTGCCTTTGTGGTTATTGTATGCAAGTGCTACCCTGGGTAAGGTCTGGATACAGCTGGGACTGAGAAGAAGAGATAGAAGAAAAGACTGAGAAGAGCAGAGCCAGAGGGGAGCTGCTCAATGCTGAGCAAGAGCTAAAGGGTACAGGGAGCAAGAGGCTTGGGCCAGACTCTGCTCAGTGGTGCCCAGGGACAGGCCAAGGGGCAATGGGCACAAACTGGAACCCAGGAGGTTCCACCTGAACAGGAGAAGAAACTTCTTTGACATGAGGGTGCCAGAGCCCTGGCCCAGGCTGCCCAGAGAGGTTGTGGTGTCTCTTTGCCTGAAGAGATTCCAAAGGCACCTGGAGGTGATCCTGGGCAAGCTGCTGTGGGTGACCCTGCTTTAGCAGGGGTGTTGGGGTAGATAACCTCCAGAGGTCTCTTCCAGCCCCTACCATGCTGGGATTCTGAGATTCATTCTGTAGGACAGGGAAATCATACATGGGGGAGATCCACCTCTCACTCCTTTTCCTCATGCAAGTCCATTGTGTGTAGTTTTCCTCATCCCTCTCTGTACCCCTGCTCACCAGCCAGCCTTGTGCCAATGCTGCTGCAGGGTGGTCACTGCTTCCTCCCCTTCCTCCCATCACTGGAGCTAGGCACAGAAACCCCAAGACCAAAAATAACCACAAACTTGGACGACTTTTGATAATGGCCTTCAACACTGCCTCAGAGATCTGGTTTGACGTGCAAGGCAAAGCTGAAGGTTAAAAATATCATTTTCCTGCAAAGTTCATTATGAATCATTAGAAAGGCTGAAATAAAATCTCCTACCACTTTCCTTCCAGCTTTTCTGAGCAAATATGGAGATCATAAATCACTTTAGAGAACTGTTACACCCTGGCAGACACTTGGTAACTGTTTTTTAAGCTAGTCTAGTGGCTCTAAATCACAGGATTTTTGTCATTGCATCTGGAGGCACTACAAGCTAACAGATGTAAATTACCTTAGTGGCTACAAATAGCTCCTGCTGAAGTGCATTGAAAGTAACAGGTACCTGAAGAGAGACACATTGTATGAGTGGGATGGAAAATGTGATACTTAGCCTTCAAAAAGCACTAATCAGTTAGAAGAAACCAGAAAGAGAAAGAGGAAAGTCTCTCTGCCCAGAAGGTAGCCCTTGGCAAATTGAAATTCAGCTGATTTCTGAGCTTCAGCATCACCTTGGGCTGTAGGAGGATGTTGGCAATATTGCTGAAACTACAGAAAATACTGGGTTTGGGGGCTTTTTTTCCCACATCTCCTGAAATCCAGAATGAGTTATTGCTCTCTTCTCTCTTTCTTTCAAGTCACTGGAGACAGAATAGTGTTTCCACAGCACTAGAAGTTGGTTTGTTGGTGGGTGGCAGAAATAGCAAAGCACACTTCCTTCTGTTTTCTTAGCACCATACTTCAATTCCCATCCCTGAGGAATCTTCTTCTGCCTCCTGAAAAGCTTGAACACATCAGTTAAATTCTGCTGTGAATGGAGAAGAGAGAATTGAGAGAAAAGACAAGAAAAGTCAAAGGTATTTGAACTTCCAGGAACATCCTAAAGACAGAAATGGTCAATTGATACATGGCTCTGTACACACAGTGTGACATCAGTGACCTGTGACATTCCCAAGTACAAATAGTAGAGTGAGTGAACTGGAGGAATTGGAAGTGTTAGAGACAGGTAAATAATTCACCAGCATAGCCACAAGGACAGGAAGAAGAATAGAACAAAGCAAGATAGGACCCACCAGAGACCAGCTGAGCCTGAGCCCTTCCATGTGAGCATGCTGAGAATGCTGGGCATTGCTCCCCCTCCTTGGGGTGTCTCTGGGAGAAGGGAATGGCAGTAGGGATGGAAGAGAAGGGATAGGACGGACAAGGGGTGATGGTATGAAACTTAAAGAGGGAGATTTAGACTAGAGAGAATGAAGATATTTTATACCTTCAGGGTGGTGAAACACTTGCCCAGGTTGCCCAGAGAGGTGGGAGAAGTCCCATCCCTGGAACCATTCCAGATCAGGTTGTCTGGGGCTCTGAGCAACCTGCTCTAGTTGCAGATGTCCCTGCTGACTGCAGGGGGGTTGAATGAGATGATCTTGAAAGGTCCTTTCTAACCCAAACCAGTCTGTGATTCTAGGAGTCAAAGATTAAAGCAAAATGGCTTAGCTGAGCATGATTAAACCCTCTGACAGACCCCAGGAGCTGAGATCCTGCTGTCATTCTTCTCTTCCAGTGACTGAAGGGACAGTTGATTAGATGAGCTTAGAAGAAAGCTTTGGCTCCTGAGATGAAAATTGTTGTTCACTTACCTTTCCCCTTTCCCTCTTCCTGCCCTGCCCTGGCAGCTCTGCTTCCTTCCCAACAGCCCAAACCCTTCCGCAACCTGCAAAGACCTTTCAGGGAAGTCCTGAGGACACAAGACTTCTGTGAGGTGAGACTTAATGTGTGCTGATGATACCCTTAAAAAGCTGATTTTTCATTCCAGATAGAGATCAGCCATTCTGGATTTCCTTAATTTCTCAGTCAGCTTCAAACACAACCCAAGGATAAGCAACTCTGGCCTCTCCTTTCTCCACTGTCAATTCACATTTCCTAACTGATAAGGAATAGTTTACCTTATTTAAAGGGAAATTACTGCCTCAAAAAGCAGCTTCACTGTGAGTTAAAAAGCTGCTGTAGCTCCAGCAACATTAAGATAACTTTATACACATTTCTTTGGCTTATTTGTTGTTGGTAGGGTAGTGAATTGCACTTTCACTTCAAGGAAGAAAGCCCAAACCTTAGCTGCCATGATAACCCCTGGGAATACAAGAGTGGCCTGAAACAGGAAACAAGTTCTTTACTGAAGTTTCCTTTTCTCATGCTTGTTCTCCAGAGGAAATTACCTGCAGAGCTATTAAAAGCATTACTGGGCACTGTATTGAAGAAGAATAATGGCAATCTCATTGTGATTTCACAGGATTAAGTATGCACCACACACACAAAAAAAAAACCCTATCACAGCAAAAGCCAATTTGTTCCTTTTCCAGCACTGAATTTTAACTTCTCTTTGGTTTGTAATTAGTTATTACTAATCAGACTCTCCATTTCTTCTTCCTCTTGAAGTGCAGCACAGTCAGGAGATGTAACTAATAAGTAAATTGGACTTGGTTTAGTACACAGGAAATTGAGGGTAATTAAAAAACATGACCCATTAGCAACTTGTGTATTTGTATGGGTACTTCAGTTATTTTTAGGACAGATAATATGTAACTGTGTGATTCAAAACTATTTTTCAGGTCTATTAGAATGATAAATTCTTTTACCTGCATGTAGTTTGAAGAAAGCTGTTGTTCAAGGAAGTGGAGATTGACCTAAAAGGGAGAAATGGAAATGAATTACAAGATCAGAGTATAAAACAATGATGTAGAATCCTTTCAAATGCTAAAAAGCATCACGGATATAGTGCGAATGGAAAGAGAAAAACCTAAAGCAACAGGGAAATGGAAACCAAGACCCTAGAAGAGTGAATAGTAGGATTGAAAAGAGTATTTCAAAGAAAAGTGAGGTAGAAAATCCTACGGCAACGTTTGGCAAAGTTCTAATCTTCCTTTGTGAGGAGGGAAGCTGCTTCAGTAGCCAGATCAGGATGCTCACAAGCACTGTTTGAGCCATTCAAATCCTGTTCTGCATGCAGAGAGGTCAAAAAGGGAGGTGGAACTTTGAAACATATAAGATTTTTGCCATAAAGGATGAGCAGAGCCACTGAGCTAGGTGTCCTGTCAGGAGAGCAGTCTGATAGCTCTCTGAACTTCTGCCACCTGCTCAAATGAAGGAACCCAATATTCAGAAGGGAAATGTGGGACCTGGAAAGCTCTGCTGAAGATGGACACTGGCACATATCCAATGAACTCAGGAAGTCTAACTCTTAGACAATGTTTTCTCCACAAGGCAAAGAATAAAGAAGAGGTGGAAGAGTTGCAACCTCTTTTACTTTTCATCCTTTATTTTTTATTGTGGGCCAGTGGTTGGACCAAGGCTCTAATTCCAAGACTTCCCCATCACAGGAGGTTTAAATATTAAACCTCCAACATCCCAAAGTCTCCACAGTCCCCAAATCCTGAATCTCCATCATCCCTGAATCCACAGGCTCCTAACCACAAGATGCTTCTGACCTGAGTGTGATGATGCTTTCTGAGATGCTTCCCTCCACCCAGCCCAGCTGCAAACAGGTGAGCACAGCTCCCTGGACAAAACAAACCATGCCCACCCTTGGCTTGGCAAACTGCTCAATCACTGAGCTTTTAGAGCAACTTGTGCACAATCACCTGCATTTCTGCAGTGGCAGTGATTGGAAAACAAGCTGCTCCTGATGGCTGTGCTCAGGGAATGACTTCCAGTGACACTAGACAATGGAAGAAGGCTAATCGCATCCTGGGCTGCATCAAAAGAAGCGTGGCCAGCAGAGCCAGAGAGGTGATTCTGCCACTTTACTCTGCTCTGGTGAGACCTCATCTGGAATACTGTGTCCAGTTCTGGAGCCCTCAATACAGAAAGGACATGGATCTGATGGAGCAGGTCCAGAGGAGGGCCACAAAAATGATCAGGGGACTGGAACACCTCTCCTATGAGGACAGGCTGAAGGAGCTGGGATTGTTCAGCCTGGAGAAGAGGAGACTTCGGGGGGACCTAATAGTGACTTTCCAGTACTTAAAGGGAACTTATAAGAAGGCTGCAGAGGGCCTGTTTGCAAAGGCCTGCAGTGAAAGGACAAGGGGCAATGGTTTTAAACTGGAGAGGAGGAGATTTAAATTGGACATTAGGAAGAAGTTCCTCACCACAAGGGTGGTGGAACACTGGAACAGGTTGTCCAGGGAGGTGGTTGAGGCCCCATCCCAGAGGGCATTCAAGGTGAGGCTTGACAGAGCTCTGGGCAACCTGATCTAGTTGGGGATGTCCCTGCCCAGTGCAGGGGGGTTGGACTAGATGACCTCCAGAGGTCCCTTCCAACCCTAACCATTCTATGATTCTATGATTCTAAGAACATCTCATGTCTGGGTCAGGTCTATAGAGTTGTGTACAGCAGAGTAGGCTTGGCATGCACAAAAGTGTAGTTCCAGGTCCTCAAAGAACTTGAGAATTCCAGGAAGGTATCCAGTTTGGGTATATAAGCATTTTGGGGCTAGCGATTTTTGACTTGAATTCACACAATTTAATTCAATTAATTGTGCCAGTGGGGGAGGGATGTAGGTTGAATACTAGAAACAATTTCTTCCCCAAAAGGATTGTCAAGGCCTGGCCCAGGCTGCTCAGGGCAGTGATGGAGTCACCATCCCTGGAGGGATTGAAATGACATGGAGATGTTGTGCTGAGGGACATGGTTTAGTGGTGACCTAACAGTGTTAGGTTAATGGTTGGACTTGATGATCTTGGAGATCTCTTCTAAGCTAAATGAGTCTAGGTCTTTATATTGACTGGAAATATATCAGATTGTGTTTCACAGAAAGTTCACTTAATCATTGAGAATGGCATTTTGTGGAAATAAACAGGAATATTTCATGAAGATCTCCATAAAAAGTGCTTTGTGTGCTGCTCTCTGTTTTGCCATAGTGGCTGGCAGATGAGAAGGCTACTCCTGCATTCAGAGCTGCTAACTTTGATGTATATTTGCTTAATCTGTATGAAACCAGACAGATCACTATGGAGTTCTGCTATTTCAGTCCAATCCATCCCCATTTTCTCTTTGATTTCTCCTCTTTCCTTCAGTATATTAGTTTTTAGCTGAGTGAGGATGAATTGTCATTTGGAGTTTCAGTGCTACATCTTTGATTCATGTGATAAAACAGCAAGTGCAGCAGACAACATCAAGAACTGTCTGTGGAAATGCTGATTTACTACTGCATTGCTTTGTTCTGTAAGAAAGATACTGAAATAATGAATCAACTGCACACAAAGAAATCCTGGGCTACACTTTCAAGGTATGAGAGCTTGGTTTGCAACATAGTTAATGAACTTTCATCTTCAAGTACATGGAGATATAAAAATAGCTTTAAATAAAGTTCATATCCAAGCCACTGCTGGTCAAAGTCTACAAAATGGTATGATCTTGTGGCTGGACTTCACCTCCTCTCCTTCCCTAGAGAAAGAACTTGCAAGGAACTGAGGACTCCTAACTAAATTCCTATAATATATACACAGCTGCAATTAAAATCCTGAACTACATTTTGGGCATAACAAAGAATAAATTAATCAGTGTACACCTTATAACTTATAATTATCTATTTTTACATTAAAAAACATTATTATACTACTCACCTTCAGTGCTGAAAAGAGTTACAAGGCTGTATTTAAGCCAACAACCACCTCATGGTTACTCTATATATTGCCACTTCATTCTAAGGGTAAAATTAGTTAATATGACATTAGATACACACCAAATACATGAAAGATCAAGTGGACAGAGTAGCAAGCTGCAAGGCAGTTTCAAATAGCATAAACAGGTAAGCTCATAGTGTTTTAATCATAGAATCATTATGGTTGGCAAAGACCTCTAAGATCACTGAGCCCAACCATCCACCTAACAATGGATGCTGCAAGGTCAAGGATGGATACAGAGGACCAGGAGCCTATCATTTTGGTGATGGGTATGAGAACCCACAATGGGACTGACAGTGATACATCTAACCTCTTGCAATTAGAGCCCATCAGAATTGAAATAGATGTTTGCTACCAGCAGTTTGCACAAAGGAGGCTGTGAATTTACAGAGCATAATGACTGGTCACTGGAGCACAAGATGATATCTTGTTTTGCTTTTCATTCATGCTCTCCAGTAAGGTGTTTTCCTGCTAACAGAAGAGTCTCTGTCCCTCAGCTATGATTAATGTGGGAATTTGCCAAGGTAGATCTTCCTGTTTGAAGAGAATCACTTAATAGCTCTCTCCATTTTACTATGCAATACTTACGTTTGTTATTTTTTCCATTCCACTGCTGTCTCCTCAACTGCATGGCATAAGAGAAGGAAAAAACCAAGCACAACTTATCCTCATGAAGATAAAAAGATTGCCAAGGGATACCAAACACACTTTGAAAGCTGTTACCTCCTGAAGCTGGAGACTCAGTTGAGTGACTTTGGGCTCAAGAATTCAAGTAGTCAAAATCTGGCTCTATACATCCAGTAAAACTCAAATTCTACCCACTTGGAAAGGCTCTGAAGTTGGTTCTTTCTTGCCATTTCAAAGTCATCAGTATTGAGGCAGTGCAGAGCTGGGGAGAGGAAACCAGCAAGTGGCACACACAACAAACCAAATGGGGACTGGCAGATGTGGAGGGCTCAGTCTTTGATGTCAACCACACTCCTGGTTGAGGCATTTGATTTGTCTGCCAGTTGATTTGGCTGTCTGTATTTTGGGGGGTTGTTTGAACACCTGGATGAAGCAGAGCTGACAAGTTTGTTTGGTAGGAGGCTTGTTACCACCACTAAAAATCACAGCATCCTCACTGCTGAGCCTTTGATCAACTTGTTGCCTAAACTCTGGAGTGATTTGTCACTCCTTTCTAGCATGGAGATGGAGAGTGAGTCTTGGAGAGAGTTAGCAGCTTGTCAAAACTGTGACTAATGAACAAAGGAGGCTGAGAAATGACTGGAAAAGGCTCTTTTCCTTGGCAGCTTTGCTCCACATTGGGTGATGGCAGCTGTGGATGTGTCATGTTTGCTTCACTTCCTTCCTTTGCTATGCAAAAAAAGGAAAAAGGACAGACCTGGAGCAAGGTACTCAAGTTTCGGAAGCGAAATCATTCTGAGGGACCAGCAACAGTGTTTGGGTCTGGAAATACTTGAGGATGAGCAGGAGAGGAAAACTGAATGTGAGGCAATTCCACAGGTGTTATATATTGAGTCAGTTCCAGGTCATCTGCTGAGCATCCTGCCCAGTGACCTGGGAGGATGTGTTTGATGGGGAAGCAAGGAGAGGTTTCCAGGATATGGCTGGGGAAGGACAAAAGGTACAGTAGTGACACACTCTTGTATGGGTGGAAGTTACCCCCAGTCAGGCAGAAACACATCCTAGGGCCTGTGAGATCTATACTGCAAAAGGCAACAGTCTTCAATAGGGACATGATGGCAGCAGATGCTGTGCTGTTTGTCCAGAACTAAAAATCCAAGGATTTCTTAGCACAAATGGCTGTAGATGACTTTAGAGGGACTCTTTTAACAATAGATGAATATTTAAATGACCTCTGTGTCAATATCTCAACTCTTGATAAACAAAGGCAGGCAGAAGGCTAAAGATTTGACCATGAAGTAGTGGCTAGATGAGTGATATAAGTGGATGGCTTTGTTTTGGAGGCTATCAGTCCATCTTTGCCACAAAGATATGGCATGATAAAGATTGATTCAGACTGAAAAATCTAGGAGACAGATTGCTTAGAGATGTATAAACCCAATAGAAAGTTTGGTACAGAGAATGGTCTGAACAAGGAATGAATAAATAAAGCCATTACACACAACATCACCATGATTGAAACAAAATTAAGCAAAGGCTGCAGAGCACTTCAGTACTAGGAGCTTCAGTAGTATAGAATGAGCCATTATAGTAGCATAGAATTATCCATGATAGCAGCATAGTAGTAGAGGTAGTTATCATTTTCCCTCAATAAGTGTTTTCTGACCTAGTTGGTTTCAGTAAATACTGATGGAATAGTGAAGGTCATAGATTCTAATTTCTAGATTTATAATTTATGAAGGATCAGTGAACCAAAAAGCAAGGAGGAAATAGCATCTTGTAACTCACAATCCTTAAGAAAATGTCCTTAAGTCTTTATGGAGCTAACACACAGGAAGACTACTTCAAGGCTGCAATTCTTTAGGACAATAGATGACACAAAACAGGGAATTCATAATCATCAGTTTAAAAACTAATAGAAAGCTTTTGTTCCTAAACAGTATCAGAAAACCAGACTTGATTCAATTAAGTAATACTTGCTTACAGAGTCAAAACATAATAGAAAAGAGACAAAAATCTGTAGCCTGGAAAGAAGAGATCATTCATCTCAGCCTGTTGATATGCAAAGGGTTGGGCAAGTAGGTTCAACGACTGAAAGTTCAAATAGCCAAGCTGGATTACAAACCATAAAGTATAAGATCTGGTTCAGGATTTTTCTTGGAGTTTAGCATTTAAAATGCTTCTGCCTGTTAGAAATGAAGCCTCAACCAATAAGCCATCCATCATGATTGACTTCTTCAGACTGAAGTTGCAAGTGTCTCCAACAATAAAGTAAGTAGGTCACATTACAAAAATGCAACCAAAGGAGGAAAAAGGATAAAAGGAGGAAATAAAGGAAGGAGGAAAAACGGAAGGAGAGAAAAAAAGGAAGAAGGAAACAAGAAGAAAAACAGATGTGCAGTGAAGAAACTGGAAACCAGTGTTCTGAATTTGAAGCAGAGGCTGGAAACTCTGGAAAACTGATAAGGAAAGGTCATAGAGTTAAACCTCTGACCACCTGGTTCAAAACCACATTATAGTTCACAGCACAATATCCTTCCCAAAGCTCAGGAAACTCTGTAATGGATAGTAGAGGTGTAGAGTATTCCCGTAATGGGATGTCTCTATTAGCAGACAAAAAATGGTAGAAAAACTAAAGACAATACATTCACTGTAGAGTAGCTTACCTGTTATTTGGCCAAAATCCAAGTGATTTACTTTATCCATGGGATGAGGAGTCATTTTCTCTCTAAAATGAAATGAAGACGCCAAGTAGCAGCTCTTCAATAAGGAGAGCAAAAACATGCTCCCTCTGTAAATTTCTATTATAAGTGACCTTTAAAGCTTACTAAAATCCTAGCAAACTGCTAGATTAGTAGAAGAAATGCAATGTTTTCTCAACATATAGAGGAGATAAACAGAATGATAAAGTAATTATAGAATTCTCAGCCTGGCAATGATTCCAGGCCAAGCAAAGGAATGACTGATGAAGAGCTCATTAAGCACCCAAATACAAAAGTGCAATTAATGCCAATCAAACTCAAGTTTATAAAGAGTAGATCATTGCCCAACTAACAAGGTGCCTCTTCGTAAAATTAAAGGTTGATTAATAAAAGGTGAAAACATGAGAAATATTGATTTTAGGAATTGATGCTTCAGTTTGGAAGTGCATCGACACTTCATGAGGAGCAGCTGAGGGAACTGGGGAAGTCTGGAGAAGAGGAGGCTCAGGGGAGACCTTCTCAGTCTCTACAACTCCCTGAAAGGAGGTTGGAGTGAGGTGGGATCTGGTCTCTTCTCTCAAGGAACAAGTGAAAGGACAAGAGGAAACATCTTCAAGTTACATCAGGGGATGTTTAGGTTGGATATTACAAGCAATTTCTTCAGTGAGAGAGTGTTTAAGCATTGGCCTAGGCTGCCCAGGGCAGTGGTGGAATCACCATCCCTGGAGGGGTTTCAAAACCATGTGGATGTGATGCTGAAGGCCATGGTTTAGTGGTGACCTGGCAGTGTTGGGTTAATGGTTGGACTTGATGATCTTGAAGGTCTCTTCCAACCAAAATGATTATATGATTTTAAAGAGCAAATTTGGAAATGAACAAAATGACCTTGATTATCTCCCAAGGCTACTAACTGTGAACACTCAGTCAGGATGTGATTGGCCAGGGTGGAGGTCCAAGAAGCTCTTTGTAGATCTCCTGTCTCCCAAGGCAGTTTGAATCAACAGAATGCATAAAGCAGCAGGAAGGGAGCAGAGGCAGCACAGCTCCCCATGACTGAGCAGGCAAGTGGTAATTTATTAAGCCACTCTAAATTGATCTCTTACATTGCCTGCCCATATTCATTTGCTCTCCATTCCCCATCTCCCCCTTTCCCTGTCAAAGATCCCTACAGTTTATCTCCTATACCTGTCCCAGGGTGAGTGATGCAGCTCCCTGTTTATCAGTCATGTTCCCCTGATAACATCTTCCAATTTGCTCATTGTTAAATTGTTCATCCTTCATTGTAGAACACTGCACTTCATCCTCAGAGCCTTCCAACACTGGCTATTTATCTGTCAAATGTCATTCAAGAGCTTCCCTGGGATATTGTCACCCTCCCCATTTGACAATATCCCATTTTTTTCCAACCCATTCCATTAGCATCCTCCCATTTTTCTCCAGAGGGCTACAGAAAACATCAAATAAGATCAGTTCTTAGATTGATCCTTCAGAAACTCCATATTTTGAGGCTCAGAGTTGCTCACAGCGCAAATCAAAACAAACTTAAAAGCCTACCAGAAACTAGATGGTGAACAAGATTGAAAATGTATTATTCAGGCCATCAGAAAGAGGGAAGACTCAGTTTCTGGACACTGGGATAGAAAGATACACTAAAAATTAGAGATATTCTTGAATCAGTGACTAGAATTAATTGTGATCATTATTTAAAGCTGAAAATAATATTTTCTAAATGGCATAAGTCAATTTGAGTCAAGCAATTCAGCTGCTGAACTACATGTTAAGGATAGGTTTTTCTTATTTTATGATCTATTTAGTCTCAACTTGATTGAAGACAGAGGCAGAATTCCCAATGGACAGAGAATATATCCACTCCCCTAGGTGTATATACAAACTTTAAACACAGCTATCCACCTACAAGCCCTTAGCATTCCTGACTTTTTTTGGCCTCTCTCTTCTACAGAGTTATCTACAGCTCAGAGTGGATTTTCCATTTCATACTTGCACTCTAATATTCCTTTTGATACTGCATTAAGTGATCTCAGGATCTTAATCACGTATCACTCCCCACTTAGGGTCTTTTGGACTCTCCTAAGCAGACACATCACTAATCCATTTGGGTTGTTGGTTGGTTGGTTGGGTTTTTTTTTGTAAGAAGAGTTTATTTGATAAATCTGGGTGGGACCTGCCAAATGATTTATAGCATAATTTTCAGAGAAGCTATGACTTCATTTCAGTTGGAATTGTAGATAAGGTTGGATGGGGCTGTGAATAACTTGATCTAGTGGAAGATGACTCTGCTGACTGTGGGGGGGGTTGGTCTAGAAGACCTTGAACATCCCTTCCAAACCAAACCCTTTTATGAGGACCACCTTTGAGAACTGGACCTTGAGTTTTCTGCAGAACACAGAACCGTCTGCTGATATCAGTACCATCCATAAATCAGAACCTGAAGAAGTGTGCAATTGGATCTGATGCCTCCCATCCGTCTCCATTTTACTGTATCTGCTCTTGTATCACTAATATTTTTGAAGAAGTAATGGTTTGTTCTGAACAAGAAATGTCATCAGCATATTGGATGCCATTGATGTATCAGAGTCAGATGCTGATCTCCAAAGAAGGAGCCATGGAACAGGAAGCAGAGACATGCTACAGAAAAGCAGTTCAAATCCTGAGAAGTTTGGATAAAGTAACCTTTTGGCAGCTCTGTACCACATTTGCTTTCAGGCTTCTGAAAAAGCCATTCTTAGATAGAGCCAAGTATTGAAGATAAGGAGCAAAGAGCCAATTGCCAGGAAGAAATGTAAGATATCTTTTCTAAAGGAGTTCTTGTGACACTTCACACTTATTCCTTTGGCTGAGCTTAGAAAGAAGATAGAAGAGGTCATGGATACAGGTAGGCAATCCAGCAGGTCATGAGGACTGTGGTAGAAGACAGAATCCTTCTCACTTTCTCTTCATTATGAAATAAAAATGGAGCCATGAATCATCAGAGCCCAGACAAATCATCTGAGGCATCTTAAAACAGCCACTTGACTGACTGCTGTAATATCACCTGTCACTCAACAAGAGGAACTGCAGCACATACTTACACAGGGATAGAAACGTGCCCAAAGCCAAGTGGAAACCTTTGGCTTCATGAAAATAACATGGGAGGAGATGCAGTGACCTCTGTAATAGCCAAGTGGGAACTGGCATGATAGACAAGATCAGCAAAAATCATAGAAACATTATGGTTGGAAAAGACCTCTGAGATCAAGTCCAATCATCCACCCAACACTACCATGCTCACCACCAAACCATGGCTCCAAGCACCATATCTGCATGGTTTTTTGAAGGCTCCCATGGATGGTGACTCCACCACCTCCCTGGGCAGTCTGGACCAATGACTGACAACCCCTTCAGTAAATGAGTTCTTCCTGTTATCCAACAAGACCATCCCGTGGTGCAACTTGAAGCCATTTCCTCTTGTCCTATCACTTGTTACCTGGGAGAAGAAACCAACTCTGACCTCACTACCACCTCCTTCCAGGGAGCTGGAGAGAGTGAGAAGGTCCTCCCTGAGCCTCCTTTTCTCCAGACCACAAATGCATCAAGGATGGAGCTACAAATCAGACACAGCATCTGCAAAGGTCCTTCCTAAATCACCCAAAACCCAGCTTGTTCCAAAGTGCTGCCAAGTCTAAAAGGTTTAGGTTGAAAACAAAATGGGAAAGCAGAAATTTATTGACAACAGATGCTTCCCAATCCTCACAAAGCCAATACAGATCCAGCATTCCAGCCACCTCATCACCACCACCAGTCTGGAGTCTTGGGCTGAATTTCAGTGTACCACTGGCCCAACAGAAAGTACATAACATAGAAAGCTCTTCCCACTACCAAATTCCACCCTCTGAAAAACCCTAAACAATAAGACCAGTCATGATGTCCCCATGGAAGTGTAATTACTGGGTTTTTTCCTACAGCCAGTATCATCTTCTCTGTAAAGACTTCTAGCTGTGACAGCAAATGCAAACTAATTCTACCAGAGGAAAACTCTCTATGAAAAGTTTAGATCACATCAGTACCTTTCTCCCTCTACATTGCCCTAGTGAGGCCACATCTGGAGTACTGGTTCCAGTTTTGGATTCCTCAGTTTGAGAGACAAGTAAGTACTGGAGAGAGTCCAACAAAGACTATGAAGATGCTGAGCAGACTGATGATTTCCAGAGGTCCCTTCCAACACCCACTATTCTTTTCTATTTCATATTCTCTCCAGAATAATGAAACTAAATTATCCATGATTCCTTTCCGGGGTGGTTTTTGAGGGCTTGTGTATATATATATATACACACACACTTCTATTTCTGTTCCTTTCAGGTTAGCAGAATATCCTTTATCAGTTCTGCTGCCCTCAACTTTCCTTCTTTTCTGAACTCATGTGACAATGATCACCCAGTTTCAAGGGTAGACCTTCTCTCTCTGTTGGGATATCATTGAGGTTCAGCAGATACCTCCAAGACCAGCCACCACTTACATTTCCAACAGCTATGGGGCATCTCAATCAAGCTAGATGGGCACCTTCCAGTGGCACCCAATAAAAACTGTTCCACTTAACACTAAAATCCCCTTCCCCATGCAAAATCCCCTTCCCCACGCTATTAAAAACAAAATTCCTTCATAATTCCCATTTTAATTGTGGTTCCTGGACATTTTCAGCCCTGAGCCCTATCCATAGAAAATCGATTCTCGCATATGTACTGTCTGTTAGCTTTATTTGCCTTTTCTCTTTTGCATCTCCTTGTTTCTTCTTCCACTGCTGCTTGCTGAGGCTATGTTAGTGCTGGGCAGAAGCACGCTTTCTGAAGGTACAGTTCTCCGGGAGAACAGCCAATTTTTCCCCTTTCCTACTTCTTTATTCCTTCTGTCTGTCTGTGCAACAGAAAAAAATCCTAAGCATGAAAAGCACAGTTGTTGATACTCTTCTAGCTTACTAATCACACTGGAAACATGAACAAACTTTGGTTTTCAGGGTGACTGCACTGCTCTGGACACTCCCCACCTTCGATAGACTGTCCTTTTAACAGCTGAGTCCTTCCAGAGCCACTTGTCTTCTGCAGAGAAAAAATTCAGCAAATCTTGCCTGTAATCAGCCTGAGCCCAAGACTGAGCAGTGCCCTCCTGATGTGTCAGCTCTGCTTGTGTCACTCAGAAGCTATTAAGCTTACCTGTCACTTAGCAGCTGATCTAATTCAGCTTCTCCTCAGCCTTGTGCAGTTGGTTTCATCACTGGCACAAGCTTTCCACTGGCAGATCATGATATTCTGAGACATTTAATTTCAGTCCTTCTGAAAGTGCTTAACTGAACGCATTGAGCTCGGCTCTCAACATAGCTAAATGAGCAATGCTTTGGAACTCAGAAGAACTCAATTCATCTGACCTCAGACAAGTCATAGCTGCAACACCTCCGCAGCCAGTGAGAGGTGGGTGCTGGATAGCACAGGGTTCTCCTGCTCAGCTGGAATCCCAGAGTCCCAGCATGGTAAGGGTTGGAAGGGACCTCTGTGAATCATCCAGTCCAACCCCCCTGCTAAAGCAGGGTCACCCACAGCAGCTTGCCCAGGATCACCTCCAGCTGGGGTTGGAATCTCTCCAGAGAAGGAGACTCCACAACCTCTCTGGGCAGCCTGGGCCAGTGCTCTACACCCTCACAACAAAGAAGTTTCTCTTCCTGTTCAGGTGGAACCTCCTGGGTTCCAGTTTGTGCCCATTGCTCCTTGGCCTGTCCTTGGGCACCACTCAGCAGAGTCTGGCCCCAGCCTCTTGCCCCCTGTGCCCTTGAGCTCTTGCTCAGCATGGAGCAGATCCCCTCTGGCTCTGCTCTTCTCCAGGCTAAGTGGCCCCAGGGCTCTCAACATTTCAGCACCACGATGTCCTAAACAGGGAGCATAACTAAATGATTCCTTTAATTACAAATGCTCTAGAATTATTTCTACACATACATATATATATGTGAAATATCCATTTATATATTTTTATATATGTATACATACGCACCCATAGAGACCATGAAAGATCTCTTCTTATCTCAGACAGGCACTCATTAGTATTTAGAACTAGCTTCTTTCCACCTTTATTGTTGGCCTTAAAATTGATCAAGGGGAGGACACAAAAAAAAAAAATCTAAATTCTATTTTGAAGTAAAAAGGGCTCAGAAGCTAGTATACAAAAGCTATAAAAATCCCTAATTAAAACCCCAGAGACCCCAACCATCTCCCAAAAAGCACTTAACTACTCAGAAGGTATAGCTTTGTTCCCAGTATATCTGTGCTCATAAACTGAAAATAGGTGAGTACACTCTGGGCTGTATAAATTATTGTCTAATATTCACTGCAACATCTACAAAGGTAATTTTTTTCCCCAAAATGTAAGGAACATTTCCTGGCTTTCAGAAGAGAAATTTTAAATGTTATCTTATTTACAAGCATAAATTTTTCCTGCATGCAAGCTGCTTAGTGGTGGCAAAATAGATCAGTGTTTTTTCCACCTGTTTAGTACACTTTCTTCAAAACCAAATTAGTTGCAAATGCAATAAATAAAGTTGCAGGTAAGAAAAGCAAAGAAAAAAAAGAAAGAAGACTGCTTTAAACAAAAGGAAAAAACTCTCAGCCTCTTTTCTGTGGAGATGCTTATCTCCCTCTACATCACAAGGCCTTTTGAACTGCATTTCTGTGGATGCTGATGGGAAGTCAGTTTAGTTCTCATGTGTATTAAAGAGAATAATTTATCTTCTAGAAAGAAAAAAAATAAAATGAATGCACATGCAAATGTCTTTTCCAAATAACATCAGATTAAAATTCCTAGTTGTGAATCAGGTAACTGTTGTGGAGCAAGCAGCCAACAGCATTTCTATAAGCAAAATGCAGAATAATATGTTCCAAATAATCATGGCATTAATTCCATGTTGCCTTTGCTAGGATGGCAGCACAATGAAATTAGGGATTTCGCTCAAATATGTGGATTTCACCATTATTTTATTTACTGGCACTTGCAGGCTATGCCAATTTCATGATCTGTTTGTTTCTTCACAGTTTGAGAGAGAAGATTTAATGAGTTTACTTCAGCCAAATCCCGATGCTTTCCCTTTCAGCCCATCCCTAAAAGGCCACAGATGTTAGCTTAAATAAAAGCAAAAATGTGATTTAATTCCGATATTTTTGTGTCAGTTTTTAATATTCTTGAGTAAATGCTGCTTGGCAGCTCATCTCTATCCTCAGAGGTCTTCAGGACTCTACCAGACAAGGGCAGAGCTGAGCTGACCTAGTGATGGTTCACGCCGTGCTCAGGCAGCAGGATGGGAGAGTTGATTCAAGAGGTCCCTTTCAAGCAACACTTCCATCATCTAGAGTAACTTAGATAATTGTGATGTTGTTACCACCAAAAACTAGAAACCTGTAGTGTAAAGTTCTGTGGTTAGGCTTGATGAACTTACAGATCTTTTCCAACCTAGATGATTCTATAATCTCAGAGCTCTTGTCCACGAAGAAGCACTTGGTGCATTACTGAGCTCCAACTGCCTCAGTGCCTCAGGCACAGGGTGTCCCCTTCCTAAACTGGGAAGCTGTGCTGCACATAAGCTGGCCAGCAGATGGGAGTGGGAGTTTTGGATCAGAAGAAATTGTTTTGTTTAGACTAGAAAATTAGTAGCAAAAAAACCCTGACAACAACATAGAGCTCAGGCTACTTAAACCTTTGCCTAATTTACTTTCCTCACTGCAGACTGGCTACACTTACACTTAAAAAGAAAAAAAGGTCAAGTCAAGATATGTGTTGACTACGTAATATTATTCCAGCATTCCCCTTGATGATATCTACTGGAACTGTTTGTTCAGAAAGAAGCCACAACAAAAATAGGGGAACAGATCTGAGTTGAATACACAATTGCTGAATTGTAAAGCCTGGTCCAGGTGCATACCAGTGTCCTTGAGGTATATGCTGTAGCTATGTCTGAGTGCTGCACAGAGGACTTTATCAAGTCCACCTCAACATAAGGAGAAACTCCTTTGGTGTGAGTGTGCAAGAGCCCTGGCCCAGGCTGCCCAGAGATGTTGTCGAGTCTCCCTCTCTGGAGAGATTCCAAATCTACCTGGAGGTGATCCTGGGCAACCTGAACCTGCTTGAGCAGGGGGGTTGGATTAGATGATCTCCAGAGGTTACTTCCAACCTCTGATGCTGGATTTTAGGATTCTGTACCTGAAAGCAATCTCTTAAAGAAATCAAAGATGGTAAGATTCTAGAGTTGAGTTTGGCTTGAGTTGTTCAGTCTGGGAAAGAAGAGGCTCAGTGAGGACCTTCTCACTCTCTACAACTATCTGAAAAGAGGTGGTAGTGAAGTGGGGCTTGGTCTCTTCTCCCAGGTAACAAGTGACCTGACAAGAGGAAATGGCTTCAAGTTGCATCAGAGGAGGTTCAGATTAGATATTAGGAAGAATTTCTTCCCCAAGAGAGTTATCAGGCATTGGCCCAGGCTGCCCAGGACAGTGGTGGAATCATCGCCCCTGGAACAGTTCAAAAACATGTAGATGATGTGCTTGGAGCCATGGTTTAGTGGTGAGCATGGGAGTGTTGGGTGGATGATTGGACTTGATGATGTCAGAGGCCTTCTCCAACCATAACGACCCTATGATTCTACAGAATTCAATCCTAACTAAAAAGCAATGCTCCACGCACCTCATGCCAGGTACAAATAAGAGCTCAAGTTTACAATAGATCAGTCAGAATGAATTCAGGAGAGCAGAGAGTTGGAAAAGTAATGCTGGAACCAAAAGGCAAACTTGATTAAACACTGAAAATCCTTCCAGTCCTTCACGTGTCATCACATAGGTATGAAACTTTCATCTTTATACACAATAGCGTCACTTTTTAAACTAATTATAGACAGATTCTGAATCCTCATATTGTGAATTAGTTTTTCACATAACAATGAAAATAAAATCTTAAACAACAAATAATATGAAAGTTCCTTATAAACTTACTTAGATAAGTCATCCAACTTTCTCCAGTTGGATACTCTTACTAACATCCTTTTGGTAAATCCTTGCTTCCTGCCACCACAGGAGCTTGTTACATTTACAGCACTCCAGAAGTAAGACAGCCACCAGGATTAAGAAGAGCTTTTATCCAGAATTTACTGTTATTTTTACATGAAATTTAAACTAAGTGAGCCATGCACTTTTTAAGATGCTCAAAAATCCAATTTTACACTTGTCTTGATCACTGCAAATCAGTTCATCACACGTACAAACTGCCATCTGCTCATCCATTTATCAAATCTCCACACATAAACCCATTTTGCTCCATATGTACAGACACAGAGTGCCATGTGAGAAAGAGATCCACACCTAACTCCACCAGCATGCAAGCCTTAGCCAGATAAACCAAATCCTGATGTGGGACTGGGATGTCTCAGGTATCACAAACAGCAGTGCTCACATTGGTATCACAAAAAATGAGGAGAGACAGCAGTGACAGTGATGTCAGATCACATATTCTGGTCCCTAGAAACCACTCAAATTCTTATTAATATATTTTTTCACAAATCATCTCTAGAATCCAAACCAGAGATTGCGATGATTGACACCTAACCCTTTATTAAGTTACCTCCTCTCCAAGTGCCAGAAATAATGACTGAAAAGAAGGAAGCGATGGACTTGAACATCAGGCCAGATGTTCAGGGCCTAAGAAAGTAGTGAGGGACATCAAACAAGGTATATATTTCTGCTAAATCACCCCAAATAGGTGCACTTAGAAATGGCTAATCTCTAAGAAAGGGAAAGGTCTCTCAGATTTTGAAATGGCAGAGATCACAAGTTAGGTTAAAATGAACTTCTTTACACACTTAGGATATTTCTGTAGCAGAGGAAAAGAGAGTAACAGGCTATTTTAGGTTCTGTATCTGCTTTGTTAGTAGATATTGAGACTTAAGTGTCAAGAATCTTTTCACAACATCTGAAGTCAAGTATAAATCCACTTACCTTTCCCAGGTGAGTTTCTGCTTCAGGCTGAAGAAATGGTTTGCTTCCATTGTAGAAGTCTGAAACAGAAAAATTAATCTCAGTGCTCTGCTCATTTTCAAAATACTTAGATAACTCCAATTATGCACTGAGCAGTAAAATTAAGAAGGAAAACTAAGATTTTTTTTTTCTTTCATCTGCATAAAGTAATAAGTTCATGTACATTTAGCGTGTATTTTAATTTGGTAGGATGATTTCACTGCTATCAGTCTTGCTGATGGAATAAGTAAGTGCTATTCAGTTACCCTTCCGAGGACATTACATCTCTGCCTGAAATAATCTGATGATTAAGCTTTCACCTTTCCTTTCATCCAGAGTCATCTTTGGATCCTAGGTACCAAATTAAAATGATTGTCTAAAATGAGATAACAGCTCAAAATGACCAATTTATCCATATGCTCTTATTTATCAGTGTTACACTCAACTCCTGTTACTGTAGGACAGATAAGGTGTGCAGTGCATTCACCTCTTTAGTGTTCCTTCCTGGCTCCTGAGATACTAATTTTACCTTAAAGAAGACCAAAGCTAAAAGTAGAGATGACCAGGCTCTACAGACAGCTGCTGAAGGATACTGTTGACTTCAACTTGCCCCAAATACTAGTCAATAGCTACAAGGTTCACAAAACCACACAGAATTTCACTGGAGTTGTCTGACCAAACATTTATGACTTGCTCTTCAACCCAGACAACCACTGAGCTAAAAGTGTCTTCCTGCTAAACTAAAGTGCCATGTCTATGTGATTTTTGAACACCCCCAGGGCTGGTGACTCCACCACTGCCCTGGGCAGCCTGGACCCATGCTTAACCACTCTTGCAGTGAAGAAATTCTTCCTAATGTCCAACCCGAACCTCCCCTGGTGCAACTTGAGGCCATGTCCTCATCCTATCACTTGTTCCTTGGGAGAAGAGACCAACCCCCACCTTGTTCCAACCTCCTTTCAGGAAGCTGGAGAGAGCCAGATGCTACATCTCACATGGAAATTAGCTAATTGGCATAATGAATTTCAATTGTAAAAATTCAGACTGTAAACACATTCTCACAGCTAAAAACCCCCACCTGTCCAGATGATTTTCCACCTAGTAACCAAGTCAAAGCCAGAGATTCTCTCTCCCAGGAACCCCATTAGTACCCTGCTGAAACCAAGCTGAATTGAATTCCAGCTCCATGGGTAACAATGCTGTCTGCTTCCCTCTTTACTGCCATGCTGTAAAGCCCCAGGAATTAGATTTAGGACTAGCCACCTGCTTTCACACCAGCCTGCCAAAACCTGAAAGTATTCTCTTTACTTTTTTATTATCTTTTTTATTTAGCACTGTTACTGTTGCAGACACAGTTTCATGAAACTTTGATGCTTTGTTGATAGGCAAAGTACAGTAATAAGCAAAACTACATCTATTTTTTTCTTCAATGACATGATAATACTCCATTTCTTCCAAAAATCCCTCACTTTTTATCATGGAATCATTAAGACCTCTAAGATCATCCAATCTAACCATTAACCTAACACTGTATCTTCACAGCCTCTGTTGAACACTCTCCTTATCTCTCTCTTGAATTGGGGAGCTCAGAACTGATTCCTTCTGCAGCACATTATTGAGTAAACCTTCCCTTAACCTCTATTCCCAATCCCATTCCATTACAATTTTGTCCTAGGAAAAGAACACCTGAAAGTGAAGAGTGATGCAAGCAGGACTAAACAGGAATGAGGAATGACAGGCTGGTAAGCATCTTCACAAGTGAATCACTGAATTTGCTTCAGGGCTTTAAATCCTCCCCCTCAAAAAAGCCAACACAAAGCAACAACAAGCCAGCCAAGCTCCATTTAGGATCTGTTTATTCCAGAGCTGTTAGCTATCTTTGGCTGGCTCTGCTTCCTCACCCCCCTCAATCCCCAAGTATCTCAAACATTCATCTCAATCCACACATTTAGGTAGAAAATCTACTGAGAAGTAGTCCCCAGATACTCACCCTCTCCTCAGAAGCTCAGATTTGCTTTGGTGACTTGATCTGTCCCATCCTGACACCTCACTCTCCAGGAGTTTGCTCACATGGACGCTACAAAGGACAACTCACCAGTGGCCAAATGGAGATTGCTTGAGCAAAGCTATAAAGGAACAACATACTTGAAGAGCACTTTCTCCTCCTTCACTGAATGATGCTGCTATCTGCATCATCTTTACCAGAGAGATGACTTATTACTCTTCACATGTCAAATATGATCCTCAACTGGAAGTTGAAACTTCTGGCAAAGTCTTGGAGTCAACAGGAGTAGCTAATGAATTCACCCATGAAGGAGTCACTTGCTGGTGAGTCCTGACAGCATTCAAATATGTACAGAGTGGAGCTCAGTGGACTCTCAGGAAACCTTTTATTACCTTGTTATTTCAGGAAGATACTCCAAGAGGCACAGAAATGTCAACACTAACTTTCTAGTCTAACAGCACAGATTTGTCTGCTCAGAATCACAGAATCATTAAGGTTAGAATAGACCTCTAAGATGATCAAGACCAACCATCTACCTATCATTAACATGCCACTAGACCATGTCCCCAAGTAGAACATCTACTCCTTCACCCCAAATACAAAGTATTTGGTAACTTTGGTCAGAATATGTGAAGGCTTCCAGAACATCCTTTTGTAGGGGGAGATAAAGGCACTTTTCTCTTCAAAGGAAGCAGATAACCATTGGCACTCATTCCATGACCAGTTTCCCTTTTTTTTTGGTCCCTTTTTTAAATGAACAGCTTGCACTAAAGGCAAGGCAGGAAAACCTTGACTACAAACCAGCAATCAACTGGTTTGGTTTGGCTGTGAAGCTCTTGCAATGCTTTCTACTTGACTGAAAAGCTGTGATTCTACCCATGGCTACCTCCACTATTTCTATTTGAATTGTAACAAAGTCCTGTTTGCAGGCAGGCAGAATTCATGCAAACAAAACTGAACTGAATTGAGAAAGTTTTTGGACTAGAGGCTGTATTTGTCTGAGTCAATGCCCCTCTGTGGTCCCAATTCTCTTTGGCCAAAGGAAGGATTAGCTCATGAATATATAGATTATGCTGAATATGAACATTCACAAAAGGCACATACACAAAGAATCCCTCCCCAGAAATTGTTTCTCTTTGTTACAGACTATGCAGAGTCTAAAAATGATCCTTACTAAACCTATTGCATGACCAAAATGTAAATACATGCAAAAATCTCTTTTTTTAAAGCACCTTGAATGGCAAATGCCATTGCAGAGAATGCTCTGTGGATTGAGAATCACAGAACACTGTTTTCCTGCAGTTTGTGGCTGGCATATAGAGAAGTCCATATATTGTCTCATGGCTATGTTAACAACAAAATAATACTGAAGCAGGTTCATCCTAAAAGAATGTTCAGATATTGATATCAAATTATCTCACATAATTTTAGTGCCGCCAAAATTCAAGTGGAAGCTATGACAACATGTTGGCTCTGCTTTCTTCATGCACATCAACCACACTTTGTTTTAGCTATTTACTAAGTTCTATAATGATTAAGAATCAGAATCCAGGTGTATCTGCTCCATGGACTCTCCCAGGATCCACCATTCCAAGTCTATAACTCCTCTGGAGTTGAGTTTATCACAACAGAGGAATGCAGTAAACTACAACACACTTTGTGCCAAAACACAATCTCTGTCTTCTTGAGAGTGTCTATCACATTTCCGTGATGGAGAAATTAAATCAGAGTTGCTAGCAATGTTCCAGCAAGCTCAGGATAAATGAAAAAGGGAATAAAAATAAAATGTAGCTGCTAAAATGGACTCACTTTCTGAACCTGGCCTATTACTGGTTTCAGTGTGTTTCCCTTGATGTTTACAATGATTCAGACTGGTGGAGGTATATACCGCTGCCAAAGGCTGTTGGCTGATAACAGTTTGAGTGTTTGTTGATTTTATTCCTGGGATAAGTTTTAAAATAAGTTGGCCATCATCTTTTCTTTCTAACTCCCATATAAAAAGCAGCAGGACAAGCAAGGCGGTATTTCAGTCTCTGCAAACAAAACTCTGCACTAACCATGAATCTCTTTCCAACAAAGAAAGTTTTGATGCAGTAAAAAGATGAGAGAGAATCAAGGACTCAAAGCTATCCATGAGTTTTGCAACACTGCCTGCAAGCCCTTGGGCAAGACACATACTGGCCACTGTCATGCCAGTACCCTCAGGTGTGACCAGCCTTAGCACCTGACAGGGGAGCAATCCTTTTATTCCTGTTGTGTTGATATTTGACATTCCTTTCATCCTTGTCATAATCACACCACCATCATTCTGCCTAGCTTCATACTGGCCTGACACTGAAAGATAAAGAAATCCAGTCCTAGCTTCCTTGTCCATGCAGAAGAACAAGATATGTTTACAGAGATGTCATATATATATATACACACACACACATGTAAAGAATCATGAATTATTTAGGTTGAAAAAGACCTCAAACATCATCAAATCCAACTGTTAACCTAACACTGCCAACTCACCACTAAACCACATCCCTAAGCACCAAATCTACATGGTTTTTGAACACTTGTAGGGACGGTGACTCCACCACTGACCTGAGCAGACTGGACCAATGCCTGAACACTCCTTCAGGGAATAAATTGTTCCTCATGCCCAACCTAAACCTCCCCTGGTACTATTAAGGCTGTTTCCTCTCATCCTGCCACTTGTTACCTGGAAGAAGAGACCAACCCCCACCTCATTCCAACCTCCCTTCAGGGAGGTGGAGAGAGTGAAATCATCTCCCCTGAGCTTCCTTTTCTCCAAGCTAACCAACCCCAGTTCTCTCAGGTGCTCCTCACAACACTTGTGCTCTAGACTCTTCACCGTCTTCGTTGCCCTTCTCTGGACACACACCAGCACCTCAATGCCACACACCTCCTTCCAAGGGTGAACTTATCTCCGTTAGATTAGTGTGAAGGTCAACACTTTCTCAATGAACTTGACTGTTAGAGGAGAATGAAAATAAGTTTCCAGATGCCATAGCCATGCTGATTCATATCCTGAGCTTATGGGATTCTGTATCCAGAGAAAGCAACTTTTTACCTCAAATAGCTTTATAACAGCTGCCAAACCAGAACTCCTGAAAGCACCTCACACTCTTTCTATCCTTTGACAACAGTGATGTGCAAAGGGATGGGGAGAAGCAGCACAGCAGCAGCAATTGCGTTCAGTCAAGGCTCAAAATCTTGCCAGAGCTCTGAGTTGGTTCTGAAGGTCTCTCTGCAACTTCATCCACCTCTATGGTGAAAACTGGGAGATAAAGTGAAAAAAAAAAATAAAAGGTATTTTTGAAGGCTGCTTAGAAAGTCTGAGGGAGAAAACAAGCTTCCAGGAGCCTGGGAATGTGTAAACCTCCAATATCATGAAACCTCCTGAATCCTTGTGAAAAACTATTTTTCCAGTCTAAATAAAAGACTAATCCTTTAGTCTCATTTATAGGCTAAGCATTAAAGACCTGATTTCACCCCAGTATGCTTTCAGAGAGCAAACACAGAAGGAAAATGTTTTGTGTCCTAAGGATTATTTCATGGATTGGGGTGTTTTATGTCTCACCACTGCAAACAATGAAACACAGCATCCACAAGCTACAGCCAGTTTGTAATTTAAGATGCTCCAAAGTCTTTTCCAGGCTAGATCTTATTTTTACTGGATTTAGTAAAACAATAGAGCCAGAAGTGATAAGATTTGAGTGAAAAACCTGGGAAAATCTCTTATAAAATGTAATACCTGATCCATTTAGCTTACAATCAAGGGTGGTAAAATCTCTTGCTTCACTCTGAAACAAAAAAAAAAAGTACATTAGCTGAGGTTTCTAAGAGCTGCTTAGCTGGAAACCTGACTAGACCTGAAGAGGTTATTAAGTGAAGATTCCAGCAAGCTGTGGTTCAAACCGTGTGACCTCAGAGGAGGTAATCAAAGCATCTGTCTCCATGGAAAGGGATGCCAGGGAGATGCTTTGCTGTAAAATAGGGAATACAGAGAGAAGAAGCAAGATCTACAAAGCGTCAGTTCCCAAGCATCTGCTCCAAGCCAAAACACTTTGCTTCCAGAGATTCCAGGATGTAATGTTTCTGTTCTTAATGGAAAAAAGCAAATCCAGAGCAACACCAGCACATCTAGCTGCAGCCCTGGTGCCACAGCACTGATCAGCACAGCCCCAGCAAGGCTGCTGTTTGGAGCTGGTTGGTTGCTGATGATAATATTTTGGTATGATGTAAAAGCTAACATCCATCATTATGAACATAAGAGACTTAGAAGTAGTCCTTGCATCCAACTGATTCCTCTTTCCACTGCATTCAGAGATGTCTTTCCTTTTACTCACAAAAATCAGAATAAACCCAGTATCCTTAGTAGCAACCTAAAGGAAAAAATATCTAATCAGGAAGATGAACACTGAAATCACAGAGTACAAAAAAAAATGTTTCAGGAGAAATTAGAGTGCAGGAAAATAGCAGAATAATGTTATTAAGGACAAGCTTTCATTGGAAAATGTAAATAATAATGTTTGTGTTGGGATTGGTTTTCAATTAGAAACCTTGTACAGTCCCATTGGTGGTGATGCATTTAGCCTTCAGGATGAGTTGCAGGGAATTGCTAGGATGGATTCAATTAAAAACTTGGTAATGTTGGGCATTCTGCTAGCCTTGAATTTAACAAATAAAACCAAACTAAAACCCCAAACAAGCAAACAAAAAACACACAGCAAAAGAACACAAACAAAATCCCAGTAACAACAAAATGTAACTTTTTAGCTCTTACAGATACTCTTAATGCTGAAATAGTTAATTAACTTAAGCTCTCCTTTAAATCAACTGGACTGACTATCAAAATGGGCAGTAAATGCAAGATCTGACATGGAACACTCTCCAAGAGGACCATCACACCATGGAGTCCTAACTCACCAATTAGAGCAAATATTGATGCACCTACAATGAAATCTATACCTTTAATTTAGTTTTATTATCTAGTAATAATAAAAACTCTCATTAACAATAATTTTTGCCCTTTTTTTGTTAACTGCTAATAGAAAGCACTTTTGATTTTGTTTATGTTTATTTTTTTTCATATGAGTTTGCTCACTGACATTTAATATGATCTCTTTATCAGTTTAATGTCTTTTCTCCTCACACTTTCAGCAATCTCTGTTAGACTTTTTTCCACTCCAGGGCTTAGGATGATGGATAAGGTTTTTCCTTCCCGGAAACATAAGATCTCTATAGAAGTGCCATGTTTTCAATTCCCTCCTTCACATTGCAATCTCTCAACTAGATGCACAATGGAAAATTATCTGGAGGCAAAAGCCAGGCTAAGTTACTTATTCCTTCTGCTCTTGAGCCTCTCTAAAGGAACTGAGTGAAAATATCTTTATCTTAAGGATTGGGGTTTTTTCTGCTACTCTCTTCTAAAACTTATCAGATTTGGGAGTAATTGTTTTGTGTCAATGGTTAAAATTGGTGTTATTTCATCTTCATGTTGTAACCTTACAACATTAACAGCTTAATGTTGAAATATAATTTTTCCCACATATATATGATCACAATTTACCAACAGATATATAAATAGTAATTAATTCTTTTAATGCAGAAGCACCTCTATGGAAAACACTAAATAAAGAACATTCCTCACTACAAATTCCTGCCATCAAAGCACAGCTTATCACTCTGAAATTTCATCTGGGGTGAAAATTGCTTTTTAGCCCAGTGTTTGCCATGGTTGAGCCTAGGATGTCAGCATTTTAACTAGTGTCAACATACTGGGGTAAATAAAATGGGAGTCATCACTTTGCAAGCAAGAGACTATTGGATGATCTTCAAGTACAGATTTTCAATGAGGGAGATTGGCTCCCTCATTTTATTCTGCTCATCTTGGAGATAGATTTTCTGAGAAGAAACCCATATATATATATATTTCTCAGGCACTAAATGAGCAGCACTGAGGTCAGAGCTAGTTGTCCTCTGAGAGAACAATCTGTTTCCGTATGAAGTTAGGAGATGCACTGCAAAGCATCCTCTCTCTGCTAGCTTCCACACAGTCTCACCATCATCAGGGTAAAAGTTTCTTCCTTGTATATAATCTAAATCTCCCTCTTATAGTTTAAAACCATCAGCCCTTGTCCTGTCCCAACAGGTCCTGCTAAAAAGCCTGTCCCATCTTTATACAAATTCCTTTTCAGTAGTGAAAGGCCACAAGAAGCTCTCCCTGGAGCCTTCTCAAGGCTGAAGTAGTTCACTGCCTCCTTGGGAGTTCTCAAAGCATTCAGGTGGCAGCTACATAGGCTTAAGGGAAGAATCCATTTGGCCAAAACACAAGAAGGGAAGAGATGATTTTCCTTAGCCTTCTGTGATGAGGAGCTAAGATTACTCCAGTGATCCAAGTGTTAAAAAGTCCCATTTTGGGCAGTGCACCAAAGTTGCATGCTTCAGGATAGAAATTTGCCACCAATTTCCGTTACGAGTTGAGCTCAACTCTGCCTCTTGTTAAGAGTCAGACTAGTTTAGCTTTTAGTTAGGATTTTGAGAGGATAAAAAGCACAGTGACAGTGCCAAGCCTTCCTTTTACTGGAAAAAAGGGAAAAAAAGGATGCCTTAGCTATTGACAATAAAAAAAGCCCTGAAAAATAATCCAGCACATAAAAGAAGGGATGTGCTGCTGCTGTTGTCCATTTATATGCTAAATATGGCTAGAACATCTCTTCCTACTTTCCTTAGCTTCACTGTTACTAAAACCTATGTTTAATAATGCATTCAAAATCCAGAAACCTGGGAAGAAAATGGCTAGGTAGAGGAAATCCAAACCTGCACCAAGCTAGGTGATAAGGGGTTAGAAGAAAATAATATATGCTAAGCTCTTTGGCTTCATTGATTTGTGGGAAGGAAGAACTGGGAAGGAAGGAAAGCAGAAGCACCTTGATATTCATTCCAAGGGTTGGATTTACCTTGTGAGCTGGGATAGATACTAATACTAGGGTAATGATGGAGTAGTGATGGCATCGGTCAACCAGATTCCTTCTCTAATCTGTCAGGAATTCCACTTCTCTCTGATAAATGGGATGTAGTTTGCTTTCCCATGGTATGGGAAGGAACCAGAACTCCTCCCTGCAACAGAGGGTGTAGAGAAACTAGTGAGTAGGACATAAGATGCATCCCAAATAGGAATAAAAACCCCACCTTGTGCAATTGGAAGATGAAATCCCAATGAAATGGAAATAAAATGATGAAATTCCAATAAATAGAAATGAAATCATGAGATACATAAGCCTTCTATGTTTCTGAAACTCTCAATAAAATCAGGATTTGGTTTGCTAACCAGGCAAGACTAGCAAGGGCTGAACATGCTTTAGTGAATGTCTTTGTTTCAACTCCAAAAAAACATGGATCAGGCTCTGAGCAGACAAACCTAAACTGAGCTGTAAATTCACTCAATATACTGGTGCAAGTGGATTGCTTCTCTGCCTGAAAATCCAGGGCAAACCTGGCTGCTTCTCCTCACCCTCCTCCTCCTCCAGGTGCCCTCACATCCTGTTTGTGGGATTATAACTTCTGCAGGAGTTACAATCAGTGTTCCTGAGGATTGCAATCAGTTCTAATCCTCAGAGTTACTGAGGATTTGTCCTGATTTGCCACTACTGCTTCTTTACCCTCTCTCCTCTTCAGTTCAAATCTCTACAGCTAAATAAACTAGTTAGAAAGCAGTTTTATCTTCTGGCTACAAAGCACTCTGTGCCCTTTGGACACACTATTCTTCAAGCTCACCCTAAAATTCCTGTCAATTGTTGAAGTCCTAAGAAATGGAAAAGGAGGGGGAAAAAAGCATCTGATAGAACAAACAATGTGACAAGCTACAAACAAGTCCTTGAAGCTTGGCTCCAAAGCTCTGCTCACACTGCTCATGCCCATGGGCAACTGCTCTGATAAAAAAAGCGGGAGAACAGTCAAAACTGCAACCTGGTCACATCTAAAAGAGTAGATACACTGAAAAATTTAGTGTGAGTGAAGAAAAGAAAGGGTTGGAGACACAGAAGGACTGATTGTTGTTTGTGTGGTGTTGACTTTGCCTCAGGATGTTAGTTGGTTGACATGCAGTGACCGGAATGACACGGTGTGGGCTGAAATAATTCAGAGAGCTGTCAAGGGGGAAGGAGAAAAAGAGAGATAAAAATAAGCACCCAACTGGCAGAGGGGTGGGAATGGAAAAGAGCAGCATGCTTTTATTCCCACTTAATACTTCAGGATTATTAATGAAGGTTTCAGCCACAGGCAGCCTGCATCTTGCCTACCTTGTCAGCTTGTTGAATGCAAGGAGGTGCAAAGTGCCCGAGGTTATAGGTTAGGCTCAGGAAGCCAGTCAAGCTCTGATGATTTTGTTGTTTTATTGTAAATGCCACTTTAGGAGATGAAACACAACTGGTGGCAGGAAGAGATTTAACCAGTCTGCAGCAGGAATGTACCAGGAGAGAAAGGCAACATCAGCTTGCTGCAAGGCATCGATCACAGTATTTTCTTGGGTGCTAAGAGTCTTGTTTATCAATACTCTCAAGTGATAGAATATCCTGAGGAGAAAGGGACCCACACTGCCCTCCTAATGATAAATACATGATTATGTCAAGCCATGCACTAAAAACGTGCATGGCACTAAATTGGTAACACTGAATACACCAAGTTTAGAACCACTAAGGTTGGAAAAGACCTCTGAGATCAACAAGTCCAACCCAACACCCCCATACCACTAAACCATGTTGTAAAGCACCATATCTACATGGGTTTTGAACACCTCCAGGGATGGTGACTCCCCCACTGCCCTGGGCAACCTGAGCCAATGCCTGACCACTCTTCACTTCTTCTGTCAGTGAAGAAATTGTTCCTAGTGTCCAACCTAAACCTCCTCTGACACAACTTAAGACAATTTCCTCTTGTCTTTTGCTTATAGACAATTGCTGTAGAGAGTGAGAAGGTCTCCCCTGAGCCTCCTCTTCTCCAGACTAACCAACCCCAATTCCCTCAGCTGCTCCTCAGAACACTTGTGCTCTAGACCATTCACCACCCTCCTTTGAACTTCCTACTGCCCCTCACTATTACCACACCTCACAAGCAAGAAAATCGTCCAAACAGTTGCTGCTTTGATTGAACCAAAGCTTTCTGGTCACTTTGCTGTTGCAGACACCTCAAACTTCATCTTACTGAGACTATCTGGCAGCTAATCACATGTCAGATACCAACAGGTCCCGTTATCTCCCCCTTATTTTCCTCTTCCCATCAAAACACAGTTTCCATATTTATGCATAGGATTTTCCTTGACTTTTTCAACCGACTGCAAGTTACACACGCACAGAGAAAAAGATAAATACTGCTGGAAGGACACAGAGATTGGTTCAGCCTATCTGGTGTTAAAAACCCTAATTCTTCCCAACCACAGCCTCTGTAGCTCACTCTAAGAAGCCATTTCCATTCTAGGGCAATACAGAGCATGAGCATTTTTGTTTGCTGCTTCTGTTTTTTTGTTTTATTATTTTGTAATGCATTAGTTATTTTCTTCACATTGCAAAATCTTCTTCTGCACAGATAATATCATTTAAGTGCTGCTACATTAACATTTCCAGTCACATTTCCCCCTCCCCATACCTTTCTGCATTAGGAAGGAAGAGATAAATTTTTAATCTGTTATTTTTAATGAAGATGAAAGAACCAGTTCTGCTTGGCTTGCCTTGGCACACCATACATTTTAATGTATATTGATTTGTATAAATGTCTCATTTAGAGCATATTTTGGTTAGTATTAATGGGTCCTGGAGAAAGATTAGTCCTCCCTGTAATATTGCCAAATCTCACTGGTCAAAGTTGAAAAACGCATTACTTTGGTTCTGAGATGGAAAAGAAAGACAAAGAGACAGCTTCTTAAGACTGGAATATCAAAAGATTGATGTCCTCAGCAAGAACAGGTTGCTGTGGGCTGCAGGAGCCAGCCCAGAACTCTGCCTTATATTGACTACAAGTGGGAATTTTGTGCTTATTCATTTATTTCCATGGAATTCTGGGGCCATTTTACCAGGAAAGGGATTTATAAAGCACTCTGGAAGGTGAGCTGGAACCCAGCAGAATTTTGATGCTGTGTATGGATTCTGTCAGGCTCCATTTGTAGCGTATATATAAATGAGGAAAATAACAGTTCACATTTTCAAGTGAGCTTTGAAAACACTTCTTAAACTCCCATTCTCATAACACATATAATACAACAACAACTAAATACTATGATACCAAAAATGCCATACATTTACTGGGCTGCTTTTTTGTTACCTCCTGTGGTGCTTTGCAATATCCCACATGTAGAAACCTCAACTATGTGAACACATGACCTCTCATGTAATCCAAATATAATCCAAAAACACTTGTACTAAGCTAAATCATATCCTTTTTCATAGTTTAATGACTGAAAAGAAAATCAACTCAGAAAATAAAATACCTAATCCAGATGAAAGTATCTGCCTCTCTGGCTACTCTCCAGATGCCATCGTAGATAATTTCCTGCTTTCTTTTCCTTCTCTTGAGCTGCTATCTTCTAACTCATGATGGCAAAGGCATTTCAACAACAGCTTAATAAAGTTACACAGTCCTGGATATAAACTTCCAGTAGACTGACACTTGAAGACTGTGATTGATACTTCTCCACTATTTCCAGTTGCCGTGAAACCTGAGGGTTTTCGTTGTGGAACAAAAAACACCTTGATTTTTCATTTCAAAGTCCTCATGGTGAATCCCAGGTCCAGATATCCTCCAAATTACATCAATGTCATTGCTTTCTCCAGCAGATGAACAACAGTGACTCTTTCAGATTCACCTGAACTTCTGGTCCAACTCTGTTCTCAATAGCTATCTTCTTAGAGTCATTTTCTCCTACCACAAAAACTCAAAAACCATTTAGGCTACAGCAAAGACATCCTGAAGCATCTAGTATTATCTGTTATCACCACAGTGGAATTGTTTCAAGCACAAATTGTCCATTTGCAACTTGATCTGTGGCATTTGTTTCACTTTTCAGCCTTTCAATCAAATTACAAATCGATTATGCTCCTCTTTCAAGTGGACATGATGGTCCATACACTTAATGACCAGCTCTTGAGAGGCCTCATTCCTTCTTCAACAGACCTGCAGGAGAACCACAGGGTGTGGAAGGACAAATGGAGAACAAGCCTTTAATACAAGGTTCTGAAAAGAAGAGAGAAGATCAGGGGAACTGAAATGTGGCAAGGCTTTAATTGTCAGAGCACAAAGAAGTCCAAACCAGTTTAGTAATGAGAACTCGGGCTTTGGAAACTATTCATCTGCAGTGAGAAAGGTATCAAAGGAACTTCACCGAGTGAAATCATGAGGAGAATTCTTCCTGAAACTTATTTATTGTGAAATCTTGTCTCATAACTCAATGTTTCTCTGGCTAGGACTAGAAGACACCTCAATCCTTCCTCATGCTCTGTTCTACTTTACAGGTTCCATTATTACATGCCTCTTGGCAGCAACATCCATAGGGAGTTAAAGACCTAGGGTCAATAATTTCTCCATGTTGGGAAAAACACCTTTGCTAGGAAGAAATATTAGGTCTAGATCAACTACTATTAGAAAAAAGCACTTTTCAAAGCTAGTTAGGTGCTTTTCAAAACGAAGCAGATTTTGGTTCACTTCCCCTCTGAAAGCTCTGCTCAGTGTCCTAAGTGCTGCTTCCATGAGAGCTGGTCAATGGCTGGCTTACACCTTCAGCCAGGATTTCTAGCCAAAAAAGCAATCCAAGTCATCTCTGTCCATTTATTGAGTTTGCTCATAAATAAAACTAAAGTAAAATGCAGCTCAGATAAACATCAGAACAGAGATTAGCTCTCCATCAGAGTGGAGAAATGGTTTTGGTGTTGCTGGAAGCCTACAGGAACCTCACCATTGATTTCAGCAGAGCTGAGGTAGTAGCTTTTGGGGCATGTTCTCAGCATCAGCCTCTGCAAACATGTAGGAAACCCCTTCTCCAGCGAGTTCCTCCAAGGAGGGAGACAATCACCTCCTTGCTTACTCCTTACCTAGCAAAGCTGCACACCCTGAGCTCACTGTTTTGCTCAGGCTGGTTGTTGCCATTCTCTGGACACACTTCAGCATCTCAATGTCCTTCCTGAAGTGAAGGACCCAAAACTGAACCCGGGATTTGAGGTGTGGCCTTCCCAGTGCCCAATCCCTGCCCTTGTCCTGCTGGCCACACTAGTGCTGATCCAAGCCAGGATGCTGTTGACTTTCTTGGACACCTTCTTGGGACACTGCTGGATCATCTTCAGACACTGCCAACCAGCACCCCCAGATCCTTTTCCACCAGGCAGCTTTCCCGCCACTCTGCCCCAAGCCTGGAGCCTTCATGGGGTTGTTGTGACCCAAGTGTAGGACCCAGCTCTTGGCCTTGCTGAACCTCATCCCATTGTAAAAAAATACTCTACCTCCTCCTAGAAATTGTGACAACATTTAGTACAGAGGTGAAATAAGAGAATTCCTTAAGTGATAAAAATGCAAATAATGTTCACTGATATTAAGCTCAGCTTTGGGGAACAGTGGTCCTGTCAATGAGAGCATTAGAACATAAGCCTAATTCAAAGTATAATTGACTAAAGTAGCTCAAATTGAGCACCTGCTTAAGTGCTTTCCTGGCTTGATGCCTAATGAAATATTAATCACAAATGGCAGAGGGCCATTAGACCAAGAAGGTCTTATTTAGACTGAATTGAATGATACAATAATTAAGGTATACACAATCAGCCACAGGAGTAAGTCTGTCAGCATCCTCACCTGAATCAGCACATTTCAAAGAGTGCTAAACCTACAGTGAAATATTCCTGGTTTCATTAACCTTCCTAGGGATTTTCTTTTGTAAAGACACAAAGTTCCTGTATTGGTCACAGAAACTGAGGCTGAGCTCCTGCCTTCACTCATGCTGCCAGGGAGAACACAGGGCTTCAAGATCAGGTCCCTGAAATTCAGGGAGTGTAGCAATGGTTTTTAAACCTAATTCAGAGAACTACAGAATGTCCTGGGTTGGAAGGGACCTCTGGGGATCATCTAGTCCAATCTCCCTGCTAAAGCAGGGTCATCCACAGCAGGTTGCCCAGGATCATGTTGGGTTGGGTTTGGAATCTCTTCACAGAAGGAGACTCCACAACCTCTCTGGGCAGCCTGGGCCAGGGCTCTGGCACCCATACAAAAAAAGAAGTTTCTCCTCCTGTTCAGCTGGAACCTCCTGGGTTTCAGTTTGTGCCCATTGCCCCCTGGCCTGTCCCTGGGCACCACTGAGCAGAGTCTGGCCCCAGCCTCTTGCCCCCTGTAACCCTTTAGCTCTTGCTCAGCGTTGAGCAGATTCCCTCTGCCTCTGATCTTCCTCAGGGCTCTCAGCCTATCCTCTTCCCAGACATGCTCCAGTGCCCTCAGCATCTTGGGACCCTCTGCTGGACTAGTTGAACAGTCAGGGTGATGAGCACTAGCAAAACCAGAATTATCACCAGATCAGTTTCACAAATGAGGATAAAGTGATATCCTACTCCCTCTTTTGAGAGTTCTGAAGTATAAAATACAATAATGGTAATTTTGAAAGACAGAATTTTCTCTCTGTTTCCTAGAAAACTTAAATATATAAAAAAAATCTCAAAACCAACAAGATCAGAGCAAAAAGTAGACTTAAACCTTATTTCTAATACTTCTTTACTCAGTTTTACAGCAATGACTTCTATAGAGCCAGGTCACAATGGGGCTGATCAGTGTGGGTTCATCAGATCACAATTCAAGGAGTCTGCTGTTTTTCCATGAGATTTTAATGTGCCCCAAATAATTTTTAAATTAGGTCTGAGCATCCTGCAAATAAAATATTGCACTACACTCGGATAAAAGCAAATGAGTCTTTGTCAGATGCTGTTTGGCATTTCCTACCAAATGAGGGCCAGTTTTGCTCTGTCTGATTTCAGATGTGTGTGGGCACTGCCTGCCAAAGCAAAGACTGATGAGAACTTGTACGTGTGTTGGGTTTTCAACCATCTACTCATTCATCTCAATCTGGCAGAGCATTTTGGTTTAGAAAGAGGAGAGTTTGGACAATATAACCTTATTAAAATGAGCTTTCACTGCAATGCAAAAAAAAACCCCAAACCCAAACCAAAAACTAGCCAGCAAACCAACTCTTGTCTAAGGATAATTGTTGATGTTTTCTCAGGGCTCAGACCTGCTCTTCATCACATTCCCTCAGTAAAGAGCATCTTAGGGCAGAAGAAGTTGCATTTCCATAATGTGATCCAGGTGCCCCCAGCTCTTTCTGCAATAAATCCCACCCTCTGCAGACAATGCTGTGGATCTGATGGACCAGCTGTCAAACCCTGACCAGCCAGCCTCAACTTGTGATGCTGAAGGGGTGGACTGGGGATGGTGGGACCAGGTGCAGAACAGCAAAGTACAAGAGCACTGCTCAACTAACTGAATGGAACGTTTCCAGTTAGCCTCAACAGCGACTGGGAACAGATGAGGCAAATCCAAGAAACACCTGTTAGAGCTTTGGGAAGAAGAAAGAAAGTTGGCACCCTCATGCTCCACCAGATGAGTCATCGGAATATAAAGGAAGAAAGAGCATTAAAGGAAAAGAATGAATTTTGCTTTCAGATCTGCAAGCTAGATCAGAAGATTGAATATTTAGTCATTCTCTCCAGTGGGACAGTGACTCATTTAGATCAGGATCCTTTCATAATTCAGCTTCAACAAAATGAGGAAGGGAGCTCTCAAACAAAGAGCACATTCAAGAGGAGTTTAAAGAAGACAATGCTCAGCTGTGCATGCTCCTTCTGACAGCATCAGGCTGTGTTTAAATAGAACTTCTAATGAGGTATTACCAGGATGGTCTTGGCAGCTGGAAGTGAGAACTTCTTGGAGTTTGAAGGCACCTCTTCCAGACACAGAAGGGAACTTCTCCGCAAGACAGGCTGCAAAGGCAGCAGATGATCCTGTCCAGGTAGGGTAGTGACTTGTCCATGTGCTGGAGAGCCAGCAAGCCTGGGAGTGAGGTCTGTGGGGGAGAAGATCCTCATGGTGGCTATAGGAATAGTACAGAATGGATGGGCAAAGGGCAAGTTGACTGAAAGGTGGTTTCTCTTAGTGTGTTTTGTTTATATTATCTATAATCATGACATTTCAAGCTCAGGGAAGGCTTTTAGGTCCAAGCCCTTAGTGTATCTTATTTCTAACTACCCCTAACAATTTGAACCCCATCACACAGCCTTAAAAATTTACCTTACAGTTGTGAGCCAGATTTTTGTTCTCATTCCCAACACAGAAGTCATTTGCTACTCAAATTATTTGCTTTACAAATTCTGAAGCATTCATACTTTATGTTACTCAAAGAGTAAAACAAATTGGGAGTTCAGACATCCAGCTGCAGGGAAGCTGCTGACCTACCTTAAGATGACATCTGTCATGTTGGAGAGCTTTCAAGTGTCATGTAGAATGAAACAGGTCATAAAGAAATGGTCTGGGAAACATTTAAGATTGTTGCAGAACTAACTGAGCACAAAAGAAGGACCTTTTGGAATGCTGAGGCGGAATTCCTGCTTTAATTCAAAATGATATTGATCAATCAAAAAAAGTCTCCTCACACACGTGGGTGGGAATCTTAGAATCATTGAGGCTGGACAAGAGCTCTAAGATCAGAGCCCAACCATTAACCCAGCACTGTGGTTTAATAAAAACCATCAGTGAAGGGATCCAAATACCTTGGGTTCTTCTTGGCAGAGATACTGAGAAGGTTAATGTGCAAAATAGAAATGGAAATCCACCTCCAATCTAACCATATGTCTGCTACACTTCCACAACATCTGTGTTCAGAGTGAGCAAAATCTCCTTGTGCACTGGGCAGAGAAGCTCTGGAAAACCTAGTGTGGAGAACATGATTATTAGCAAAGAGAAAACTAGGCTTAATAATAATGTCATGTAGGTCATCAAATTGCCTTGGTCTCCAGCATATTGGCAGAGATCCCTGACAAGAAAAGCTAACATGGATTATTTCAGGAACTCAATGAAGTGTGGACAACTTATGTCTGTAGAAATTATGTTATTACAGGATTTAAAATCTTAGTGTCTCAGAAAAATTCAATATATTAGAGCACTGGATGGGAAAACCAGCAAGCACAGTGCTTCAGTACCAGGACCATTGCCACCAAACTGTCCTCCCATCATACCACATCCCATCGGACTTAAAATATTGCTAATATAATTAATCTCAGAGATGAATTATGCTATTTATTATGCATTTCCTTAGGAATGCTGTGATGGCTACAATCAGTTTGCTCTGAATTCATGTCCCTTTGATGTTCCAACCTCTCTCCCTTGACTCAGCTGGGGTCAAATGAGAAGGCAACTGCTATGCCATTCCCACATCACTTCATCAGGCTGTAATCTCCTGCCAAAGGAGATGAAACAGTCACATTTACCTAAGTGAAATGAACAATTCTTGGAGCTCAGTTGTTTTCTTCCTCCCTGTGTCAGCTTTGGCTTGCCTGTGGGTTTCTACACTTCATCTCCCTGTCACCAGTTCCAGCAGGAGCTGTGGTCCCACTTTCCCTTTATACTTCTCCCTCAGCCAATCCCACTACAGATGCTTCCATTACCCATATGAATGTCTAATCCTTTTTCTGAACCCCACTAAGCTCCTGGCTTCACTGAACTCTGGGGGAAATTAATTCCACAGGTTAATTATGCATTTGTGTAAATACTTATTTTCTTTAATGACTTTCATTTTGCTGCCTTTTGATTCTGTTATAAGTCCCCTGGCCCTTGTATTATCAGAAAGGCTAAGTGCAAGTGCCAGATTTACTTTCTGTAGATGCAATTCATTCTCTGGCTATCTCCATCCTGTGCCCTCTTGATGTCCCCTCTATGTACTAAACCCTCTCAGAGTTTGAAGTCTTTCTTCACACAGAAGGCATTCAAGCCATTTGCCATAATTAAAACAATTAATTTCAAGAAGAAAAAGAAAACCAGACTGCTACACAGAGAATTCCAAAAGGGATGAGGAATTAGCTGAAAGGATGACTAAACTCCCTCCATCTACTGGGATTACACAGCACACATTTGTAGGCAGGAGCCTTCTGCTCTCAGGCTATCTAAGCTAATAATATTTAAGGGTTTTAATAATCTGGGAAAGTGAAATTAATGTGTTTAATTTATGAAGTTTCAGCAGCAGCACTGCTGGGCTTTAAATTCATGATCACAAGGATTTACAAACATGACAACAAAGAGCACCCAACATTCTTCCTCAAGAGCCTGCTTTTCTGATGAGCAGTAAGTGGAGAAGAAGAAAACTAGAAGGAAAAGAAACATTTTCTTTATCCCTAGTAATCTTTGGGGCACAGACAGCATTAAAAAAATCTTGTTACTTATAGTGATCAAAGATGGCTAAACTTTAGCCTATTAACAGCATCAAAAGCTAATTAACATTCCAGCAGAGATGGCCTTTCCAAGAAACAGATATGTTCATAAGATAGTTTATATAATAGATAAGTCTGCTAAAGCAGGGTCCAGGATCACCTCCAGCTGGGGTTGGAATCTCTCCAGAGAAGGAGACTCCACAACCTCTCTGGGCAGCCTGGGCCAGGGTTCTGCACCCTCACAACAAAAAGTTTCTCCTCCTGCTCAGGTAGAACCTCCTGGGTTCCAGTTTGTGCCCATTGCCCCTTGGCCTGGCCCTGGGCACCACTGAGCAGAGACAGCCTGAACCTGTACAAGCAGGAAATTTTCCATCAAGCATGGAAAATCAAGCCCTTCTCAAAAACCTACTCATACATGAAGTTACATTCATGTAAATATTTGGTTTTAAGCTTTGTGGAATAGTATTTAGGATGATTAGTGGAAATAAACAGTGGATTACTACAGAGAGATGAGAGGATTTACATCCTTGTACATGGAAAGAGGCAGACCACCCAAACCAGAACATGTCTGATTCCTATCTCACTTAATTCACTGAGCAAAAAGGCCCAAAATAAAACAACAGAAAACCCTTTGCTGATCTTCCTTGATAAACACAATCAGTAAAGTCCAAAAATCATGAGACAAGGAGTTCCACTCTGGTTAATTAGTCTGGCAGCCAGGGGAAATCCCCAGAAGAACTCTTTGATATCTTCTTTTTACTGCACTGAAAGGCAGGCAAGATGTTCTTCTGTGAGCCACATCTAAAGGACAAGCAATACATGTTTCTCAGCCTCAGAACCACCTACCATTGCACAGTACCCTGAGGATTCCTTTTATGAAGCCAGACTCTTAACCGAAGCTCTGTGGAGGACTTGGACATACTCATCAAGATCAGGAGAAGCAAAAAAGTCTTTGTTTTACCCTTTATTTAGATAAACTTGAGTGGATTAATTATCCTTCACCTTGGTCTGAAAATAATTAGTTGCTCTACATGAACCTAAGTCAAGGAATGCTTTCTTCTTGCAAGGGTAACAAAGCTACCCACTTTTGGAATGCTTAACATACAAGAAGTATGACTGTGATCCAAAATTCAGCACTGACACTAAACCTTCACTGTAGAGATCCCTCTCTTCTGGTGGGCAACAAACACCACTCTCCAGGCTGTGAAACAGTTAAAGCTGCATCTTGTCTTCAAAGAACACATCATTTTAATGAGCTTTCTTTAAAAGACACAACTGTAGTATAGAAAAGGGAAAAGAAAGAGTCACATAAAGCAAATCTGCATAATTGATGTGTTATCTAAGGTCTCTGTTGCTGAAGTCAGGTAAGAAATGAAGGATCTATATTTTATGAGAAGGATCTGATGAAATTGCATGCAGAAGTCCCTTTTTTCCTGGCTGTTTATTCTTGTAGAGTGCAGGATAATTGAACAGGATGTTTTTACATGATAGAGGGATAACGATATACCAGGCCTGCACTCTTGTCTCTCCAGGTCGGGTTTATCTTAGCTGTGGAAGCAGGTTCTTCCACCCCCACACAGGGGAGGACCAGGAACATCATCTCTCTGAAGTATCCCACTGGGAGGTCAGCACTTCGCTAAAGAGCCAACTTTCTTTCTGGATGTTTGGATGACAATAGTTGTTTAGCTCTCCAGCCTTTCAATTCAAGCTATAACAACCTTTTGGACAAAATCTAATCTTTAATACCTTTGCTCTTGCCAAGAATTTAATTGCATTTATTGATGTATCAGGAACAAAAAGTTACTTAATGATTTTTTTTTTCCCTTAACAGTGGCTTTTATCTTACCTTCTTCACTAATTTCTCCAGGTTATTTGGCTCCAGATCCTACTATCTCCTTCTCAGGCACCAATACCTTGACTATTCCTTTGGAGTACTGGAGCTTCTGATCTAGGCAGCAATGAAAGCTCTCCAGTTGGTTTAGTTTTCTTTTTAGGATGATTATTAAGTGCCTAAGATGTTTTGCACACAGACATCAGCTCAAGTTCAGGACTAACAGAAGAAAAGGGAACAGCCTAGAAGTGGAGAGTAGAGATCTGCAGGAAGATAGGTATATGCTTTCTTGGAAAATTAAGACCAACAGAGTATAACACCTCTGATGGCTCTTCTGAATATGACTCTAAAGCCTTGGTTAACCAAACACCTCTCTGGTATTGTTGCATTCTGGCTGGACACTAAAATGAGAGGTGCAGCTAAGTGGCCTGTTTCTCCTGAGAAAGCTTCCTCAGATTGCTCTCCCTGATGAAGGTAATAAAACTGATTAAGAGACAAAGCTGAGATTTCTAAGGAATATAGATGGGTTTGGAAAAAAACAACCAACCAAACAGCAGATGATTTACTTCATCATGGAGGGTTTGACAAGCACTGTAGCTTGTGTGTGGCTATTTGAGGCGTGTTGAGCACTTGAGCTGTGAGACTGACTTCAAGCTTGTGTTTTGTAAGGTCACACAAGCAGCTGAGATCCTGACCTTCCCTAACCCCAGCACTAGGGTGGCATTTAAACAGATGAAACACATCCCTGCTGTAAGCAAGATTGATCCATTTATCCAGCATGTGCTGTCATAATTCTGCAGTATCAAGGTCTGGATCATTCTCTAGCTGATGACAGATGAGCAACTCCCAGTGCAGGGCCCTGGACGTGGGACACAAATGGTCTATCTGCCACATATTTTAGTAAGATCAAAAGCCAGGAGCTAGCTCTGTTAAACAACACAATAACTCCACAATCAACCTTAAAATAACATTGTCATTTCTACCTTCTGAGAGCAGCATCAGACCACTAAGATGACTTTGAAGAACACCTCTTCAGAGCTCAGAACTACAGAATCACACTTGCACTCCACAAGTTTTACACTGCCAAGTAAATTACTCTCTGCTTTAATAGTCAACTCCATTACTTACACTTATGTTTTAATAATAAAGCAAAACTGTTCTTGGTAGCACAAGACAATTTATGCACTACTTAAGGAGCTTCTTTGAGAGCTCCACCTTTAAGAGCTTTCCAGCAGTACAAGTCTACCTCTGATTCCCCATGAGAGCTAGCTTTGGTTTTTAGGATAATGGTGTTTTTTGAAACATCGAAGTAATTTCTGGGCTCAGGCAAATGTCATTTATGTTTTGCCCTTTCCTATTCACCTCCTTCTCTGAGTAGATCAGAATGTGCACAGGCAAAGCCTTGTTGTTCCTGCCCACAGATCCAGTGTTACTGCAAGGAAAGGAAAAGGAAGAAAGGAGGGACTGGAATACAGAAGACAACAAAACCTCCATTTCCAATGAGAGTTCTCCTTCCTCATCTCTATTTTCTTAGGTGGTGTTTATTAAGAGCAAGTGAACAATGTCTACTCTGTTGCCAGCAGAATTTCAGCAAAACAAACATGGCTATTTGCTATTCAGTTCACTGACAGAGTTGGACCCTTTGCTTTTCTACAGTTCAGAGCATGGACTTGCAGGGATCTCAAGCAACATACTGTTGAGGAAGCATTTTTTATAACTGCTTTACAGTTAGAGCCCATCTATAATTAAGTGGGGAAATGAGGGTTAATAGTGAATAAAGTTTCAATAATCAATGGATCAAGTAAAAGGAAAGATCTCTTCTGTTCTTCCCTGGCAGATGATGGGTTAAACTGCAGATAGTTCAGCAGTGGACTCAGCAGAACCAAGTCAGTGAACTAGAGCTGAAGTCTTAGTCCACTAAACCTCCCCAAAACAAAGCCTAAATGCCTTGGATCTGTCACACCATCAAAGAGCAGAGTCTACCTTGTGAATAAGGATGTGCTCTGGATCTGTTTGGTTAATGGAAGCCCTGACAATAATGACCCTAACTCAAATCACTTCTACTCTTGCAGCTTCACCAGAAGGAGTTAAAATGAAGATGAAGTTTTCTTTATGCCCAGCTGACTGTGAGCACAGATTACACAAGTGAATTTTCCTGGAATTGTAGCTTCCATGTCTTTTGAGCATTTTTCTTATTCTTTCCCAGCACATGGGGTCCTGATGGAACATTAATGGGATTCATAGCACAAATTTATGACCAACAGATGATTCCAAGCCATGAAATCTCATTGCTATTCTGCACAAAGGTAACACTAAAGTCTAGACACTGCAACTTCTGTAAACTTTCTGCATGTTGTTTATTTTGCTAAACCTTTCTCGTGCTACTTGAGTCACCACATGCTTGCAAACAATTCAATATATTCCTCCTGAAACAGTAACACTCATTTTCTTACCAGAATCCAAAAGAAATACACATATTCTCAGTTTAAAAAGAGAGCTCAACCTATTCACTGTAGGATCAGTTTGCTAAGTTAATAATTCAGTCATTTTCTATTCATCTCATTTTTCTTTTAGGCCATTTACTATTTTTTTGTTAAATAATAATTAACCTTTTAAACCTTTTTTACTCCTTCTTCTGTATTCTAACTAATGGAAATCCCCAAACTCACTACTTAATAAATCTGCATTTAAATTGTTGCTTGCCTCTTTTGCATGTCTCAAACCAATTATTCCAATGGCTGCCAAACTCCCTTTATCTCCCACTATCAGGCTAGAATCAGCCTTGTTGTCAGCACTACCAGTGCCAGGAGTAATTACATTACTCCTTCCAAAAGCAACCTTGAACCCACTCAAACCAGTACATTAGGAACCACTTTAAGTCAGCTTTTAATATGGCTTTGGTTGGTTTTTTTTCCCAGCCCAGTTCCTTATCATCTATGCTTGATGCTTGAACAAATTGCAACCACCTGGATAGTAGAAAATCGTAACAAAAAGCTTAGCAGGGAAAGTGATCAAGTTTTATCTAACACTAAGTCTTGATAAGAATAGATACCTTTTACTTCTTTTATTAATGATTCTGACTGTGATTTTTTTACCATGATCTAGTCCAAAATGCAGATGTCACAATAAGCATCCCTGTGTGTTGACTGGCATCTTGCATACTGGGTGAAGACCTTGGTTTTAGGGACAAAACCACTCTTCACATTATAAATCAACCTCTACTCTACCTGTGAAAGCATCTACTCATCTGTACCACTAGAAAGGCAGCTCCTGCCTGCTCCCAATTCCATCCCAGCTGCATCCTACTTCTCACCTTTGCACAGCAGCAGAGAGACGTTAAACACTTCTGAGTGTTTTCCCTTTTCCTGGCAGCTCAACAAACAAATCACACACATTAATTTTAATGAGTACCTCAAGGTTTTTCCATAAAAGAACTCTCAAGAACCTTTAAGAGCTGAGCTAAACACTCAATTAAGGGAAGAAGGTTGGAAGTATTCTGATTTCTTGAACACTGTCCCTCTGGATATCCCATTGATTAGTAAAAAGTGGTACCCATGACAAAGAGGAGAAAGAACCAACTGACTGTGCAGATGGGTGGGGAAATAGATGGGAGCAAAGGGAAGGAGTTGGGGAGGGACACTAAGGAGAGGCCAGAACTTCTTTGCAGGTACACAAGGAGAAGCATTTGTTTGAGAATCTCTAGCCTCTATTGCTCCAACCACAACTTCCCTCTGAACTAATACAGCAAAATGAGAAGAGTCTCTTTGGTGTCTAGTCTGAGATGAGGACGAGCAGCTGAACACTTCTCAAGAGAAGAAGCCTGAGTTGTGCCAGAGTAGGTTTAGGTTGGATATTAGGAAAGGTTGGATATTAGGAACAATTTCTTCCCTGAAAGAGTGGTTAAGCATTGGAAGAGGCTGCCCAGGGCAGTGATGGAATCACCATCCCTGGAGGTGTTCAGAAACCATGTAGGTGTGACACTTAGGGTCATGGTTTAGAGGCATGGGGCTGTTGGGTCAGTGGTTGGACTTGATGATCTTTGAGGTCCTTCAACCCAAATGATTCTGTAAGTAAACATTTTGATGTAACCAACCTCCTGAGAAGCATGGAAAAGAGCAAAACATTCTTCTGAAGGATGGCATTAGGAGCAAGACACAACAAATGCAATCAGATACTCTTTAAGTCTGAACTATGAGAGCATGAATATAAGCTATGACTTTTTTAAACTCCCTTAAATCCTGATTTGGTAACAGAAGTTAACTAACTGGCATGGAAGGAAACTCTGTCCACGCTACACTGGTTAATATGTATTGTACCTTTGGAAAACCAGCTTCTGCCTGGTCCCAATTCCACTGGGAATATTAATACTAATAGTCAATTATATTAATATATTAATAGCAAATAAATACTTTCAAGGAGGACATTCATATGAAAGCCTCTTTAGGGCAAGTGACTTCAGTGGAAAGAGAAAAAAAACTTAGCCAAAATATTAATTTAATCAGAAATTTCAGAGAGAGACCATTACTTTTAACTCTGTATTTTTACTTTTTTGGAGGTCTATCTTTACTCATTTGGGTAAACTTTCACTTGTGAGGTTGTCTGCTCTCCTACACAGAATAAACGATGCACCAGTAGCAGGAGTTTTACCAAGTTTAGAAGGTTCAGAAATGCCTCATTTTATATCATATGCAATGATGTAAAAATGAGGCAAAATGCCAAAGTAGAAAGGGAATAAAAATAGCCATCAGTGTTTTAATCTACAGAGCCTTCTCCCTCCGTTACCAGCTGAGCCATCTGTTCTGCAGTTGTTCAGGTCTGCAAAAACAAGAGTGTACAAACCAAAATGTGTGGTGTTTTTTAAAGCTTTGACAACCTGCTGGGGAAAAGAGTTTCTTTCCATATTTCAAAATAATAATCGATTTGGGGATTTTTAACAAAGTAACCAGCATAAAGCAGCAAAACAAAGTTGAGGTGAAGATAAATGATTGGATGGTTGAATACTGCTTCAAAGTAAGGCTGATCTGTTTCCAGCCTGTGAGTATGCAGCAGAAGGAAGATGCTCCTGCATGTCTGCTCTAACCCACTGCTGGGTCCTCACTCACCTGCTGTCCCCTCACCCCTGAGTCCTCCTCACCAGAGAGGAAAGACAGGGTGCAGTGACTGCAGCACTGATCTTACCTCTTGAGACTTTGTTCTGGCACTTTCCCAAAATAAGCTTCCCTCAAGCACCTTCCAAAAGCCATTTGACTCCTCCTGTGCCTTGCTGGCCCCCAGGCTGAGAAGATAAAGTCACTGAAGGCTATGAGCAGTAACTGTAGATGACTGACATAGAAATACTATAGACAGAAGGGCAGATAATCTCTGCTGGGACTATGCCGATGAGTAAAAAGTTTACAAAGCTGGAGAAAACCATATTCACCCTCAAAATAATCCTTTTACTAGATCAATACAACCACTTTACAAGCAAAGGTAGCTCAGTGAACTGTCACACCCAACCATTAGCTGGGTGCAATGAACACAGAGCAGATTCCTACTACTCCAGACCTAGGAACATATCTCACCTGAGCACAACTAACTACACAATTTAGTCCAGGCAGTTGGGCTTTACACAGACCTACTCACACATGCTTCTGGTAGGGTTTTAGGCCATGCACCCAGACCAGCTGAGATGGACTCTAGCATAAGTACAGCAATCATGCCTGAAAAAACCTGCTTTACACACTTAATGTCACATTTATGCTTCCAAATACCAGCTCAAACATGGCCTTGAAGATTTCCCATTCCAAATTCCTATTGACAGAACAGACTAGACATTCAGAGAAACCATTTAGGATTTGGTAAACCACTGAGATAAGTTCAGCTTGATCTACAAAGCACATCTGATACCGTGTTCAAATCCTATCTACTGGGCTTAAATATGTCTCATCTTTTAAGAAACTAGCTCAGTGACCTGAAACCAAGAGATTCTGTGACAGAAAATGCAGCTGATTTATTTTCTTGACCTAGTATATTTGACAGAGATTACAGCTTTAATGGCTTTGCTCAGGCTCTTGGGCTATGTACTCTACAGTTTCAGCAATGACACAAACAGGACATTGGTGCATGTTTGTTCCTGCCTTCTGACTGAAGCCAAAGGCACATCCCTAAAACTCAAGGAAAAGCTTTTTGGAGCAAAAGCACAGACTAACGAAGGACAAAATCCAACTAGTACATCATGTTGTCTTTCATCTCTTAGATCAACTTCCATACCTCCTCTTTATTTTCCTGTATCTTGACACCATCCTCTGCAAGCTGCTCTAGGTTGTTTCTCCTGCTCTTGCAGGAGAGTTGCACTAGATGATCTCCAGAGGTCCCTTCCAACCCCTAACTTTCTATATGTGTAGCTGTCCAATCTTAGCAGAACAAACAGCTGAGTATGGTGTCAAATCTCACAACCAATCTAAGTGTTTCCCAACCCACACTGCTTTTCTTCCCCTTCTTTCCTTTTCCAGTAATATATAACCCTGACGCTGCAGGCAACACTTGGTGCAGGGATGACTGGACACATCATGTTCCATTTCTGACCCTTCATCCCTGTGATACAAACAGCAACTTTCACTGAGTCCAATCAATGTTCAAACAAGACTTTAAAGTTCTCAGAGCCTAGCTGATAAGATAGATAAAGGTGTTCATGATACATGATTTCATTTTGTCCATTGATTATTCAGTAAAGTCACTCTCCAGTTCCTAAAACCAACTTTTGCGGGATTTAATACAAGTAATATCCATTTAATACAAATAATATACATTCTATACATTCCTGTTACACATTAACATTACATATTCTGCTTTTCTTAGGGGATGATGCTCTATAACTCATTCATCATCCATGTTTTTTTCATACACTGTAGACAGCTGCTATGCACACACTTGGTTTCACCACTCAAATCTCTCCAAAAGACAGCCTGAAACCTTTCAGTTCCCTTTCAGGGATTTTGGGGTAGAATTAATCATACAAATTAATAATTCAATTCTTCTTTTTCCCTGTTGGTGGAGGAACAGTTTCCACACAGTATTACCAATCTGCATTAATAATGCATTCCCCCTCTTTCTAGCTGGGCAATGGGCAGGTTGCTGATCAAATATGCTCTGTAATAGATACTTGTGCTTTGCAGTGACTCAAGGCATTGAGGTACTGGTCCAAAGAAGGGCAATGAAGCTGGTGAAAGGTCTAGAGCACAAGTCTTGTGAGGAGGGAACTGGGGTTGTTTAGTCTGAAGAAGGCTGAGAGGAGACCTCCTGGCTCTCTGCAGCTCCCTGAAAGGAGGTTGGAGCAAGGTGGGAGTTGGTCTCTTCTCCCAAGAAACAAGTGATAGACTGAGAGGAACTGGCCTCAAGCTATGGCATCAGAGGTTAAGGTTGGATATTAGCAACCATTTATTCTCTGAAAGAGTGTTTAGGCATTAGCCCAGGCTGCCCAGGGCAGTGGTGGAATCACTATTCCTTAAGATGTTCAAAAAACATGTAGATGTGGCTCTTTGGGACATGGTTTAGTGGTGACTTGGCATCCCATGGTTAATGTTTGGACTCAATGATCCTAGAGGTCTTCTCCAGCCTTAATGATTCTGTGAAAACCAAGAGAAGACTCACAATGTGTTGCAAGTATTCACTGAAGATAATATTTATCAATCTACTACAATCTTGTCAAGAGAAGCACTAAAATGATGCACCTACCAAGCACTTCCTTCCACGCTTTCCAGTACTGCCTAGAGAAACACTGAATGTTCTCACTCTCTTACTGACAGCAGTTGGAATTTCTACTCCCACCTACTGGTAGAGAATACAACTAACAGTTATTTCACCGTCATGAGAGAGAAAAGAAAGGGAAAAACTAGTGATAATCATTACATCACTCGTATTTGCTAACATCTTAAGAGGATCTCAAGGTTATAAATACAGCCCAAGAGGTCACAGAGAAACCAGAGAGGATATTCTGAAAGTAGAAGATTTACATTCAAGGGCATTCTGAGCCTTCAAATGGTTTCTTTGCAATTCTAACAATTTCTTTCCATCATTCCTCCTTCCTGAGCCTTTTCACTGCTTTAGGAGAAAGCTGGTTAGAAGTATTTCTGTACCTCATGGTTTCCTGCCTCTGTTTTGTGCAGTGGTGTAGGGCAGTGGATTGCTACAACAGCACCTGAGAGATTTAGCTATTGATTCACTTTAAAGCTCCTTTATCAGATGGGAGACAGGTTTTCCTTCCCCAGTCACCTCAGGGCCCAGAGCTCTTTTAGTCCATTAACAATTACGAGTTTGAAACTATCCACTTCAAGAAGATATCAATATATATCCTCCTCTATATATAAAATACAGTGAGCTTAAATGCTGCTTAATTGCCTAATCATTACAAGGGCTGGAAACACTCAAAATATTTGAAATGCAGAAATGCAATCACTCTAAAAAAGGACAAAACAAGAAGCAGCAAGAAATAGAAGGAAATTGTTTTATCTGCCTCTGCAGTTTCACTTGAATTTATTTTTAGTTAATGATAACAGACTCAAAACTCCAAGCACTGAGCAATAGCAGAAGTGTCATTTGGAACAGAGTTAAGCACACTTTCACTGTCATTAATCATGGCAAAAGTGACAGAAGAAAAATGAGCTGGCTTGGTATATCTAATATATTAATTCTCCCTGCAGATTGGCTCCAATGCATGAGCAAGGAAAAAAATAGGTAAATCTTTGGAGAAAGAGAGGAAATGGCAGCATGAGGCTTTCTGGAAGAAATAGTCTCATTTTCCTCAGAGAAAGTTAGGAAATCCAAAAGACTATTTTTTCAATATGTTTCAATAATTACAATTAATAAGTAACTAATCTAGAAAAGTTTAACCCTATTTCCACAGGGCCTGAGCACACTTCTTCCTTTTTCACCCCCAGGTCCTCTGGTGCTGCACAGGATTGATACATATTTGTTCATTTGAGAGGTGGATAACTTTCTCCCTAACAGCTGCCTCAAAGTTGTGATTTTTTTTTTTCCCATATAAATTAGTTAATTTTATTCCTGCTTCCTGGGGTTGGTTAGCCTGGAGAAGGCTCACAGGAGACCTTCTGGCTTTCTCCAACTCCCTTGAAAGGAGGTTGGAATGAGGTGGACATTGGTCTCTTCTCCCAAGGAAAAAGTGACAGGATGAAAGGAAATGGCCTCAAGTTGCACCAAGGGAGGTTTAAGTTGGATATTAGGAATAATTTCTTCACTGACAGAATGGTTAAGGATTGACCCAGGCTGCCTAGGCCTGTGGTGGAGCTACCATCCCTGGAGGGGTTCAAAACAACCTGTAGACATGGCACTTCATGACATGGTTTAGCAGCATGGAGGTGTTGGGTCAACAGTTGGATCTGATGATCTCAGAGGTCTTATCCAATCTAAATGATTCTATGATTCTTTGTTTTATTTACAAACCTTATTTCCTGGTTTGTATATTTCCCAATGTTGATAAAATTACAACCAGTCAGGATTGCTTCTTGCCTACTGGTGAGACATACACAAAGTAAGCAGAAGAAATGACAGGTAAAAGGAATCTTTTTCTTTAATTCAGGTGGAATTCTAAGGTGAAGATTTCAGATCAGAACTTCAGCTTCCTCTCTTTTCGTGCTATGCTCTAGCAGTTCTATTGCACATATGGAGCCCTTCCTAAAAATACCACATGGAGACCTACTTGCAAAACTGGTGACTTTGTTGACATACTGAAGAACATCACCGTGCAACTTCAGAAAGCCAAAAATAGTGAGCTAGAATCTTTCCCATCAAGTTCAAAGTTGACCCAAAGGCACAATGGAAACAAAAGGAAAATGAAGAAGTGAAAACATCTAAGGCTTTCATTCTGTCTGCTGGAAACAGAGAAAGTTCTTACTCATTTGATCCAAGTTTTTAGATACAGTTCTTTTACTGTAACAGATCATCTAATGATGAGCTCCTGGCAACATCAGGAGACAGAGAACTTTGGAGGACTCACAGACTGTTCTCTCCCAAGTTATTCATGGAATCTATCTGCAGACAAGTTTCTAATTTATTGGGGATAGCATCTGTTTGCTGGCATGGCAATGACACCAACCACTTGGTAGAAACATGGTAGAATCACATGAGCTTCAGATAAACGCAGGGAAGAAACACTGTGAGTTCAGGCACATGAAGAACATGAAGGTACATGAAGAACAGTGTGACCAGCAGGTCAAGGAGGTTCTCTTTCCCCTCTACTCTGCCCTAGTCAGGCCACAGATGGAGTCACAGTATGTCAGGGGTTGGAAAGGACCTAGAAAGATCATCTAGTCCAATCCCCCTGTCAGAGCAGGATCACCTAGATGAGGTCACACAGGAATGCATCCAGGCAGCTCTGNCCCTGGCCAAGGCTGCCCAGAGAGGTTGTGGAGTCTCCTTCTCTGGAGAGATTCCAGCCCCACCTGGAGGTGATCCTGGGCAAGCTGCTGTGGGTGACCCTGCTCTAGCAGGGAGGTTGGCCTAGATGATCCCCAGAGGTCCCTTCCAACCTCTACCATGCTGGGATTCTGGGAACAGCAGCAGTGATAGGAGTGAACTGAGTGAAGTCCAGAGTGAAATACTTACCAAAAGCAGAGGATCACATTGTTATTAGGAAAACCAAATTAAGACATCCTGAAATTACAATTAGTGATGTTTGAGAGTAATAAGAACAGGACAGTAGGAAAGGGAAAGATGTACTGTGGACCCCACAGAATCCCAGCAGCACCTACATTTTTTCCATCCCAGTGCATTAAGAGAGACAGCTCCTTTAGTGCTGATTTACAGCCAGCCTACAGCCCATCTGCTTCAGAGAGCCAGGACACTAAAGAGAATGTCAAAATGAAACAGAAAAATAAACATTGATCAGGAGTGGAGTTTTCTCTTTTAACTGGATGAAATTTTTCTGCATCTCATCTGCTAAAAGGCAAACAAAGTAGATTAAAAGAATCTGTTCATTTAGTTCAAAGGTTGTTTCAGCTTTCAGGTCAGCAATCAATGGAAGAAAAATTCAGTTTGACCAAGATAAATGTCATTATTGTTGGGGGAAACTCTGTAGCAGTTCCTCAGATGAGAGGAAAAATGTGGCTCACTGTCTAAATAGATGCTCTTGGGGTTCATTGAGAAGACCTAAGCTGGTGCAGAACTACTCTGTCCTCAGGGATAGCTTGAGAACTACTGTCTCAGAGCTCTCTGGATCATGACTTTCTGCCTGTTGGCTTGATCCTGAGGAAAAAGATTTATTAACGTGGTGTCAGGATCTTTTTTCTTTGTTCCTACAAATCATTTTAGTCAGAAAATGCTGATGCTCTCAAGCCCAAGCCTTCTGCAAGACTGACAGTTCTGACAAATTTCTCAGATTTCTGCTGTAAAATAACATTTCAATTTGGGAATTAGACTAATTATAGCAATGACAAGAGTGTCACAAGGGAATGGCAATGTTCTTGGACAACTGAAGAGAGACAGTCATGTGACTTGAGGAGATTTGCTTTTCAATCTTGGAGGTTTTTTCCCCCCCCCCTGAGATTTCGATCTTTCATACTGATTTGAGGAATTGTTTGAGGTTTGTTTCTAACTGTTATGTCCAGGAGGTGATAATTCCGTATGTGGGTTTCCAGACTAGATATGTGTTCTATGCCTTATACACTCATAGAATCATTTTGGTTGGAAGAGATCCTTAAGATCATTGAGTCCAACCAAAAACTAGCACTGCCAGGTTACTGTTAAACCATGTCCCTAAGCACCACATCTCCATGTCTTTTTAATCCCTCCAGGGATGGTGACTCCACCACTGCCCTGGGCAGCCTGGGCCAGGGCTTGACAACCCTTTTGGGGAAGAAATTGTTCCTAACATCCAACCTGAACATCCCCTGGGAGGTTGCCCAGAGATGAGCATGGTAGATGTCCCATCCCTGGAACCATTCCAGGTCAGGTTGGTTGGGGCTTTGAGCAACCTGGTCTAGTTGCAGATGTCCCTGCTGACTGCAATGGGGTTGGATGACCTTGAAAGGTCCCTTCCAACCCAAACCAGTCTGTGATTCTATAAAGAACAGACATATGAAAATTGGTTTGAATAAAATGACAGTTTTCTTACCTGTTATCTAAAACCCCAAAGTCTTATCACAGTAAAATAAATGCACATATAGTTGATATCATTTTTTCTTTCATTTACGAGGGTTAAAATGAGGGAAGCTCATTTTCATGCTCTTCAAACTGAGACACCAAATATGGAAACTCAAACACCACTGTCTCCAAATCATAAGCCTTGCATATTTGGGTATCACTCAGATGAACACTCAGGCAGCTACTGTTAGTGTTGGAAAAGGACCAGCTTGCAAAAGGAGCTCTGCACTACAAAATACTTAATAACAAGAAAGACCTTCTAAATCCTCATTCATTGTTATCAAATCATTGTAAAAATGTTGGCTGAAAACCTCCCAGATAAATGTTCATTTAACCTTTTGGCACTCCACAAATATTTACCTGCTTTGGTATTTCATGTTTCCCCTTTTAATCACTAGCTATTAGCCAACAAATATACATACATATATATATATATATAAAACATTGCCAATTAAGAAACTTACTTGAAAGATTGCTCACTAGAAAAGATTGTTGTCTAAAATGAGATTAGTCTTGTACTCAGCTATTTATTTGCCAGCATAACCATAGAAGGACAATCACTTCATTGTCAGGCTTGCTTAAATGGAGTTGCCTTAAAGAGCCAAGAAGGGAGGAAAGACACTTTGCTTTAATAAGGTCATGATGTTTGTTAAGTGATTTGCATACTGAAGGTTAAATTCTTACTTCTACAGAGTAAAAAGTGTTTTTGTCTTGCCTTGAAAACAGAACGAGTGCAAACAAAGGTTTCAGGAATGGTAAACAAAACACATTTATGTGCACTTTCTGGCCCTCACAATTGTTCACCCACACTTCACCCTCAACATGAGCTAATGACTGCTTTAAATTAAGCCTCATTTATCCCTTTCCATTTCATAGAATCATAGAACAGTTACAGCTGGAAGAGACCTTGAAGATCATCGAGTCCAGCCTTTTTCCTAGCCCTATCACCCCACTAAATGATGCTCCCCAACACAACATCCAGCCGTCTCTTAAACACCTCCAGGGACGGTGACTCAACCACCTCCCTGGGCAGCCTGTTCCAATGGCTGACAACCCTTTCAGTAAAGAAATTCCTCCTAATATCTAACCTGAACCTCCCCTGGCGCAGTTTCAATCCATTTCCCCTTGTCCTATCACTCTCTACCAGGGAGAACAGACCAATTCCTGCCTCCCTACAACCTACCCTCAGGTAGTTATAGAGAGCAATGAGGTCTCCCCTCAGTCTCCTCTTTTCCAGACTAAACAGGCCCAGATCCCTCAGTCTTTCCTCATAAGGCTTATGCTCTAAGCCCTTTACCAGCTTGGTAGCCCGCCTCTGTACTCTCTCCAGCACCTCAATGTCCCTCTTGTAGTGAGGGGCCCAAAACTGGACACAGTACTCAAGGTGAGGCCTCACCAGAGCTGAGTAGAGGGGCATGATCACCTCCCTGCTCCTGCTGACAACACCGTTTCCGATACAGGCCAGGATGCCATTGGCCTTCTTGGCCACCTGGGCACACTGCTTCTAATAGAGGCATCTATAGGTATAGAAATTGCCTAGGTAAGTAGCAAAGCTGTGGCAGAGCCCAGAATTGTAATCATCAGCACAGGGTATTAATTACAGAGAGAGAAAGAGAGAGAGATGATGATGACAGTGTGTTAAGATTGTTTCTATTCAAAAATCACTTAAACAGAAGTAAAGGGATCATTCCACAGCCTGAGATTAGCCTTGCAGGCTAAATCCTGCAAGGATTCTTGCATGAGAGCAGTCTACCAGACATCTGGATTTGGCTGGTAGAAGATCATCCTGAGGTTGCGAGGGACCTCTCTGCCCTTTTCCTTAGTTCAGGGAAGAGATGTTTTTCTCTCCTTCTCCCATTATTTCCTTGTATAACTATTTATACTCAAGCCTGTAGCAAAGAAAATGCACAAAACAGATTCTGCTGGCTTCACCAGTCACCTAGTAGAGAGACTTTCACACACCAGAAGAACATGAGTGGTCAGTATCTTCCATTTATGGATAACTTGGAAAATAAAAGACTTCATAGTTTGAGTTTTCAGGATATTTTCCTCCTTGGTACTGTTATGGACTAATATATCAAATAAAACCATTCCTCTAATAAAACATCAATGCAATATATCATTATATTACATGCCATCCTGATGACATTCCACAGCAGCAGCTGGCAAGACCTTCCACTGAAGGAGATGATGGAAGTTTTATCCTGTTTCCTTCATTTTCACAGTCAAGAATAAGGAGAACAAGATGTTAACAGGCTGAGAAAGCAAGTTTACCTAGAAAAAGTTCTTAATTTTCTTACTAGAAATTAGTGGCATCTCATTTTGGAAAGGCTGCTGGTGTTTTCCAGCAGTTTCTAATCAAAACTATCATATCATAATTGATCTCACCCATCTCTCTCATCATTCCTTATCATTCTTCTTCCTGAATGACTGTTACACTTCCAGTTGCTGTACCTTAAGCAGAGCTGCAAGCTCCATGCTTGCCACTGCCCCTCGCAGCTTTCACTCCAGACCTGGCCCATGGGCCCAGCTGGTGATTACTGGGAACGCTGGGTTTCCTAACCCCAAGGCACCTCCCTTGGCTATAGCTTCTTAAACTCAGCATCACCAACTGAAGCAGCTTCTCTGATGTCCTCTTCTCCTAGCAGACTGCAGCGACCAAGACAAAGGGTAAAACACCACAAGGGCTCTTCTTGGTTTTGCTTTAATGTTAATTTTTCCCTTACAAGTGAGACTTCATTAGCTTTGCTCAAAGCCTTGTGTTGAGAGAAGCAGCATTTTCCAGCAGCTCCTACTGCTCCACCAGCCTCTGCTGCTTGACTGTTCACTCACCTCTATTTCCTTTGCCAGGCCCAAAGGATTTTAATGGTATATTAACTCTTTCATGCTCTTCTCAGTCTAGGAAAGACTGAGCCACCAGCTTCATCTGGTGGGAGCAGAGAGAAGTTTCTCTATTCACTAGCCTGCCCCATTCTGCCTTCATCTCTGCTGCCGCTGTACTTGTGCTTTCTGCTTCTGCATCAGCATCTACACCACAGTGGTATAATTTGACTAAACACCATGAAGACAGGAAATGTGATATAAACCAAAAACTAGACCTTATTTCCCCATATTGATCGCTCTTCCTATTCACTTTGAAGAAAAGGCTTGAATAACTGGAATCATCACAATCTCCAAGCACAGCAGCTCTGACTGGATGCTAGACCACATTGTGCAACTGGCAAACAAGCCACTTGCTGTTAGATTGGATACCACTTGGACTATAGTCTACTTCTGAGAAGATAAATTGGGTTACTCAGCTTACAGAGAGACAGAGGCAAAGGGATAAAAAGGCTGATAAATTAACCAGGTCTTATGTGGTTCAGGCAGAAGAAGAGTTGTGAAAGGCTACTGAACTTTTCGAAGGAGAAACACAGTGTATTTATAGAGGAAGCTGAAGATGCAAGCAGCCATCAAAAGGAGTGAAGAGGATGGATGGAGAGGTTGGATTATTTGGACAGATCATGATTGTTACTGTGAAAAAGGGGTGATCAGTTCTATAAAATCAGACATCAGAGGCAGCTGAGGATACAAAACTATGTACACTGAAAAAAAAAAGATATGAAGATATGTAAGATGTGAGGATTGAGAAGAAGAACTCACTGAGGCAATTCAGAGGGAGAAGAGCTTCTGACAGCAAAGAAGAAACAAAAAGGTTAGGCATCACTGCAACAGCTCTTTTCAAGCAGATGGTTTTGATGTGATCCAAACCTGACTGCATTGGATGTTTATAGAAAAAAATCCATTTGTAACAGAAATATCTTCATGGATGAATGAGTGAAAAGGTATTTTCTGTACTTAAAATAGGTAACAGGGAAGCTGAGCTCTGCAAATGGCCTTAAAATAGAAAAAGAAAAGAAAGAAAAAGAGCAGAGGGAGCAACAACCTTTGCCTAGAAGAGGCTTTTTGATTTCTAGATGTTCATTTGGTTACTGCTATGGCAAATTATCCCATGCCAAATTTGAGAGCTGTAGTAGCCATGAATCAGAAATGTAGGCTTATTGGAACTTGCCAAGCACAGCACAGAAGCCTTGGATTTCATTCCAAAAGCAATCTAATGATGGGGCTCAGAGAAAAAGCCAAAAGCAGGAGCTCAAAAGACAGGCACATCCAATGATGAACACAAGTTAACTGGATGTCTCAATTGAAAATCAAGACCTGGAATCATATTCTGGAGCTAGAGACAGAGCAAGCCAGAAATACTTCACAGAACATCCACCTCACACAGGAAACCAAAGAGAAGAAAATGTTAGCTAAGATGCCCCTCAAGCTGCACCATGAAGATATCAGTCAGTACATGTCTCTGCATGATGCTAAATCAAGGCTGGATCAGAAGCCTGTGGCACAACCCAAGTTTGGAGACAGCACAACTAGTGACTGCAAGCACATCATAGAGAGGGAAACAGCAAAAAGACACAAGTCTGGTGGCATCACACAACAGGCTGCACAGTTTACTCACTTGTTCCCCCACCCACTGCTAGTGAGTCCCACCAAGGCTGCTCAGAGCAGGACATAAACACCAGCCTCACAGTCCTGAAAGCAAGAGCCAGGTTTCAGGGCTTGATTTCTCATGGTGAAAAAAGCTTTGTCTACAAGCATCTCATATCACACAAAATCTGAAGAGGCAACTATATCCTAGGAGTTCTCGCTGCCCTTCCCTCACCCAACCCATTTTGTCTTCCCTTCCCCTTTTCCAGCACTCCCATCACTGATGAACACTGCTCCAGAAGGAGCTGAATTGCTCAGGAGAAGGCACTGATCTCCCCTCACTTGGAGAGGACCAGGGTTACTAATTGGAAGAGTGTGTTTAGCAAATCAATCCCAAGCTGTCTGCAAGTGCTTCGTGATCCCAGTTCAAGAAACATGGATTGGTATTTTGTGAGACCATTTTCCTGTTGATGAAGACAACCAATTTGGGAGGAGTACTGTATGGCTAGGCTTTGCGAACGAAGATCCAGGGAGGGCTCCATCCACACTCCTCATCAGCGCCTTTTCCAAGCGCGCTGATAAAAAGAAGATAGCGGATAGCACCCTCGAGCCTGCTATGGATTTTTTTTTAGGTGAGACACAGCATGCGCAGAGCTGGACCCACCCTTTAGTCCTAAGGTTCATCTGCCAGGGCCTAGCAAGCTTGGACCCTGGCAGCCAAGTCCTTAGGACGGAGGCTTTATTAGAGTGTCCTTCTCTTAGATGGAAGGCCTCACAGGGCTAAACGAGCTCCATCTGCCCGGGTTTGGAATCAGAGTTGTCCTTCTCCTAGGATGACTGCCACAAGGCTAATGAGCACATCCTACCCATACCCATGTTCCTGTAATCCTTGTATCACTCGCCACACTTTCCCGTGGGCAATGAGTTTAATGCTCCCTCTGCTGTGGGCACAGTTATCGCACCAGGGGCCACAGGAGACCCCAAGGGATTTTCAGACTGTGCCTGGGGAGGAGTACTCTCAGCAGGAATTTATTCAAGTCATTGCAAATAGTCATTAAATAAAGACTCTGCAGTCAGGCAGAATGAGGAAATGAAGCTTCTTAGCATAAAAATTAGACATATGAAGTAGAGAAAAAAGTAGGAGGATCTACATCATTTCTTTGATCATTTCTATTGGAAGAGATTTAGAGAGGACTCTTCTAGAACCACAGAATGATTTGGGTTGGAAGGGACCATTCAAGATCATCTCCTCCAACTGCCCTACAACCAGGAAGGACATCTGCAACTAGAGCAGGTTGCTCAGAGCCCCAAACAACCTGACCTGGAATGGTTCCAGGGATGGGACATCTCCCACCTCTCTGGGCATCCTGGGACAGAGTTTCACCACCCTCAGAGTAAAAAACCTTCCTCATCTACATCCAGGACCCACAACCACAACAGCCTTCTTACAGACAGGAAAGGTGAGGTCCAGAGCTAAATAGTTGTGTTCTATCTGCCTTTAACATGATATTGAAGTGGACAATGGTTCATAATGATGCAGCTTTTCCATTTCTGAGGATTGATATCTAATATTATAGTGAAGGTGACATTTGGAATAAATGAGGTTCTGCTACTCATTGAAAACACAAGAGGTTACCTACCTATGCCAGGCTAGTCATAGAATCATAGAAAGGTTAGAGTTGGAAAGGACCTTAGAGGTCATCTAGACCAACACCGCAGTTTTCTCAAGAGTCCCAAGATCCAATCTGACCTTGAATGTTTCCATGGATTGGGCATCCATCACCAAAGTTTCACCACCCTCAGTGTGAAAAATGTCCTTATATGAGGAAATATGTCTGCATTTTTAGTGAAATTACTTATTCAAGAAGAAACAGAAAGGGAAGAAGAAATTTTAAGCACAGAAAATGACAAGTAGTTCTAAGACAAGGTAAGTGGTGGACACCTGTTCTTCAAGCATAAGTTATCTGCACTCCATGCAGAAGACAGCAGGAGATGGATTGAGGCAGCAATGTAGATTAAACATATTTTGGGGAATATGAGGGGTTAAAAGCTTCTAATAGAAAACTTTCAGAGCATGTGCAGCTTCTAGATGTGTTTCTCTAGAGGGGAGCTGCTATCCCAGCCTCAGGCCAGCAGCACTGCCAAAATAAACTCTACCTGAGCACCAGAAAGATTGGATTTTGCCCAGGCTCTAAAAAAATGTTTTGCAACTGAGGTATAGCTAAATCTCATTTTAAGCATGGTACCTAATCAGCCCTGTTTTGATGTCTAAAATGGAACTTGACTCAGGGGCAGTGTTGTGACATGGTTCCCATCACCACTAACAGGCTAAATCCCATTATCTGTTGCAAGTGATGACAGAGCTCTAACTGGATTTGTGCTGCAGAAGAACCCCAAGTGGTAAAAGGACAAAATTAAGAGAAAAATGTTTGTGTAAACACAAATATAGAAACTGCATCATTTGATAGATTCCATAGGTCTATAGTTGAGGAGAAAAAAAAGTAGGTATTTTCTGGCTAACTAGTTTATTATTCCAAAGGTGGTGAGTTAACAGATGGGTTTTGTGCTTCTAAAAAGCTGTATATGCTATGCAAGTAGAAAGCAGAAAAACACAAATTTCCATGACTAAATGAAAATATTCTTGTATTTAGGCCGTGCCAGAGGTACTGGCAAGCAGCAAAATGCTGGAGAGAAAATAAGCATCTAAAGGAAAACTACTGGGTCAGCATGTTGGAATTATCTGGTATCCAAATGAGGCAGAAGGGTTCCGTTTCCAGATTGACTACTTTTAGAATCATAGAATTATTAAGGTAGGAAAAGACCTCTGAGATCATTAAGTCCAACTGTTAACCTCACACTGCCAAGTCACCACTAAGCCATGTCCCTCAGCACCATGTCTACATGTCTTTTAAATCCCCCCAGGGATGGCAACTCCGCCACTGCCCTAGGAAGCCTGTTCCAATGCCTAAACAACTCTTTCAGAGAGGAAATCATTCCTAACATCCAATCTAAACATCCCATGGCACAACTTGAGGCCATTTTCTCTTGTCCTCTCACTTATTCCTTGGGAGCAAAGACCGACCCCCACCTTGCTCCAACCTCCTTTCAGGGAGTTGAAGAGAGTGAGAAGGTCTCTCCTGAGCCTACTCTTCTCCAGACTAACCAACCCTAGTTCCCTCAGTTGCTCCTCAACACTTGTGCTCTAGACCCTTCACCAGTTTCATTGCTCTTCTCTGGACACACTCCAGCACCTCAATGTCCTTCTTGGAGTGAGGGACCCAATAATTAAAGAAAAATAAAACTATGAAACCAAATCTAACTTTGTACTGCATGACCTACTCAGCTCTATGCAGAAGCTATAGCATAACCTTGCATTAATAATGAAATCAGACAATTTTATACCTTTTAAATAATATATGCCAAAGCTAGGTGGCTTTAGGAAGGACAGCACTCACTTATTGATCATGATGCATTATCTTCAACCTGGAACTTTCTAAGCAGCTTTCATCTCCTGTGCAAGCCTAAATAATTCAGAATGTCATTTCAGTTGGGTTATTTGGTTTGTATTTTTTGATATTAGAGTTATATTTTTCATCAAAAGAAAAGCTGACAGATCTATAGAGAAGAGTCAAATATCCAGCTTATATTACTCCAAATGTCCCAAAGAAACCCAAAGTCCCATGAGTGAAGGATCTGTTGTCTAATTCCTTATTTTTAGAACACCAACCTCTGTCCCCACTGTATTTATACAGTGTTTTATATATATTTAATGATGATTATAATAACATTAGTAACTAAATTTCAGTTCTTCTTAAAAGGACATATTCACATGATCATTTCTTTAAAGTTATTTCTTCATTTTGCCTGAAGATCAGGACACTTCATCCCTGCCACTTCTCTGGGTGAAAACAGACATTTTCTTCAGGTTTCTAAGTTGAAAAGTAAATGCAAAGCTGCAGGGAATGATTACTAATTTGTCCTGCAATATCTGCATTCACTCCAAAGGTGAATCCTCCAGCAAGGGACTGACAAAACTATGCAGCTCAGAGATTTACAGCCTTATCTGGGGAATATTTTAATAGTAATGAACTTCCAGCAAGGTTAGATTTTTATTTCCCCTATCTATAATTAGTGGGAGGGAGAAGAAGAAAGGATGAGAAGAAAGAGATGCCATGGTGGTACTGAAAAATAAGACAGACAAATGGAATAAACAGTGTCTCAGAAAAGTTAATTAGGTGCAGTCTGCAGTTCTTAAGGCCTTAGAATGGTCACTTCAAGAGATATATTATCACAAAGGGATTCCTGTAGGTTTCTACAGATCAGTGGTCACAGATGACATCATATTTTAGGGAGAAAAGTTGTCCTATGTAAAACAAATCAAGAGGAATATGTTTTCATCTCTACAGTCAGAGAAGGCACAAGGACAAATTCCAAAGTCTAAATCTACCCTCTTTAGCTTCAAACCATCATCCCTTGTCCTGTCACAACAGCTCCTGCTAAGAAGTTTGTCTCCATCTTTCTTATAAGTAAAAGTAATAACAAAAAAATAAGAAAATACACTTTTAATAGTCAAAATTTAATTAAAAATAGCAACTCTGCCTGTTTGAAGTTCCCTCTCCAGGTGAAAAGTCAATTTAACTGCTCCACTCAACATGACTGGGTTGTGTTGCTAGTATTAAAATAGAGCCAGTGCCAGACCTTTTAGGAATTAAACTGTATGTATTTCAAACAGCACAAAAATGGGATCAAGCAGAGGGTGAAATTCTTTCTATGAACTGATTATGACACTCATTGCTCCTGGGGATTTCATTCTTAGTTTTGTGTTAAAAGAAACAGGTTGTTATATTAAAAAAGAAAAAAAAAAGAAAAAAAACAATTCAGACACACATGACAAATTAGGAGAACACTGAACAATTAGAGGAGAAGCTCAGCTTGTTTGATGCCAAAGGAAATTGAGTTCCCAAGCTCAGCAGAACAAGGTTTCTACCTGCGGAAAGCCAAGATGAAAAGAAAAAAACTATGGATATTACCAAAAATATCAATGTTTTTTTCTGTTTTCTCATGCCAGCAGAGAGCAGGATAAGAAATGACAAAGATCTGCAATGAAGGTGGTGAAGGGTCTAGAGCAGAAGTGTTGAGGAGCAGCTGAGGGAACTGGGGTTGGTTAGTCTGGAGAAGAGGAGGCTCAGGGGAGACTTTCCTACTCTCGACAACTCCCTGAAAGGAGGTTGGGGAAAGGTGGAGGTTGATTTCTTCTCCCAAGAAACAAGCGACAGAACAAGAAGAAATAACTTCAAGTCATGCCAGGGGAGGTTTAAGTTGGGTTAGAAATCCTACATGGTATGACTGAGCTAGGATTTTTTTTCCTCACTATGATATTAAACTCTTCTAGATTCAATCTTCCTTTGCATATTCACTCCCTGCTTCTGCAGAGGCTTCAGGAGAAATTCCACTGCATATGATTTAAAAGACATACTTCCCCCAAACTATCTGAATAAGTCATGAAGAAAAGACATTTCATCCATCTTTATTAATGAAACCATAAATCAGGGGGAGGGGGTTAAGTTAAGAGCTGCTTTGTATTTATTGCTCTTCTTGCATTATGGACATGGTTGAAACTACTAAGCAGTTTTCTTCTCCTGTCAATAGCCTAAATAATTCAGGAAGGATGCTCATATTCACTTTTCATCCATGCCCAGCCCATTTAATAGGTGGATATACATATTTTCCAGTATAATCATACCAAAACTATGCAGTAGTTGTCTCAAATTTTCCCAACACTATGATTTGGGAAAGTTTTTTTGTGCTGTATCCCTTAAAATCCATGTTAAGATGGGACATCTCAGTTACATCAGGAACTTTAACTTTCCTATCTGACACCTTTATGATCCTCCTCCCCATAACTCTAATCTGGTGAGAGTTCAGGAGCCTTTACTTGCTCCTGATGAACAACTTTTTCAGATGAACCTTGAACTCTAGCTCTCGAAGTTTTCCTTTAGTGACTTTTCTGTGCCAGGGGGGGACAAGGTGGAGGAGAGAACCTAACCCTGCCTCACACCCCAGCTGGGCTCTCAACCTCCGAACAGCACCTCACTTAATCATTTCCCTCAAATGAGGGCATCTTCTTGAAATGCTAAGAGAATCAGGTAATATCAGATTTTAAGTACAAAATTCATGAGGACTTGATCACAGATGTTTAAAGATATGGATGAGCTGAAACTGGGATCCTCCTTCCCCCAGGTATTACAGTGGGAATATTGCTCTGGAGACAGGAAAAATAAAGACCCTTGCAAATAATTCAACATTGCAGTTCAGAATAATAATTTATTAATGAAGACAAAGTATCCTATAACCAGGAGCTTGAAAAATCTTTTATGATTATGGCACAGCTGATCAATCCTTGCACTAGTTAAAGATTATTTGCTTCCTTTAGCTAATGGCAACATTTACCACCTTCCCCTGGAAGACTTTGATCAGAACTTTGCAGACTGCAGTCCTGGTTTGAGCAACAAAAACCTGTTTGACAGCTTACCCTGAAAATTAGAGAGGTGTTCAGAGGAGCTAAGCCTGTTTCCAGGTGCAGTTCAAGTGCTTTAACAACTTCAGCAGCATTTTATGAATGCAAGGAGGCAGCAGTGATGAAGTACCTTGGCGGAGACTGTGTCAGCACAGAAGGTCTGGGCCCTTGAGAAGACACTGGGTCAAGGTTAACTCCCTACTGCACAGGGTTTGGGGCTGATTAAAGTGTGAGGAGATCATCCAAAACCTCTAGCACACAACCCACAGAAAAAACTGATGGCTTCCCTGAGGAAAATGGGGCTGTTTGCTCCAGGGGATGATGGTGCTTGGGGCCAAAGTGGGAAATGCTCCAAGCAAACGGTTTCAAGAACTTCCTAACTTGCTTTCTTTGAGGTTTTCTATATTGGACTGTAAGGTCTCCCTGGAGCCTTCTCTTCTCCAGGCTAAACAACCTCAACTCTCTTAGGGTATTGCTTTTGGTTCTATTATCCGGACCTGGCACTACGAGCTCTCAAGTGACAGAGCTTCTCCTTGCTCACTGCTGCAGATACAAGACTGAGGTTGCTACATCTCCCATACTGCTTGAGAAGATTTTTTTGTTACATTTGGGTAAACACCTACTTTATTTTGTTCAGAGCTTAAGATGAACACATACCTCATCTTCAAAAGAGCTTTTTGCCTCTCATTTTGCTGTATGCTTTTATGGTAACTCTAAGCTTACTATTAAATGGAAGTTACTCTTCACTGTTGTTATGAAAAGCACCACAAAAATCAGTTATTAGCAAACAGCTAAATGCACTGTTGACATCTGTTTGATACCTCTGTCTCTGTGGAGCACTCCATTCTATAGACAAAAAGGCTGCTGCTAAGCTTTGCTGTCAACTCCTCATCCAGAAGCTGTCACTTAGTAATAACTAGATACTGGGTATAATCTATAAATTGAAAAATAAAGCATTGCAGCTAAGTCTGAAGTGAGCAAATGCAAAAGTGACTGAGATTCAGAAAGCCTTGCTAGCACAAATGCTCACCTGAGCACACATTACATAGGTGCTGAATATGGCTCCTTCTAACCAAACTTGCTTTAGCTTGGAAGGGTTTTAACAAAGCCTTTGAGTGTTCCCACCTGGCACTGGGGAAGTGCCAGACTGGACTAAGTACCAGATGAGAAATGGATTCAGGAACACATGGATCAGGATCAAAGGCAGAACAGAGTCCTCCTCAGACACCAACCATTGAAGAAGAGCTTGATCCCTCAGCTTTATCCTGACTATGACATCCATGGGATGGAATCCTTTGTGGGTCAATTGAGGGTCACCTCTCCTGTCCCCCCCGCCCTGCAGGTGCCACCTCTGACTTGCTGCACCCCAAGATGGGACACAAGATTTAGCAGTGCCCTTGGTCTGCAGAAGAGCAAGTCTAAGGCAGAACCTTTCTGCAGCCCAAGCCTTGGTAGGAACTCTCCCCATCAAGTGTTGTCCCTGCTAGCACCAGAGTCTGTCTGTGAGAACATGCTGGGAGCTCAGAGAGTGCAGCCCTGAGAAAAGACTGAGCCGGGGAGGGAAATCCCTGAGCAGAGCTAGTGCTGTTCTAGCTCAAACCAGGACAAGAATATTCTCTTACTGTTAAAAAAGACAACTAGTCTTATGTTTGCCTGTGTAAGCAGAAACCAGCAGCTCCCTAGACCTTGGAATTCTCCAGCATTTTACATTGTATGTGAATGAGTTCTTTATTCTTTTAAAGCTTTTTTTTCCCCTGCTCCCCTGTGACAAACATTGTCATTTTAAGAAGCCTTCTGCCTTGTATCAAGCTAGCTAAAATGTCCACTGAGAAAGAAGCTTTAAGTGACCACATGAAAGCTGATAATGGGCACAACCATTAAAAACTGAGCTTTACAAATCTCGGCACCAAGCTTGGCTTATTGGTTCCCCTCTCAGAACACTTATTTCACCCTGGATTTTATAATATCAGTTGAAAGGTTTAGGACCTAGCATAAAGAAAGAGAAATGCAAGAGACCAAAGATGAATTAAACATAGAAAAAAGTTAGAAATAGGCTTGAAATTTTTATGTTAGTTTCCAAAGTGACCTTGCCAGGAGATGGAGAAGGAGCCCTAAAAAAAATCTGAGCTAATTATTCCCCCATTTTCACAGAAAATATTGGGCATGACGAACACCAAAGGCCCCTTGCGTTCTCGTTGTGGTGGTGGGCTTCTTGCAGAAGCTTCACCTCTTCTGAAACAGTTGCATCTGACCTCAATAGAATGATTATTTTACTTAAGACAAAGATGTCCTCCAATTAGTTAACTCCTTAACATCCAACCATTCATTTCTTTCTATTAAAGGCACCTATTAACAATCCTTATTCTATCTAAAATGTTGCAGTAAATTGTTTTATCATATCAACTGACTCGAAAAAAATCCCAGAGATAGTACTAATGACTAGGATTTCATTCCTCTCTTTACTCCTGCTTGTTTATTGTTTGCACGTGATGTGAATTTCTGGATCTTTACCAAGCATAAAAAGTGAACATAAAAACAAACTAACAAAAAAAAAAAAACAAACCAACCAGACAACTCAACAGCTAAAGAACTTGTGCTTGATTAATTTACTTTTCTAGCAGCTTCCACTTATGTCTTCAGCTTGTTACTCATCTGGAGTTTTAAAAGTCTCCCTCTACACTGCCCTAGTCAGGCCACAACTGGAGTCCTGCATCCAGTTCTGGGCTCCCCAGGTCAAGAGNCTGGATAATCCCCAGAGGTCCCTTCTAACTGACCATGCTGGGATTCCAAACCTGACGGGGCAAGGATTATTTGCTTTTAAACCTTAAATCAATGTAAACTGAAAATTAGTTGAGAAGAGAAAGGAGTGATTTTTGAGATTTAAAATTTACACATTTCATCTCTTCATTTAAGGCAGGCACCTGTGAGCTTGGAATTCTTTGTGTGAAAGAACTGCATCAAAATCCCTATAGAATCTATGGATTTGTGGTTTACTTACGCAAGTTGATAAATTAAGCATCTATTTCTCTGAAGGATATAAACAATTTAAGCAGATCCTATCAAATAAGTACAAAAGCACTACTTCAAAACAAATTAAATGCTGATATTTCAACATTTTAGCTTAGCATGACAGGAAGAAAAGATATTTGAAATGTTTACTAAGTGAACTTTGGAAGAAAGTTAAACTTTTGGTATTGATTTAGAGGCTGGCACACTAATCTCTTGTTATTTAAAAGGAGAAATAACTCTGCATGGGAGATAATCTACTTTGTCTTAGATTCCACATCTCCTGCAAGAGTTTTCTTGCTCCTGCATAGATAGGGTCTTATCTAGCCCTTACTGAAGTCAATAGCAGGTTGCTTGCTTGTTTTTTAAACAGCAGCTGCACTGGCTATATACAGGGAATGAAAAAGTGAAAGGATTACAGTTTTGACCTGTTCAAATTGATTTATAAGAGGCATATTTTCCCCCCTCTCCTATAATGTCTAAGTGATAAATTGGTCTTTCAGTTAGGGCTGTGTGAAAAAAACTGATTTGTCAATTGTAGCCTGACCAGAAAACATTGGAAAATAACCCACTTGGATTAAAATACTCAGTGATTTGGGTCCTTTGTTCCTTCTTCACAGACATGACCAGAAAAAATATGTATTTCTGGAACATTTAAAGGTGAGGAAACAATAGAATAGGAGGAGGAGCAGAGTTGAAGCCTAGGTAGGACACACACCCAACATCTCACCTTCAGCCTCAGAGGCACTCAAATGACACCAACTATGAGCACTGCTGGAACCAGTATGGTGATGGAGCTGGCCCAGTTTCCATTGTCTACTGAACCCTCATTAAAGGGCAGAAAATCTATCAAGAACTTCAACTCCAGTGCAGACACTGAGTTTGGTGAATGTTCACTGAGTTAGGACATTCATTTGAAGCCAAAAATCAAATCAAAAATCAAATAGGATTCAGCCGTCTGACTGAGTTAATGATCCCTCTACCAGGCAGAGAGAGGGAGAAGCTGAAGAAGGCTTTGCAGACACCAAACCAAGAGTCCTGCAGCCAATCTGTACTCAGCCCACCAGTATCAGCACCTTGCTGGAAATTCTGCTGTAGTCTCCCATGTTGGGTACAGCCAGGTACACTCTCACTGCTTCTCCCTCTGCCCCCAGAGCTGCGAAGGAGCAGCATCGCTTGCTTCAGGTTTATAAATGCACTCCAACCATTTTAATTCCTACTTGTTTGATTTCTGTGCAGCTTTGAGTTGAGGAAAATTGGGATTTCACTTGCTGTGCTTTCTTCTTTCCTCTGGTGATAGATTTCATTTCAATAAATATGAATAATCTGCAATGGGTTCTCTCATCTTTTAACAACAACAACGACTTAAAAGGCGCGTGGAGAGGATTAATTTTCAAGCACTCTCCAAATGTCAAGTGCTTATTAATTAGAAGTTAATTGGAGTTAGAATTACACTATGGTAAATAATAATAAATTAACATAGCTGATGGGCAAGAGAGGAAGCAGTAGATTTGGAACAGGATTGTTCAGATGCATGCTTTGAACAAGGCTTCTGAAGGAACACAATCTGACTGATGATGTTCAGTAGATTTAATTCTCCTGAGTATTCTTGCTTATGGGGGAAATGGAACTGATTTCTTCTCACCTGTCAACACTGATTCACTGTTGGTTTTCTCTGATCTATGGCTTGGAGCTAAAGGCCTCCATACTTTTTTAGGAGAAGTACAAGCTTTAGCATCCATTCATCTCAGCTGAAAGCCTGTTAGGGAGTGCCAGATTGCTTCATTGTATGGAAAATACCTTTATCCTGCAGTGGGAATAATAGGAGCCTTAGCATCATGTAGAATAATCCAGCTGAGTGGTTAGAGATGATTGGAATTGAGAAAGTGAAGCTGAAATCTCTCCTCTGCAACTGAATCTCCATCTTGAACTTCATCTGTGCTTGAAAGCAACAGGCAGGAGAGTCATCTACATTAAATGAGATTGTACTGACACACCCAGCTCAAGGTGTAATCCAACCAACTACATGGAGCAAAGGAAATCTCAGGAACCTTCAGCTCATACAGAGTCAAGAATTCTCTCTTGTCTAAATGACCTACAGCATGGTAGCATTTTCCTTGCTTGAAACCACAACAGACTCCTTTTGGGGATAAAAGCTCTACAGAATCATTAAGGTTGGAAAAGACCTCCAAGATCATCAAGTCCAACCATCACACTATCACCACCATGCCACTAAACCATGTCTAGAGACAAGGAAGAGCTTCAGCAAGTGCTCCCCAAACCCAGCCCATGGCACTTCACCATTTCCTTTTCTCCCCTCCCTCTCTATGGCCTCACAAAGCACAAGAAGCCCACAGCTGAAGAAACTAGGCTTTGTGGTTCTACTTGGGAGGCAGAACAGCAGCTCTTGGGCTTCCCTACTGCCAAATCCCTGACAGCAAACTTGGAAGGAGCTCCCTTTCCTAGTATCAACAGATTAGGCATGAGGTTTTACCCCCCAGTAACTATTTCTCCTGCTCATGCACAACTGGTTTTCACTCCTTCCTCATGGCAATCACAGGGACAGTGAAGATTAAATGCAACACATACTTTCCTGACAAGAATGAAGCTGTCAGTCAAAGAGTTGCTTCTGTCTCCAAAGCTACTTTGACCTCCCTTAAGCTTCTCCCAGCTGCCTGACAGCATCCAGGGAACCACAAGTCCCTCATCTGTGGCCCAGGAAAAGATGAAGCTCTTCCCAGCAGTTTTATCACAGAAGAGCTGGCAAAGTCAATGGTAACTGTCTCCAAGTAAAGACAAGCAGACGTTCTCCATTCTGGGGGAGCCTCCATCCCTCCTGGCTTTGGCTCAGCTCCTGAGGATACTGATGCAGCATTTCTTTCAACTGCAACTTGACAATTAATGCAGGGAACCTCTCCTGAAAAAGCTGAAATGGTTTCAATTCTACTTTGCCATTTTAGTTTGAGCTGTAAGCATTTCAACATCTTCCAGATCTGTTCTTCCCTTTGTATACTAGTGTAACAGTCAGGAGCAAGAGTGAAAGCCATGTACTTCTCAGGAAAAAAGCTAGAATAAGAAACCTTTCTGTTTTCACTAGGCTTCTTATAAAAAAAAAAAAAGATGAGTGTTATGTTCCACATCACTCATCAATTGATATCCCACTGCTTTATAATTCCACGCAGATGTCCAAAAGGATTACTCATTTGTCATTTTAGGGTAATACATATTGAGTTTATTTTTCTAAGTGAGCTCAAGGGAAATTATTTCAGACAATGGGTTATTATCATTCCACTTTTTTAATCCCTTTGGACTTTTTAAATCATACTTTAGTATGAGAAGACGGTTTATGTTCATTGATGCCAGAAGTTTGTCCCTTAAACTTGCCAGTACTTAAGTCTCTTAACAAAAAAACAATTCCCAAAAAAATCCTTTTCTCATTTAAAAATGATTGGTATTGATATCCTAAATCACATTTTGAGACCACAGCAACTAAATAAATGTTCTAACTGACTGAGCCCAACAGAATATTGACATACACTATTATGGGAGGAATCACTGTGCTTACATTTTACAGGCTCTTTCTTGCCAAGATATTCTGAATCTCGTTCATTTAGTCCTTCAGTAACTAAAAAGTTCAGCTTGTTTAAAATACAATTAAATCAAATGTATCAATAATATACAAGGGCTTTCTTTTCCTTTGAATTGCAGTAGACAGAGCCTTTCATCCTAATTCTTGCAGTTGTTACAATAATCCTCTTGTTTAAAAAGCATTACTAGCAGATCATTCCTAAGTGTCTTTCTTTAAATTACACTATCTCCTCAGCTGAAGAAAGCAACAAGTAATAGCTCAAATGGTATCCTGATATCCACCTTAATAAAGATCCTCTGCTTTATTTTCTAAGTATCTTGAGTAAAATCTGTGCAATTCATGATCTAAGCAGAAAAGAAACAGGACACAAAAGCCTATTTCCTCTGTGACATGTATAAACCATTCTGTGATGCTATAAATATAATGGTTTACTTAAGAATTAAGGATGTAGTACATTAATTTACCATTAATGCATAATGACATGGAGAAAACTTACTGGCAATTCAGAGCTAGGCAGTTGCAGCCTAAATAGTTTCTGGACATCAGCTTTCCAAGGGGGTGGGGGAATAGTTCTGTAACCACCTTCTCAGTTCATCTGTCTCTAGCCTTGAAAGAAATGTTATGAATATGTCAGTTATTAATTGATTGATGCTTCATAACTTGCACCAAACTCTCTGTTCTGCTCACTATCTGCATGGTTGTAGCTGCATCATCAGAGGCCAAACAGTCTAAGGCACACAGAGGTGTGTGTACATGAACACAGACACAAAGAGGATGAAGGCCCAGGGATGTTAGGAATTCTCATTTTAAGGGGAAAAAACCCCCCAAAATCAGGACACAATATTTGAAAGCATCTCTTTGCCAGGAATTTAGCCTAACCTTCTCAATCCTCCCCACTAAGCACACAGTGCACAAACACACAGTTTGTATTCAACAGAAGTTCCGTATTCATGGACCTGAAATCTAACAGTGTTTCGAAATCCTAGGACCTAGGACCTGCATGTTGCAGAAAGAACTGCACAAGCTGATCATTTATGGATTAGAGAGGATCCAGTGGGTGGATGCAGAGAGGATTGCAGGAGGAGATGTGATAATATGCCTGTGGACAGTGAGGAGAGCACTCAGCTCCCTGCTGTCATCACTGGTCATTTGCTGTTGGCATCACTGCAGCAGGCAGTGCTCCTGAGGCAGCTGAAAGACAGCAATGATGCTGACTACATGCATTTCTCTATAGAACTATTTAAATCAAAGATGCATACCAAAAAAGCTACAAAGAAACTTAAAAACTCCAGTAACTAGCAAAACCCCCACTATTTTCCATCATACCAGTTGCTGGCACAATGAAAAAAGTTTTGAGATATAAGACACTAGAGATCTAAATTCTATTCTTGATCCCTTTTTCTCCTATTTTTAACTTGATTTCACTAGGCTTGGGCAAACATTCTCCATCCTTACAGGTATTCCAAATAAGAATTTAGTATCAAACTAGCTCCCAAAGCTTAAAAGCAACAAGAAAAATCAATACTATGCAAACAAATCCTCTTAGTAAAACAACTCTGCAGTGCTCTTGAGAAACAACAGAGGAGTTGTTATAACTGAGAAGAGTCCCAGTGCTGAAAGGGAAGGTGCTGGGGAGCAGCAGTGTCTTGGGGAGGGCAAGAAGGGCTTGGCTCTTAGATGTTCACATCTCCAAGAATAGGATTGTCTGTCAATTAGCAAGAGGAATTGAATGAGGATGGTGTAGCACAGCTCTGATACAGGCTACATAGCACAAATGGATGAAGAAAGGTAGATGGAATAAGGGGAGCTGAAGAAAAAGTTCTCCTTCATAGAAAAATATTCATGTTGCAGAATTATGCTGAGCTTTCAGCCTCCACAAATGTGTAGAATAAATAGTCTGTTGCAAAAAAAAAAAATAAAAAAAAAAATCAGTCTGATGTCTTAGGAATGAGCAAAGAGAAAACAGATTGACTCAAGACTCTGTCTCTTTCTGACCTACTGCAAGAACATTAGGATCCCCACAGCATTATTTTAATCAATGTTTCTTTTCACTGCTCTCTCAAGCAAAATTACAGCATCAGTTTGCTCTTCCTGAGCTGACAACACTCTGAATTCTACAACTGGTGGTGTCACATTCATGCCTGTGAAAAAGCGCCCACTTTACTCATTAGTGCTGTTTGTTTGAAGTGACTAATCCCATTCATCTCTCCCATCTGTCTGAGGATTTCTCTGAACATGAGAAGGAATGAGGATGTTACACTCTCTAATCAGCCTGAGGTTTGCTCCATAGCAGGGTTGCAAGAAGCTTCTTGGGTGCCTACCACAAGGCGATGGCAAGAACATGAGATTCACTGCCTTGTCATGGCTAAGATCAAGATTTGACAAACCTCATGAAGGAGCAAACATCTCTTCAGCTATGAAACAAGGATATGCTTCCAAAAATCTATTTGCAAGTTACACCAGGAAAACAAACCCCATCCATGGGGTAAAACGCCCTGTACAAACCTCAGCCAAAAAGCTTGTTAGAGACAAGCCAATCTTCTATTTTCAAATCCACCTTATCCTCCAAATCCCCAGAACAATATAACCCTACAAGACCTCTTCTAGCTTGCCACCTCTAAAGAAAATATTTCTCCAACTCTTACTTTCTCCCACAACCAGAAAACCAAATATTCTTGGCATTCTGGACACATTTATGCCCTCAAACAGCCTCACAATTACCTACATGACTTCCGCCTGAAGTCAGTGGTCAGTCTCACACCAATGCTAATGCTTTGGTCCATGGATGTTTGTAATACTATGGAATTAACAAATAAAATGGCTCAGAGTGGAGATGATAGAAGTGTCTAGATTAAGAACTGCTGAGGTGGTTTTTTTTTCCTCTTCCTTTGAGGGTTTTTTGCTTAGGCAACTGATTTTTATGGCAAAATAAGGTTTCTTGAGGTCATTGCATTACAACTGCTGTTTCTAGTGGCCAAATAGCTCCCCTTCCCTAGAGCTTCTCTAAATACAACTTGGGCCATGGAGAAAAGGTTTTTGGGTTTTCTTGGGATGAATTAAGAGTATTTCACTGTGATATTTCTGAAGTCAAAAATAGCTTCAATACTCTGTTCTTCTGCTGGAGCTAAAAGCTCTGTGTAGAGTCATTTTCCTTCTGCTCCCTGCACCACTCACCTTGGTTCCTCACTGCAGCTTGTCCCTCTGCTCTCCCCACAAGTGAAGGAAGAGAAGGAGAGTGGGAAGCAAATGCCATGTCAGAACCCTATGCTGCTCCCTTGCTCACTATCTTCTTCCCTTTAGATTAAGGCAAAAAGGGATTGAAAATAATAAACTAATGAATATCTACATCAATTGTTTCTAATTAAAGTTTCTGTGGTACTTAGGGACATGGTTTAGTTGCATGGTAATGATAGGTAGATGGTTGGACTTGATGATCTTAGAGGTCTCTGCCAACTTTAATGATTCTGTGTGATACCACTTGGTATCTAATGCATTTTTTCCCCTCTTCAGTAAATCAACATCTAACACCTAGTAAAGTCACAGTTTTACAGCTGATAACATTTGATGTTCCCCATTTCAGTGTTTTTGAGTTGCATTGTTGGAGTTCTGGGTTTATGGGGTTTTTTTAACCTTTTCCTGTAAAGGATCTGCTAAACCAGAGTAGATTTACCAACTTCAGCTGGACTACTCTCCTGGTTTAAAAGCAGGGATGTGCCTCAGTGTTTTTTCAAGCTGGACTCTCAAGATTTTAGTGTTTGGCACATTCTTTCCTCCACTCTTTTGCTGAAGAGATAGTGCAAGGATTTTTCACTACCATTTTTGTCTAAGTCACTAAAGATATTTATGCTGTTTTCTATCAGTAGTTTCTTCCAACCACTGACCTTCCCTGGATGAACACTTCTACAGTGGAGGCATTTAACCAAACAGATCAGATCTGACTTGAGAAACTGGTAGCACTAGTTTTACCCTTCATCTGAGCTAAAGGTAGTTCCGAGATGGCATTTAGGAGATCAACCAATGAGATAGTCAAGAAGATAATGGAAGACACAGCTCTGTGAAACAATAAGCCTAGCTTAACTATTTCATGGGTGTCAGAGTAGTATTTCTAAAATAACTTTTAGAAATAAAATCACAGAATCATAGAATTGTTTTGGTTGGAAAAGACCTTGAAGATCATCAAGTCAACCATTAGCCAGCACTGTCAGGTCACCACTAAACCATGCCCCTCAACATTCACATCTACACATCCTTTAAACCCCTCCAGGGATGATGATTTTACCACTGCCCTTGGGTAACGTTTGCCAGGACTTGACAATCCTTTCGGGGAAGAAATTGTTCCTAACATCCAATCTAAACCTCCCCTGCTTCAACCTGAGGCTGTTTCCTCTTGTCCTATAAAGGTGAAACACACATGAAGTTCAACAGCAGAGTTTTTGCTTAGATTGTGGGAGCGGGATTTGTAAGAGTGTAGGTTTTGGCTATTTAAATAAGCTCAAGGAGAACAAACTCAATGTAAGAACTCACATCAGAAGGACAAGCAGCTGTCTCTAAGCATTTATGTCCTGATTCATCTCAAACATGAATGATATTGGGGGGAATCCAAACACCTTGACTGAGGTGTAATTCAGGGGCAGGAGTTTAAAACCTCCAGTGATTTAAGCACTTATCTCCAAGCACCTCTGTTCTCAACCTCACCTAGCTTCAGTCAGGGTCCTTCCTGGCAGTGACCCCATCACTAGCAAACTTCCACTCATCACTGAGAAACTAAAGGATTGAAGCCATGGTTTCAGTAAACAGGGCATGACTTCTCCATCCCCCTTGAATAATTCAATTTGTGTCTGAAACAGCAACTAAGAAAGTTGTGGGTGGAATTCTGAGTAAATGGGATTTGCCTATTCAGCAGGAAAATCTGCTCTTGCAGCTAGACAAATTTAGGGGAAAACTATGTGCAAGAGATAGCAAAAGGGAAATGTTGCTCTGTTTTGGATAGGAATTGCAGGTATCTGAAAGTCGGAATACTAAGGTCATCCTAAAAACAGGCAACAGCTCTCCATAACTCAATCTTTAACAAAATCAATAGGAAACATGGGCAAGGGGCTGACCTATCTGAAATTCTGCAGAAAGGAGAAATCTCTCCTTTTTTATCCTTTCTTTCCTTTTTTTTTTTAAACTTGCTTTACCTTCTTCAGTTATATTAAATACAAACGCACAAAGGAATTTTTAAACCAGAGACATCATAAAACAATGCACAGTTGAGCAGGCAAATGCAGATATTTGTAGCTTATTGGATGGAAAAAAAAGCCTAAACTGAATAACTACTACAATGTTCTTGGTTTATTTAACTCACAAGATGAGGTGGTTAATGCCAAAACCCACTGCACAATTCATTTTGTGCTCATTACATCAGCTTTGGAAATGAGCTGAGGTCAAAAAAGCAAGATACATTCTGGATATCATTCAAAAAACCATTTGGTATTGACTAAAAAAAACCACAGAAACATATAGCTTATTATATATCTCCTCTTGAGTACTCATCCAGACAACTACATGCTCAAAATTGACCACCTCATGGTTCTGTTTGCAATACAAAGCAAATGGTCTGAGAATCTGGATAATATTTTGAATTAAATCATTTAGTAATCCAATCTGCTCTGTATTTCCTAATACTCTGGACAGCAAAAGGAAAGGTCAGCCTGCCAGCTGGATGTTAAGCACTATGCTAACATTGCACTCACTTTATATTTATTAATTTCCAGTATCACAGTGCTTTCTAAGAGGCAAATCCAGAAATTCTTACCAGGTTTTGGTTTTCTTACCAGCAGCAGTGTAAAATCACTACCTACATAAAGGTAACAGTCAATGGTGTCACACATCATGAGCCACCATTACTGCAACAAAAGAATCATTAAAGGTTTACCTTGTTACCGTCCCACTAGGACATAGGAGACAGGAGACACTGATGGACAACTGATGTGCTTTGAACTTTCAAAAATGCTTCAGTTTCCTTCTTGAAACTGATGATTTTCTACTTGCATCGTCACAGAACCTTCAAGTCCTGTTCTATTATGCTATAAAATCATGATACTGCTGCACTCAATTTCTGTCAGCAAAAAGGATGTGAACTCACTTCTTTCAGATACATACAGTTGATAATAGCAATAGTCTTCTTGACAGGATGCAAGATCAAACAAAAAAATCCCAGCATGGTGGGAGTCAGAAGGGAACTCTGGGGATCATCTAGTCCAACCCCCCTGCTAAAGCAGGGGCATCCAGAGTGGTCTGCCCAGGATCACCTCCAGACAGGGTTGGAATCTCTCCAGAGAAGGAGACTCCACAGCCTCTCTGTGCAGCCTGGGCCAGGGCTCTGCTACCCTCACAACAAACAAGTTTCTCCTCCTGTTCAGGTGGAACCTCCTGGGTTCCAATTTGTGCCCCCTGCCCCTTGGCCTGGCCATGGGCACTAAACTCAGCAGAGTCTGGCCCCAGCCTCTTGCCCTCACCCTTCAGATATTGCTCAGCATTGAGCAAGATCACTTCTGGCTCTGCTTTTCTCCAAGCTAAGAAGCCCCAGGGCTCTCGGCCTTTCCTCCTGCCAGAGGTGCTCCAGTGCCCTCAGTGTCTTGGGAGCCTCTGCTGGACTCTCTCCAGGAGTTCCTTGTCTCTCTTGACCTGGGGAGCCCAGAACTGAATGCAGTGCTCCAGCTGTGACCTGACTAGGGCAGAGTGAAGGTAAAGGAGAACCTCCCTTGACCTGCTGGAGTCCATGCACCTCAGGACACCACTGGCCATCTTGGCCCCAAGGACACGTTGCTGGCTCACAAAAAACTTCTTGTACACAAGAACTACCAGATCCTTCTCCAGAGAACTATTTTCCGGCATGTCAGCCTCTAACCTGGACTGGTGCAATATCATACCAAATACTTCCTACCACAGGTTATCATTAAGTTCCTTTAACCCCAGAAAAACAAAGAAATACAAGGCAATATACAGACACTCAGAAAATCTTAGAATACTTAGAAATTAAGTGAAGATATTTGGAATCCTTCATACATAATCATGCCTTCTGTGAAAGTCAATGGAAATGCTTGAAAGGTGAGCCAGGGCTGTGCTTTCTGCAGCTATTTGCACAAGAATTATAGGAAAAAAAATCCGTCATAGTAATGGTACTTCTGTCTTACAATATTTTAAGCTTGCCCTTGTTACTGGACAGATTTGCTCTGCTAGCTGCTTTCTGTATTTTAAGTAAGTAGGTGGACTTTACCAACACACTAAGGTCAGTTTTGATAAGTCAATATTAAAATGATGTTCAAAATTTCCTTATAAAGGCTGATAGTAAAAAAAAATCCCAAACAAAATCCAGATGAGGGATATTTCATGTTATAAAAGCAGAAGTTATTTATATTATAAATGGCCACACTAACAGTTCCTTCCAACCAAACCAACAAATTCTGTTCTACTTTTAGACCTGTTGATTTGAGCTACACCAATAAAAGGACATTTTCTTATTTGAGCATTTCCCAGGTAATTTCACAGCACTGTCAAATCCCAAAGGTTTGATTTCAACATGAAGATCCTCTGTCTTCCAGTTCAATATATCTTGTTAATACTTTAAGAGAATGAAAAGCAATACATGTGGAGCATTTTTTCCTCCTTGAACATCAGTAATCTTATGTTTGCAGTAACATTCATCACTTGATGGACAATGTGAAGGGAGACTATCAACACCCACTTGAAGTATTCAGCCTAGGCTTAAGAGTTTCCCCCAGCCTGTCACAATAATCCATTTATTTAGATTTCTTTAATTCAGTGCCTCAGTAAACACTGTGAAATCTGGGTTTTCTATTAACCACAGAAAGCTGCCTAGAGCCATGGCTGACACATCTTGTTTGCTCCAGTTTAGCAGCTAACAAATGTGAGAAAGTCAAATCAAATCCCGTTTCCCACAGAAAAACATCCTAAGAGGCTGCTCAGCACAAGCTTCAGAGGCTCAGGGATGCAGCTATCTCCTTCATAAAGCACAGACGTTTGATTACACTAAGGAGCAGTGTCTTAACACCTAGGGAGAGCATTTCCAGCTCCTTCCCCACACAGCCTGCACATGTTCACACGTGTGGTTTTACTCACTGCAGAAGAAATGCAAGTGATAGTAAAGCAAATCATATGGAATCCCAAAATCCCAGCATGGTAGGGGCTGGAAGGGACCTCTAGGGATCATCCAGTCCAATGCCCTTGGCTAAAGCAGACTCACCCACAGCAGCTTGCCCAGCATCACCTCCAGCTGGGAGTGGAATCTCTCCAGAGAAGGAGACTCCACAACCTGCCTGGGCCAGGGCTCTGCACCCTCACACCAAACAAGTTTCTCCTCCAGTTCAGGTGGAACCTCCTGGGTTCCAGTTTGTGCCCATTGCCCCTTGGCCTGGCCCTGGGCACCACTGAGCAGAGTCCGGCCCCAGCCTCTTGCTCTCACCCTTCAGATCTTGCTCAGCATTGAGCAGATCCCCTCTGGCTCTGCTCTTCTCCAGGCTAGGCAGCCCCAGGGCTCTCAGCCTTTCCTCCTGCCAGAGATGCTCCAGTGCCCTCAGCATCTCTGTGGCCTCTGCTTGACTCTCTCCAGGAGTTCCTTGTCTCTCAATATTCCATCTGTGGCCTGACTAGGGCAGAGTAAAGGGGCAGTTGAACCTCCCTCCATCTACTGGTCACACTCCTCTTAATGCACCCCAGGAGACTTGAACTTGCACACCAGGATCCCCAGGTCTTTCTCCATAGTGCTGAGAAGCAGGAGAGATTAGGTGCTCTTCTAATCCTCTCAGTGCATTTCTTTATCATGTCAGAGGAGGAAAACCCTCAAAACTTCTTAGCAAGAGGGCACCTGAGAGAGTTTTACACGTTGCCAGCTGTCACCATGACATTGCCTCTTAGATCAATCAGTACATCCAATTATTTGGCTATCTTAAAGCTAGGAAACATAGCTTGAAAAAAGTGCCAGTGGAAGGAGAATGCTTCAGTTCTGTTATGATGTTCTCTAAACACAAACAGTCAGATAAGTCTAACAAAGTCTGGGAGTTCCACTGCAGCAACTTCAAAGAAGAGTAAATCCCCATACACAGAGATTACAACAGCTTTGATGTTCCTGAAGTAATCTGTATCTTTCCCTACAAGTTTAAAAGGATATGTTTTAGAGTATAGGCATCCTCGGACAACCAGCAAGCTTTCAAAAATTCTGATTGGATATGTATTTGTTATGTAAATTGCATGTTAATAATAGTTAAAACATTCTAGTTGGTGCCTGGTAAGTGAAAAGCATATTGATAAAACCTCATAGAGAGACTGAACCTATAAATATTCCAGTTAATTGGTACAACTCATCTTTTCTGACCATTAACCTCTGATTTTTCCCATTAGTTCCAGATGGGTAGAGCCTGTCAATTATGGGGGAAAAAATGCTAATGGAAATGTCTAGATGGAGAGCAGAGCAATACAAATCTGCTAATGTATGGCCCTGCAGGATTTACTGTGTTTTCTACCCATCTGTCATTTGGCGTGTTTTCCTTTTCAATGAGAGAAATCAAACACATCTCCTTGTTTGGTTTGATGGATTCTTCTCATTGATCATATCAGAAAATGCTGTGAATTTTCAGAAGTTCATTAAAGGACAACAAAGTAGTTACCAGACATTGAACCACAGGGGAGCCTGCATTAAGATACTGTCTTAGTTCCCCTTATTTCAGGACAATGCATGTGCATCAGTGTTAAATATACCCCTTGGAGATCTACTCTCCAGGAGGAGGCACAGGAAGGCTCCACTGATCCATTGTGAGAACTGAAAGATCTTTCATATGACACATTTACCTCCCTACATACGTTGCACTCATCATGACCATTTTGCAGTGGCCATTAGGCTGTTAAATGGGAGAGAGAAAAAACAACTATATACCTCAGAAATTAAAAGAAAGTTTGAGAAATAGCATACCCAAATTGACTTTTATATATTGCTTAAAAAATATGTTAATTACAGTCTGTAACTATCTTTAGTCCATAAATTTATTGCTAATAAAAAGCATTTGGTTCCTTTCCCCTTCTCCCCCTACTCTCATTTGAAGCGTATTCCAAAGATCTCATTTTTTCCCGGGTCCTCAGAGCCCCAAAATGTCTCTCTTGAACATTTCACAGCACAAAAGCAGTGAAATCACTGTTCATTTCCTTCCCTTGTTTCCACTTCATGGTTCCCTGACATTGACAATTCACTCTCGTGTCCACTTCCTTTTATCCTCTATGTCTTGACATCTTAGGTGCAATGAACTCCCTTCCCAAATTCAAGCTGAAGGCAATTACTTCTAGAACTGCATTTGGCTATCTACTTAATTTTTCTTCCTTCAAGATCTCTTTTTACTTGAAAATCTGTGTCTTTTAATTATTTACCTAATCAAGATGTTCAACTCCTTCCTATAATTATTAACCACGATTGTCATCACATATTATCCTGTGATAATTTCACAGTGTGCAGGTAAACAAGGAGTACTTCTCTAGTAATGTCCTGGTGGCCCTGCTTTAGCAGAGAGTTTGGGCTAGATGATGTCCAGAGGTCCCTTCCAACCTCTACCATGGTGGGATTCTTAGTCTTTGACTGTCATATACTGTTTTTTAATTGTAAATAATTTGTAGCTTATCATTTCCAAAGAGAATATTCACTGGAATGATGGAAGTTGAAGGTTCTGAGAAGTCATTTTTGTTGCACACAATCTTTTCTGTAACACGAATCTCCAGACACGGCTGCTCTGATCTCTTCTGCTGCACTACATCTCTTAATTGTTACCTTTCCCTTCCACACTCCAGGTCCCTTCTGCTTCTCTTAAGGATACACTCGTCCTCCTGAAAAAGGTGGAGAAAACTTCAACACGTGAAAGACAGTTTGGCAACTTAAATAACTCCCTCACCTGCACAGCCTTCACTCTGCCCCTCCTACTCCCTCAGCCTTATTGTGCTCTGTGGGAAAATTTATTCCCCAGGAAAATTTAAAGCAAGGAGAGTAGAATTAGCATTGAAAACAGGCAAGGAGCGTTTTAGTATCCAGATTGCAGAAACAGTTTTGTGGGGGGGTTTTCTCCATAATGTGAACAATAGTTACGGAACTTCTGCAGATAAATCAGCACTTGAGGGATGTTCATTTTGCAGAGGACCTGAGTCACAGCTCAGGAAGAGCTCCCCAAACCTTTGAGGAGATGATCACTTGGACTGCTAAATAGAAGCAAACTCCAAATCTTCAAGGTGAGATTTGATTACTGCCTACTGCTAACATCTCATCAGTCAGGAAGGACCAGACCTCACCTTGGCAGCTTCTTTGTTGTGTTTTAAACCCTTTTATGATGCCAGTGAGAAACAAAAATATCTGTTGTGAGTACACTTCATCTCCCAAATTTGATGCTTTTTAATCATGGTTATTAGAAACGCAGTCCCAACACTGATGGATTGTCTTGTAAAGGCAAGTGAATTCTGCTCTGCAACCACCTGTACAGCCTGCACATCACCTTGTCCTCTCCTAACAGTGTCATCATAGCTTTCAAAACCCTCTGCAAAGACCTGAACTTCTCTGCTTGCTTCCTGATGCTGAGAAAAGGATTAATCTAGGCTAAGTGACCCTGCATCCAGGATTCAGGAAGGACAAGGAGTGCAAGCTGTGGAAGAGCACAACACCAGAAAGCATCTGAGAGTGATTCCTCAGGACCACATTGAAGAAGGTCCATCCCTTCCACCTGGCTGCAGTGTGGTGAAGTAAGCGGGGAGAACTCTAGATCCAATGCCTGAAAGATACCTCCACTCTTCAGAGACAGAAGTTGAAACCTGACAACACTACAAAAATCTTCTCCAGATCCCCAGACCAACACAGATTTGTCATAATATTGAAATGTTGTAGTCCACAATATTTTTAAGTCTCTATTCCACAAGAGCTACAACTGAGGGGGGGGGAAACCTGTTCTAACATATACCACTCAAGTGTGAAAGTAACCTTTAGCTTTAATGGTTTACTCAGGAACTATCCTGGTGGTTTTAATTAGCTAATGCTTCACTAAGATCTGCAGGCCCCCAAAGAACATAACAGTTGCATAAAATGGCTCTGCTTTAATTTCTCGAGTTTTAATGTAGCACACAGCCTCCCATCCTGCATCCCAACTGTAATTAGCATGCCTAATTACAGAAACTGGATGAATCCTAACTGCACTTGCTAGAAGAAGTACATTTAGGGTATTTCTAAATACATTACTGGTATCACAGAGTTTATTGGGAAGACACAGCAAGGAAAACAAGGTGTCAACATCCTGGAATCTGCATGGGACTGGTAGAGGGGGGAAAGAAGTTATTCTCATGGAAATAGTAAATCTCTCTAATGAACTAGATGATTTACAAGCTCTCAAGTGCTTATGAAATTTCTGTTACATAAAAATCTGTTTGTTAACAAAAAGGAGGAAAGAAAGAACAAACCTCCTCAAACAAATGGTAGAAGGGTAACTTAAAACCACTGTCATGAAAGTGAAGAAAAAATTCATTTCACAATCTTTAAAACAACATCAACAATATCATTTCCTGACAGAGACACTATGAAATACAAAACCTATTAAAAAAGGTGGTTCACATCTTGGAGATTTGATAATAGGTTCCAAAAGAGGTGAAATCCCTTTTTAAAAGGCTTTGGTTATTAACAGTAATATTCCCCTAGAGGAAGATTATAACTTGAATTTACAGATCTCAAACTATTTTAGAATCAATCAGGCAAAAATCTCTCCTCACTCAGACCTGTGAAAGGGATGAAGATAGTGAATTAAATTTATATTTCATTGTTAAATACTAATTCCTGTCAAAGATCACTTAATCACAAATAATGAAATATCATTGTATTATATAGAAGCTTGCTTCTGAAGAAGTGCCTCATGTAGGGGCAAACTAGAGCTAGTACCTGCTGCAATTCAGGTCTTCAACTAGGGAATGTCTTCCCAAAGGTACTTTTTAAGTCTTCCTTACATGACCACTTGGATCTATCCCAAATCATCCTGCTCTGTTCACACTGCTGCCCACACACTAACCTCCCTAGTCACCAAGATTTTGGTCACAAACTGCTCCCACAAATCTGTGGTCTAATATATTTAAGTGAAGCATGGCACAGAAAAAAGATGCACAAAGTCAAGAAACCACATCAGCCAACTTTTGAGTACCCCATGGTACTCTTCAGCAAGAGTCTGGAGTGAGATAGTCCTTTTCTGCAGTCAAAAGTTCATGAAGAAATAACTTTTCACCATGCCTCTCTCCCTTTTCTTTCCGAAACAAGATCCAGTACTTTTACTGATCAATAATTAACACCAACAATTCTATAGGGAAGGATACTGGTGGTGGCTGTCAGACAACCCAAGACAAGAACAGAGATGTAGAATAGAGCCTACAATGCATGGGCATGAAAATAAACCAGACAGAAATATTCCAGCCTAGTTACTTCCACATTGTTTTCATCTCACCAAGAGTAAAGCCATTTATTAGCCCCATGGGTACCTCTATCAGAAACTCTTGGCCAAGCTCAGCTCTTCTCTCTGCGCTCCAGGGCTGCAGAGCTCTAAAAGCAAATGGCACTTCATGTCTGTCAAGGGTCAGAGCTGGGAGCTGGGCTGAGCACTAGATGAATGACAGATGCTCTCTCTGAAGCCCTCTGCCTTCCAAAAGGGAAAGAAAGGGAATAAAGGAAAGACACTTACAGATTGGAAAAGAAAACTAAAACAGCTTTAAGGAAAATAATAATAATATAATGACAATTGAAATTAAAACCATCTGTTACCTCTCACATTTGCTCCAGAGAGTTCCTAATGCAAGTTCCAACTCTGCCATCGATTTCCAATGAAAAAGCCCATCCTCCCCTCCCCACCCCCCCATCTCCTTGGGGGATTCCCATCCATTACCAGCAAACCAAACAGTCACTTACAGTTCAGGGGGCATGAAAGCTTCACGGTTAGAGGTGTTAAATACATTGTCCTTAATACTACTACAGCAAAGTGTGACTTGTCCCTGACATCTGGCTTCTGTGATTCTACTCGCACAGCTAGTGAACCTGAAAATTGCACTGATACCTGGGATCCAAGAATGTTATCTTATCCCTCCACTGGAAAAAGATCAGATCTGCTCCTTGCCAAGCAAGTGTATTAACCCCTGCAGTAACTCAACTCCAGGATGGGATACACATGGATGGGATAATCCTATACCTACAAAAACAAAAAGTGCAACACTAGGGAGGGTGGAAATCAAAGATACCTCTTCTGACTGTCATTAATATATGGTTTTTAAGATGTGTATTCTGTTACTCCTGAATGAAGGAATGTCTAGCAGACTAAACTGCCCTGCACTCTGCATTGTGCCACATAAAAGTAGTTTTGGGCCCCTCACTCCAAGAAGGACATTGAGGTGCTG
>VWZO01014894.1:452393-506615 GCA_013396975.1 Bucco capensis
TGAAATGCTACCTGCTCCTCTAGGTCCTCTCAGGCAGCTGAGGAGCATCTTAATAACATCTTGGAAACAAACTGAGAAGCAAGGAGGAGCAACATGTGTGGAGATTTGAGTAACTGTTAACAATTGAGCAGCTCTGCAGGAAAATGGATTTAATTAAAGTTACTCATGCAGGCTCTGAGCCTTAGAAATCTGTAAATCTGAAAAATCATTTCCCTTTCAATTAAAGTTTGCATTTCTCATTTCAGACAGGGAAAAAACAAGTCCCCAACTGACCAAGTTTTCCAATATTGAGCAATTAAGACAAACACTTAACATAAGACTGGCAAAATGTTGCACATCAGAAAAATTCAGGGCAGGCAGTGAGGATCTCCAGGCCTCCAGTTCCACCACAGTCAAACAATTCCTTATCGAAGTTGAAAGCACAGATGGATCAACTGGAGATGTTTCCAGACAGTGTCTGTGCTATGACTAATACCCTGAGGAAGGCTCACATCACCTAACTTGCACTTCTTTTGTAATCACTTGGAGAAAAAAAAAGTTCCTTTCCAAGGATTTTTTTTTTTAATTTTTTTTTTAGAACATCTGAATTAGATGCCTGATCTGAACTGTATTCTCATCTCCTGAAGCCTGCAGAGACTCACCTCCTAGCCTGCCTGCCTTATCTCTCCTTCAGGAGACACAGTCAAAATATAATCAGAGGAGCACAATGAGCAAAAAAGATGCTGTTGAATGCAGTATCACAGTATGTCAGGGGTTGGAAGGGACCTAAAAAGATCATCTAGTCCAACCCCCCTGCCAGAGCAGGATCCCCTAGATGAGCTCACACAGGAATGTGTCCAGGCAGCTCTTGAATGNCAGAGTCATTTCTGTCTATGAACAAGTTCTGGACAATCACATGAAACTACTTTCTGATTATTAAAATCAGAATCATTTAGGTTGGAAAAGGTCTCTAAGATCAAGTCCAACTATCAACCCAACTCACCATGCACTAAACTGTCATAGAGTGCCATGTATACACGGTTTTTGAACACCTCCAGGGATGGTGATTCCACCACTGCCCTGGACAGCATGTTCCAGTGCTTAACCACTCTTCCAGCAAAGAAAATGTTCCTAATATCCAACCTGAACCTCCCCTGACGCAACTTGAAGTTGTTTCCTCTTGTCCTACCTATTGCTTGTTCCTTGGGAGAAGAGACCAACTCCCACCTTGCTCCAACTTCTTTTCAAGTAGTTGCAGAGAGCCAGAAGGTCTCCCCTGAGCCTTCTTTTCTCCAGAATGAATAACCCCAGTTCCCTCAGCTGCTTCTCAGGAGACTTGTGCTCTAGACCCTTCACTAGCTTTGTTGCCCTTTTTTGCACATGTTCCAGCACCTTAATGTCCTTCTTGAAGTGAGGAGCCCAAAACTGAACCCAGTACTCAAGATGTGGCCTCACCAGTGCTGAGCACAGGGGGACAATCCCTTCCCCAGTCCTGCTGGCCACACTACTGCTGATCCAAGCCAGGATGCTGTTAGCCAGGAGATTGTGACTCTGCAGCAGAACGCTGAGATTTCTTCACTGCTGCCTACTAAGATGAGAGTTTGTTCTACAAGACAGATCCAAGTTCACTTCTTCATGCTCAAATGAACCTGCTGCCCCAAGTATGACTTAGAAGTCATTTACCTCTTCCTCTCACAGCAACTTGCAAGGAGTTAGGCTGAAGTCCTGATTTCCAGTTGTTGATGTCCAAATATTTCCCCTCACACCACACCAGGAGAGACAGAAGAGTGCTCAGGATGTCAGGAGCAGCTGCAATTACTAGGATACTGTTCTGGGTGTGCTCACCAGAAGCTGCACTAATTCCAGGGAGAGGAATCAAGGGCTCATGCTCTCTACTGCTATAAGATTTTCCAAAGCTGGTTTTTTTTTGTGGTAATCACACACAGCAGAAACAGCCATTAGCATTCACAGATGTGGTATTCACAGGATTCTGGTGGATCAGCTGTTTTCCCCCAAAAATGAGCCTGAATGAAATCAAAGTTAATGTGAAGCTTCTCCGTTTTTTTCCCCTAGGCAAAACTCCCACTGAGCTTGGCCAGAACTGAATCAGACTGATGAAAGGTTGAACATCACTTGGGTGTATTTGAAGGCAGGGATCCAATCCTGTGATTTATCTGTGCACACACACAAATCCCCACAGGCTGCTTGACCTAGCAGCAAATTAGTCATTCAGAAGGAATACAACATTGTTTCTAAAAAAAAAACTTCAAAGAGTGGAGAGAAATAGATATTTCACCTCAGTCACCTCTCTAACAGCAGTAGGAGTAAATCCCAGAATCCCAGCATAGTGGGGGTTGGAAGGGACCTCTGAAGCTAATCCAGTCCAACCCCCCTGCTAAAGCAGTATCACCTCCAGCTGGGGATGGAATCTCTCCACAGAAGGAGACTCCACAACCTCTCTGGGAAGCTTGGGCCAGGGCTCTACACACTCACACCAAAGAACTTTCTCCTGCTGTTCAGGTGGAACCTCCTGGGTTCCAGTTTGTGCCCATTGCTCCTTGGCATCACTGACAAGGGTCTCATGAGGGCAGAATAGAGGGGCAGAATCACCTCCTATGACATGCCTTAGGTCATGAGGTGATTCTTTGGATGATTGGTTGTTTCTCTAGACAGAAAGCTGTCTGCTGAAGGATCTCACAGTATAGCAGGGAAGTTGGGCAGTAGATACTGCCAGAAGTCCCCAAAAGGGCACAACACAGACTCTCCCCTTTTCTTTGGGGACAGAACTGATCAAACAAGATGAGACAGATGAGGTAAGTGCTACAGACAGAGGAATTACATCCGTGTTACATCCAGAATAAATGCATTAAGCAGAGTGGCTTGCTGGTTCAAACCCTGGGACTGCCTGAACAAGTGATTCATGGTGCTCCATTAGTAATCTGACATACAGCCTCCAGTCATTATATATGCTTCAAGTTATCTACCTGAAGAGTTATTTTTTTGCCTCAGAAGGTTGCAGTGATGCTGTTACAATAAGAATTCATTCATTCTCATTTTCTGGACCAGCTCTAAACAGAGGCAGCACAGTAACCACACTCTCCTAACCTTTAATAAGCTAGCTTAAAATAAACACTCAATTTAATATATATACATCCTTCTATAAAATGCTTGATTTGACATCTCTGATGTTCGCATTGCTAATTAGAAGAAAATACAGTTTATCAAAGGATATGCTCTTGTTGTGAGTCTGTTTATAGCCACAGTGGCTTTGTGGAGACTGTTGGGTGTAGTTCATTAGCAGCTCAAGATGCCCATGGTCCCTCCATGCTCAGCATGCTACAAGTACTTTGACAAACAATTAATCAGAACTCAGCACTGCATCTGGCTTGTAGTTACAGCCAAAGAATGAATTGGGTTGAAAAAGCATCTGAAAGGATAATACTTCAACCTGATGACTTTGTAGTTGGGCTTTGTTTTCCTTGGAAGGAATCTGCTAACCTATCATGTTGGAGAGACCCAACAGACATTGAATTTATGAGCCTTTAGGTAAACAAAGCATATGGTGCTTGCTATGTTCCATCTATCTGGTAATCAGTCAGTTGGCAATAAATGCACAATAAAATTTGGCCAGATTCTCAAGACATGACATATGAGGAGATCAATTACTGACTTAATTTAGACAAATCTTTCATAGCAATTTTTTATCTTTGTATTACATTATCTCTCTTGTTCCATGAAGTTTTTCATTAACTCCTGTGGAAAATGAAACTTGGATTCTTTCAAATCATAATAGGGATGGGAAATATCAGTGAGTTTAGGGTAGAAAATGATGGGATTCATTTGAGACACTGACAATAACACCTCTAAGTTGTTCTGTTCGCAGTGATAAAGCTAACACTGTCCAAAACCCTACACACTGAAGATTGTTGTTTTAGTACTCTTAACTAAAGCATCTCAGAAGAGTTCCTTCTGACCAGGTCTCCATCCTAGGGCAGCAGCTGCAAGCTCCAAGTGGGAAGCAAGTCCACTCTGGACTCATGATTACAGAAAGAAGGTCAGGATCAGTGCTGCTCTCAGGGCTTTGGAAACATCCCTGCTCAGAGGGAGCCTTGAACCAGACCTAGATTATATCCATGGGGACAGAGAGACACAAAGGAATTGCTCACAGAAGCACAGATAAAGTTTTCAGTCACACACCTTCCTCCAGTCAGCTCCAGGTGGGGTTGGAATCTCTCCAGAGAAGGAGACTCCACAACCTCTCTGGGCAGCTTGGCCCAGTGCTCTGGCACCCTCACACCAAACAAGTTTCTCCTCCAGTTCAGATGGAACCTCCTGGGTTCCAGTTTGTGCCCATTGCCCCTTGGCCTGTCCCTGGGCACCACTGAGCAGAGTCTGGCCCCAGCCTCTTGCCCTCACCCTTTAGATATTGCTCAGAATTGAGCAAGATCACTTCTGGCTCTGCTTTTCTCCAAGCTAAGCAGCCCCAGGGCTCTCAGCCTTTCCTCAAAGAGATTCTCCAGTCTTCTGCAAAAACAAGCAACAAGCCATACTTCTGTCTATACATCCCAGCTTCCATTTCCAGCACAAAACCAGATTTCTTAATGTCAGGTTCAATTATTATTAGGATGCAGAACAGTGATAAATTATTAAAGACCTGAAATACCAATTTGAGCATTTTAAATTTTGAGATCAGGCTCCTCAGCTACTGCAATTTGTGTAACACAAGATGCTGCTAAGAGGTCTCCATAAAGTGAATTACAACAAATAATTTCTTTGTTTAGCTCAAATATGCTTAGAAGATGGTTTCTATATTACATCACATCAAGGGAATTTTGCATTACTACTTCAGTAACAGAAGTTGGGAACACAGGAAAAACTATGGTAAACCACACAAAGCAAGATTTGATCCTGGCTTTATTGTAACATACTTTCTTTAGAATATTGTTCCACTGAAGAATTCTTTTTTTTCCAAATAAAGAATTTAATGTCCCATTTAGGAGGTTGGAGGTATGGAGACGTGGGGGAGAAATATTAAACATTGCATTTGTTGTACTGCATTCAGCTCTGGGGCACCCAGCACAAGGACATGGACTTGTTAAAGCAGGTCTAGAGATGGCCACAAAGATGAGCCAAGGGCTGTGAGGACAGGCTGAGTTGGGGTTGTTCAGCCTGGAGAAGAAAAAGCTCCAGGTAGAACGACTTGCAGCCTTTTAGTACTTCAAGGGCCTAGAAGAAAGATGTAGAAGGACTAATCAGGCAGTGTAGTGCTAGGATGACAGAGAAAGGTTTTAAACAGAAAGACAACAGATTTAGATTGGATATTAGGAAGAAATTCTTTATCCTGAGGGTGGTGAGACACTGACTCAGGTTTCCTAGAGAGGTGGTAGATGTCCCATCCCTGGAACCATACTGGATCAGTTTTTGGGGGGCTCTGAGCAACCTGATCTAGTTGCAGATGTCCCTGCTGACTGCAGGGTGGTTGGAATTAGATGATCTTTAAGACCCCTTCCAACCTAAACAATTATATGTGCAAGCAGTGCAGACCACAGAACTAGTTTTACATATCGTGTTCAGGGGTGTTTTTTTTTCTTCATTGACTGGTTCATTTACAGTGTCTTCCATTCTGTAGAGATTCAGATACTTAAGATTATAAAAGCAGGTTCAATGCTGTAATACAGAACACAATCTCTTTCAATATATGCAGCCTGTAAGCATGACATAAAAGATAAGAAACAGATATAGGTGCAGATGAAGAAATGTGTCTGCTGTGAGATTTAAGGGGTGATTTGACACAAAAATAATTAAAGTCAATCTGTAGAAAGAAAATCTGTCAGCAAATTGCAATGCTTGAATGAAACAGATCTATTGTTTTAAGAATAGTCTGTGCAGGCTATATGTGGTCTACCAGTTTCAATGGATTACTACTACATTAACATTCATCTACTTCAAAGTATGCACTTGGAATACACAAAAAAAAGAATACATTCATTGAATTTGAATCATAGGTGTCTAAAAAGAATAAAACGCACTTTAATTTTTCCAGTGCTGGGCCAGGGCAGCATTATAGACTCCCCAGCAAGAACACTGTGCTGGAACCAGCCTGAGAAGCTGGAGCAGGGCCCTCCCTTTCCATGGAACTTAACAGACATACAAGAAATGTGTCTACATAATTGTGCCCAAGAACTAGTGTCCAAATACTTTCCATCCCAGAAAACTTTGCAATATTCATGATATTGTCTAGCAATTACAGAAAGATTCTAAAAAGAGATGTTTTAATCAAGAAAGTCTTTCTACAAGCTTGATTAAGAGCCTACTGCCCCCCCAGTTAGCATTACCTCACATTCTACAAAGCTAAAACCTTAATAGCAACCACAAGGCAAATATGGAAAGTTAAATACTGCTTTAATATTTCCTCATGCAGACTAAAGGATAATTTTTAATCTTTTTTACACTATCATCTTATCTTCTTATTGTTTATGCTATTTCCTGAACTCCTGGAATTTTTAAAGACAAAAATCCAAGTGACCAATCCTTTCCCATATGTCTTGGTGTAATTCCAGTCAGCAACCACTCACTCAGTCCCCCTCAGTGGGATGGGGAAGGGAATCAGAAGGGTGCAAGCAAGAAAACTCACTTGGGTTGAGACACATGACGGTTTAACAGGCAAAGCAAAACTTGCTCACAGAAGCAAAGCCAAACAAGGAATTCATTCCCCATTTCATATGATTCTATGATTCCCACAAGCAGGCAGGAGTTCAGCTGTCCCCAGGAGAGCAGTGATTTGGGAGGACAAGTGCCATCACTGAGTGTCTCCCTATTCTTCCTTCCCTCAGCTTCATATGCTGAGCAGGATATCATATGGTAGGGAATGTCCCTTTGGGTCAGTTGGGGTCACAGTTCTTTGTGTGCACCCTCAGCCTACTCACTAGTAGGGGGGGATGAGGAGCAGAGAAGGCCTTGATTCTGTATAAGCTCTGCTCAGCAATAACAAAACCATCCCTGTGTGATCAACACAGTTTCTAGCACAAATCCAAACTACCATGACGAAAATGAACTCTACCCCAGGCAAACCCAGCACACCACATGAACAGAATGAATCAGAAAGCTTCCTAATGAATAGCCTCTATCCACAGTTTGTCCTGGTACTGTCTTACTACTTCCTAGTAAACAGTAATGCTTTATTTCAATATCTTGAACATTATTTGATCAAATTTCTCCAGCCTCTATTCCCAGGCCTCTTTTAACAATCTCATTATGCTTCTCTAAAAGATATCTAATGTTGTCTCTTGATGTATTCTTACAGCAGGAGCACTGTTTGCAATGTGCCAGACTAAAGATAGAAAGTACTGGGTTTAATTACCTCATTTTGTTTCTTTAGGCCTAATTCTATTTACATATGACTCAGAAAGGAACAACTCATCTTCCAAGTGCAACTCTATCCATTCCCTGCTCCTGTAATAAATCAAAGAATCATAAAATCAGTAAGGTTGGAAGAGACCTCCAAGATCAATGAGTCCAACTGTTAACCTAACACTGCCAAATCAGCACTAAATCATGACTCTAAGTGCCACATCTACATGGTTTTTTAACACCCCCAGGGATGATGACTCCACCACTGCCCTGGGCAGACTGTGGCAATGCTTAACGACCCTTTCAGTAAAGAAATTGTTCCTAATATGCAACCTAAAACCTCCTCTGGCACAACTTGAGGCTGTTTCCTCTCATCCTGTCGATTGAATCAAGCAGTCCAGTGAAAAACTACAGATTTTTAACTCACAGGCACTATAACTGAAGTTCCTTGTCTCTACTGAACTGGGGAGCCCAGAACTGTATAGAACAACCCAGATGTAGCCTCACTAGGGCAGAGTAGAGGGGGAGGAGAATCTCCCTCAACCTTCTTCTGGTCACACTCTTCTTCATGCACCCCAGGAGACCTTTGATCTTCTTGGCCACAAGAGTACCTTGCTGGCTCATAGTGAACTTCTTGTCCACCAGCACTCCCCAGGTCCTCCCCCTCAGAGCTGCTTTGCAACAGGTCAACCTCTAACCTCTACTGGTTCATGAGGTTTATTGCTCTCCAGGTGCAGGACTGTACACTTGCCCTTGGCTGAACTTATTAGTGGCTAAACAACCTCTGGAAAGTAGCCACAAACATCCAAGAGTGTGAGATATTTCTGTAGAGTGCCAACTCTGCAGGAATGAAAAACAAGCCAGGAAAAGCTGACCATGATCTAACAAAGACGCTTATTTTTAGAAGGATAAATGCCTTCCTGCACTAATACATGGTGAAATGGATATTACTAAGCTTGCCTTACAATATCATGTTTGAGGAAAGACAAAACACACCACATATACCTTGCTAGTAATATATAAGGGGCTTTATTTTAGAGACCTATGAGCTTGATTATAGATTTCAATAGCCCATTTAAACACCTCTTGTTTAATAAGCAAATGAGATAATATTGTAAGCCAAATTTGTTTGTTTCATATTGTTTTTTTTCTTGCCTTTCCCTCAGAAAAAGGAGCTAGCCTTGGCTGCTTCACATGGTTGCTTTTTTCTTGTGTAAAATCAGTTCAATTCTCCATCACTCCCTGCTGCTTAGGGCAATTTCAAACAAGCTCAGAGCCTTTTAGCACAATTCTAATTAGCTCTGTTCTTAAGGAGTGGTGAACTTGCTTCAGCCTCATTATATATGTGTTAAATTGTTATCTTAAAGAACAACGAATCTGCAACAGAAATAGTTGACATCTATTTAAAACATACTAATCCTCACTCTGGACTAAAAATAATTAAAATGGGTTTTAATTATCATTACTATGTTAATTTATATTTAGGTATTATTACTTATATGTACAGCATTGTTTTCTATGAAATCAGCCCAATAACAAACTGTCTTCAGTTATAGGGGCAAAAAGCATAAAGATGTTGACAATTTCAGAGTGAAGTGGGAGTCAAGTTCACCATTTCAGTCCCACAGATCCACAAGGCCCAGTGTACCTTCAAATACCACAACTACTCCCTTCTTTCACAAGTCAGCTGCTCATCTTCACTGGTAAACATTAAGACAATGACTGTGACAGCTATTTGAGGAACAATTAACCAACAGCATTTTTTTGCTCAGCCTTAAGGAGCCACAGGGTAATGAACAGTTAGAAAAACCAAGCAAAGATTGCAGTATTCAGAAAGACACAGCACCTAGAAATGAATTGCTCCAACTTCTTCAGGGTTTTACCGTCTCCTAGAAGAGACTAGGAAAGGCAGTAATACCAAAGTCTCAATATTTGATCCTCCTTTCAACAGCTGTGGTGATAGCACAGTAGAAGTGTATACTTTAAGGGAAGAAAAGAGAATTAAATCTGAAACGATACAATAGCTGAACAGTTCAGAGTCAGCCCTGCCTTATTATTAGCTCCTTTTTCTATAATTAGGGAAGCCCTAGGAAACCCAGAAAAAAACAATTCTATTTGCCTGAACCAATCTGGGTGAACCTGACCTGATTTAAGCACCAAAAAAAAGAGAAAAGTAACTGGATTTCGGATGCTCACATTTTCGTGGAAGTAATTCTTCTTTCTCTTTTAATTCACTGTAAACCTTTGGTCTCAAATACGTCTGATAAACTATGATTTTCACATTCAATATTCATGAAAGGAACAGTATACAAGAAGTAGTATTGTGTTCATTTAGCTCACATTTATCTTTAAAAGGCTGGAAAATTATCACTTACCTGCTGATTGTGTACAAATGGAAATGCTTGGTTACATGACTGAATCAGCCTAACAAGGGTGAAGACAAATGTTGCCACTCTTGAGTAACTCCCAGTGAAATCAGGTGGAATGGTTGGCTGAAATCACTGTGAATTTCTGATTTAATGAAGTTACAGAGCAGCTACCACATCACACCTTTCCAATTGCAAAGAAGGATGTAGGATACTTCATTAGTAGCAATGTTAATCAAGCTCCTTTGGTATTACTAATCCTGCATCAGACATTAAACTTCCATAGCTCACAGAACTGCTTTCCATCAGGAAGTTCTGACAACTCCAAGTTTATCCTCCAGCTCTCAAAGAAGCTAAGGAGAAACTCTAAAATATATGCCTCCAAAAATTATATGCCAGTATATCAAAAATAACTTGGATTTTGAAAGCTCACAACTAACCTTATCCCAGTTCAATAAGCAGAAAGAAGGAAAAGAGAGAGGAATTAATTTTGACTAAGCTGATCAGAAGCTTCCTCCAAATTCACTTAAATGCTTCTGATACGAAGAAAAGAAGGGGCACAGTTTCTGTAAACATACAGTTGTTCTCTGCTTTATCTCAGCTGACGAAACAATTATCAGATGCCACAAATTCTTGTAGAGTAGAAGTTGTAGATGAAATTTTTTTTCCTCCAACTTCTGGAAAGGCTTAGGAGCTGGAGTGAGGAGGAGGAGAGGAGAAAGGAGTTGATGTATTTTTCTCTAATAGAATACAAGTGTCAGGTAAGAGCAACCAAAAAGTGGCTTGGTGGCTGTGAAGCCTCTTCCCAGATTCTTAATACAGGTTGCAAGTGCCCAAGAAAAAACCCTTGATGGAGCCTCCAACACATCCTACACTCGGAACATAGGGAAAAATAAAAGTTGACCTTCCAGCTCAATTAACATGACTCAAAACTCTGCTGAAGGCAGAAGCAAGCAGCATTGTAAACACAGATTTGAATCCAAGAAACTCATTTACAGACCAACAAAAATGAGAAAGTCAGCATAAATCCCTCCTCCTAACAGCTGTAGAGTTTCAGAGCACACTTAATAGATTTTTAGCGTGTCTGACACTGCATTGCCTACAGCACAAGCAGCGAGGCTGAGACTATACAATAAGCAATGCTTCTCATAGCCTGTTTCTCCTAAAGAACTACTGCAAGAAGGAAAATTGTACAGACACCTTCCTGTTAGCTCCTAGATTCAGAAACCACTCCACCAACATAATTCTCCATTGGAAGCTCTGACAAGTGAGAGAAAAATTAGGCTCTTAATAGAAAGGAAACACTAAAAACATCCAAACCACTGAGTTTTTCAAAATTAAGGAAAGATCAAAACAAGGCAGAACTGAAGTGTAATGCTTTTGATTTTTTTCCACGCTGTATCCCCCTCTGAGCCACCTATGCAGGAAAACATCATCTGCACTTTAGATTCCAATTAGTGCATTAATCTTTTCTTGATTGGTTATTCATATTTAGAAGAGTTTCCTTGTTCCAATTTGGAATTACACAGGAATGTGGAAAAATGTAACAAGATATTCCTAGGCACTGCAAAAGTGTCTGCATCTTATTTTTCTTCAGACAGGATCTACCATCTTCTAACATTAGGGTTAACAGTTTTTTATATATATATATATATATATATGGTAGGGAATATAAATGTTTTAATCTTTAGTGTTAATAGAAATGGAGAAAGCTCTGCTTTTATTGCTTGGCCCTAATGGTACTTTCTCCCTTGAAAGCGATTCTCTCAAAGGACAGATTCTCAGTGCAAGATTCATCAACCTCTAGGAACATATGGACACCAAGAGATGCTAAAAGCAGCCTTAACTTTGGTTTAAAGCCTCCCCAGCTTCACAGATCACATGCCTCAGGCTCATTATGACCACCTTGCAGCCCAAGAGCATCTTCTCATCAACCATTCTGCTCTGAAGATCCCAGAGAGGACACAGCTTCAGGCAGTTTGAGAGTTCCATTTGGGTTAGGATTCTACCTTTCAATACTACAGAGGACAATAACCAAGGTGTAAGGCATTTTGTAATGGGGAGACTGATTTGGAACAGACTTGAGGACACAAATAAATTCAAATAACTGTGTAACACAAGCAGACACTCAGCATTTGCCATAAACTACCTCAGTAGCCAGCTGTAATTTTCATTTGAAGGATGTCTTCCTCTTAGTTTGTCTCCCTGCACAGTTACTCTACATTCCCAGCACCAAAAATAACCTCTTACTCAGTATAAACTGACACATTGCTGATTCATACAGGGAACATAGATCTTAGGCCTCTACTTCTATAATTAAAAGGCACTAGTATATTCAAATGTGTTTTAGTTCTTGCCTGAAATAATCAAAAGTAAATCACTTCCTCCAAGACTTTCAGCTTTTTAAGGATCCTAACCCAGCAAGCAGGAGGAAATCCATTATAACTTGCTCAGCAACTGAGCAAGCTTGTGATAAATTTACTTGTGATAAATTCCTCCTCTTATCTTCATATTATCTGAAAACAGATGGAAAAGACAACCAGACAAACACAACTCAATTTCACACAGAATCATTTNTTTCTGCCATGCCCTTAAGGCCAAAAAACTGTCAGGTGAGAAACCACAAGGTAAAAGATTGAGGCTGCTTTGACTGAGTTTCTTGATGAAAGAGGTCAGTTCTGACCAGATGGATGCTTGGATTGGGGTCCCACCAGTGGGAATATCTACACTTTCCTTCTTTATAAAGTTTTTCATGAATGCACATTTATTATATTAGCAGAAATCCTTTGTGCATAGTTTCAAATGAACTTTGGGGAGTTTTTACAGGAGTTTCCCAGGTGAGTGATTAAAAGTAAACCTCTAGTGTTCAGTAATCTCAGCACAACAGTCCCAACACCTCTCCTATAAAAAATGGGATCTGGTTTCTCTCAGTACTTAGCAGCTGAGGTGATTTTTCACCTGTAAAGCATGATGCTAAAACACCATGATCACACAGGGCTCCATAACCCAGCTTTCAAAGCACTCTTCAGAGTGTCCTTTGATCAAAGTGTTTACAAGGCACCAGCTTTACACCAAGTTCATGAACATCAATCTTTATTAAGCTATTTACCAACACTGGACTATTAGGGTATAGACCTGTGGAGTTGGGCTTCTAAAGCCAGCTATTAAATAACTAAATTCTTTGCATGCTTTCAAAGTTTTCATTAAACAAAGGACAACACAAAAATATTTTTCTAAGGAAACCCTGAAATTATGAACACACTCAGAAAAAGAGATTACTGAGAAATCATGCACAACATACAAGGAAAAAGGGGAAAAATACAAGGAAAATAATAATACTTAATGCTTGGAAAACTAAGAACATTTAGAATACGATTTAACATTGCCATAGTTGCAACAAATACTGATTAGACTTACTCTTTTCAGTCTTCACAGCTCTGCTTTTGAATACTACAGAACTAAGATGTCAAGACAAAAAAAAAACCCACACACAGAAAAAGAAAGCCTTTTAAAAAAGGCACAGAAATTTTATTTTAACTCTGATTCAGTTGGAAGAGATGACAATATGCACAGCAGAGCACATCAACTAGCCGAGAGCAAACAAGCAGGAATACAAACAATGAGTCACAAGGAGAGAGCTGATTACAAAGCCCTTGCTGTTCTTCTGAGGGTATACCAGTAAGGACTGGTATCAAACTTGACCACAGAGACAGCTTCACAAGGTGACTGCACTGGAGATGATTGTTTTCTGTCTCCAGTGGCTAGTACAGACCCATTCACATCAAACATCAGTATTCTGCAGTTCATCTTACCAAGCGTGCCAAGAAAATAAGGCAAGCAGAAGTTTGTTTCTACATAGGAACACATTATTAGGAGATCATAAACCAAATAAAACACACACTCATGCATCCACTTATCTTAATTCAGAAGATATTTCATTTTATTTTCCTCTCTTACTGACCACTTCAATTTGAGCCAAGTTCCATACACTTAAAAAAGAGGGCAGAAAGGTTTTCTCTCAAAAAAAAATTGCACCTCTGTTCCATCCTTCAGCTTGTGGTTTATGCACACCTATGAATTCTGGCAGCAGAACAGCAAGATAAATACCCATCATTCAGCCTTCTCTCCTGCCTCTTTCTACTTGCCTACCACAAATCTCTCCCCTCCTTTACACCCTGGATGCAGCAGGCTTAGGCTGACAGCCTTCTCTCCTCAGCTCATGCTGATTTAATATAGCTGCAACATCTCTCCCCTCCATTGCTCCTGAAATCTCTTCTCTCTTCTTTAACAACTCCCAACTTTCCTATCTCCTCCTACTAGTTAGTTAACTCTAACTGCACCCCCTCTGAATGCATTTGGGGTATACATTGTAGTAATTACTACACAAAGAAAGCTCTGCCACACCAAGACGAAAAGAGCCAAGCTTTGCTTGCTGCTGAGATGAAGCTAGTAAAGGAGGATTTTTATCTACAAGGATTATGCATTAAGAACAGGAAATGTTTTTAGTGCTTGCATTCCTCTTCTTTGATAAAGAAATACAGAAAATACTTCTCAGAGGTCAAATTTGCTTAAAGTTACACTTGGACAGATTACACATTTTCCCTATTTTGTTCTGCTCTCATTCCAGATCTCAGTACCTAATACACTACCAAGAGAGATTAGAGAATAAAAAAAACACCACAAAACCTCTGATTCCATATAAGCATCCCCCAAAACTACCTCACTGCCAAGGTCACCATCGACTTGCCTATGTGTCACATCTCTCTAGGCTATTAGAATATATTTCAGAGAGAGAAAAACAAAGCCATGTCATTGCAGCAAGAGACAGAAGCAATTCCACAGCAACAAGGTCCTTTTGTTATTTCACCCAAACAGCAGAATAACTTAGAGACTAGAAGAAGGGGGGAAAAAAGGGGGGGGGGGCCACAAGGGGAATTAAAAAATTGCTAAAATAGACATAGACTATTTCAAGCTAGCTGCTAACCAAGTTATACCACACAACTTCAATGTCAGCCTTAGCATACCACCTGATGGCACATTACGAGGTATTCCAGGCACACTAAAGGGACTAAAATTGTACACTTGTTGTCAGAAAACAGCTACATGTTACTAGATACTTGTATTTTGAGCCCAAACATACCACTCCCGTGTCTGACAGGGCAAACAGATGCTCTCCATCTGTGATGTGCTGATTTGGCAACAGATTCAAAAGCTTTAACTATATACTAAGCTTCTTTTCACCTACACAAATTCAACTACAACCCAGGGCTATTTTCAGGAATATTAAAGCAATTTAACATATTTAATTTTTTTTTTTTTTTACTGTGATTTCAGTTTTTAGAATCCAGTTTGCCATCAGTGTTTTGGGTGCTGCATTCTGATTTATGTCACTAGACATCTTTGTGCTTCTCTACATGCACAGATGCCTATTTGGTCATAAAGGTGCCAAAACCAGGAAGGAATTATGTGCAAACAACAGCACCAAAAAATCACAGCCAAAGAAACTGCTTATAAACAAACTCATGCAGACAGAAAAAGAGCATTCTTCTATGAATAAAGACAAGTACGATGGAACAAAGTGAACGGTAAAGTTTTAGTGTCAAATCCTGTCCAGGGTATGAATTTCAGCTGGATGCAGATCTAAACCATACCTAAACTAAGCTGACAAAGCTTAGGCATCATCATTTTCTTTTGTCTACCTGAAAGCAATGAACTTTTCTTCTGCAAACTAAGTTCACAAGGGCAAGGCTGGACATAGAGAAATCTATTCATGGCTTCCCACCAATAATATGTCATTTTTCCTACAACAATACTGGTTTAACTTCATGACCTTTTTCTCCCAAGTCAGTAAAGGCTGCCATAAAGCTTGTCCTTTTAATAAAGGCATTATGAAAGAGTAGAAAGGAGATACTAAAAGCAGAAACTGAACATTTAGAAGTTAATAGGAATATTTTTTTTCCAGTTTAAACTGATTCAAAACCTTCTAAATAATTGCTATTACACCACAGAGAGAACAGTCCATCACCACTTGGATAAACAGTGTCCCTGCTGTTTTCAGTCACACTTCTCAAACATTACACGGTTTCACTCATGAAATCAAAAGAAAAAATGACAGTTTATACAGAAAAACCCAAAACAAAAACATATTGTGCTCTTCCCTATGGAGGATACTCAACACCTTCAAACAATTCCAGGAAACTGTATTATGCTTCCAACCATTTGAAAGTCTCTATTTAAGTATTTTCAGGGAAAATAAAAAGGAATTTTAAACATAGTACTAAAGATTTTTATTTGCCTACGATTCAGCTGCAGGTTGTGATCTTGTACACATGTCAGATCTGCTCCTGGTCTGCAGATGTAACTCAAGCCTTGCTGTCACAGAAATGCAGTGAAACTTCCCTGTAGAGTTGGATAAACACAGACTCTAGATGGAGTTCTAACTTTGCCATATTTTCCCCTATACAGACTTTTTAATCAGTGGCTCAGAACAAACAACAACAAAAAAACCAAACTCATGCATGATGCTTCTTCTGAATGTCTGCTTCTTCCCTTGTGTTACTGGGCAGAGTGGGAACTGCCTGGCACCAAGATCTGCTTTCTCCTGATACTAATATGCATTTCAGTTTGCTTTCTTACCCAATCATGTACAGGAACTCTTAATTCACTTGTTCTGGAGTGCACCTTCAGTTTGAATATCTTCCCAGCAGCATTTAGAGATTTGTGATACGGAATGAGGATGAAGTACACTTAGATAACCAAATTGTAAACACTGACCACAACAAAAAATTGGTAAAGTTAATTTTCACCAGCACAAATCACCTCCTTTCTAACTCTAATAGCAATGCTGCCTATGCATTACAACTGCCAAACCACAGCACACGTGTCCATGTGCCTTGCTTTGGGACACACACCAGCAGAGCCCAGCACAGGACTAGCTGGCTCACAAAGCCAGCCAGCACAGCTGCCACACTCTCCTGAATCCCTCAAGTAGCTTTTCAGCTTTGCCAGGCCTTTTTGAAGTGAGGGGATTTGTTTGGCATTTACACACTTGGTAAAAATGTCCCCAGGTTGCAGGAGGAGCTATGCTAGGGCAGCCAAGAACGCAGCTGTAGTACCCACATCATCTATCTTCATATACAGCATAAATGTCCTCTCTTTCCAGCTCTGATTGAGCATTAACAGATCTCAACTACAGCAAACTGACCACTGGATACCCACAAGCCAATAACAACAGCAAAAAAGCACAATATACATTTCCAGTGTTTCTTTATCGTGAAGGTAAGCTTAAGCAATCTAATATTGCAGTGTTTTTCTGCTTTGAGGCACAGCATCCTGTCAGCTCACCCTAGCTGAAGAAATTTATAACAACTGCAATAAAGGGCTGGTAATCCTTTATTACTCTGTTTTCCTGCTAATCTAACATCTACTTTTACTTTTGTTATTAATTAGTGTTTCAAAAACAGATTAAAACTTTCCCCTTTGGGTAAAGATGACAAAAACCTCAACAAGAGTCTTCTACCTGTTCCAGTATTCACTAAGACAAAAAAAAAAAAAAGAGAGATTTGCATTTCACATTCTTCTCAGTGGACAAAGGTAACACAATTGCTGTAAAACAATTAAAAACCTTCTAACATCTATATGGTGACTTCTAACTTCCACGTTACCAGGGAAGAAAGAGGTACACTTAAGACAACTGCATACGTCTCAGCCTTCACCTCTCACTTCTACACTGTTTTATGTTGCTATAATAGTATCAGAATCTACCAGCACCTCAATATCCTTCTTGGAGTGAGGTCCCAAAACTGAACTCGGCATTAGAGATGTGGTCTCCCCAGTGCCCAGTCCAGGAGGACAATCCCTGTCCTAGTCCTGCTGGCCCCACAAGTGCTGATCCAAGCCAGGATGCTGTTGGCCTTCTTGGCCTCCTGGGCACACTGCTGCCTCATCTTCAGCTGTTGTTGACCAACAACCCCAAGGCCTTTTCTGGTGGGCAACTTTCCAGCCACTGTTCAGGCATTTGCAGTCACTAATCCAGATCAGTAAAACAAATACACAGAACTCACCAGGACTTTATTTTTGGATAAAAAAAAGGTAGTTTTCCAGCTAAAAGTTGTGTTTGACAATATTTTGATAACATCATTAGCACTTCAAACTTAGTACAGCAAAACCTCACCAGCCCTAACTGTGCACAAAAAAGGGTTCTGTTCAGTACACGAGCAGTCTGCCAAACAGTGCATAGTAAAACCCAAAGTTTTTCAACCAAGATCAGATTAATAGTTGGATTTTGAGGCATTGTTTTGGTTTGGTTCTTCAGCATATCTGTGGTACAGTAGGTCACTTTTGCTCCCTCTGAAGAGGATCTCAACTGTGCTCAAGCTCAGATCTCCAGTAATTCACCTCTCTTCCTGTCCACAACTGTACTTTTACATCATGATTTCTCTCAGTGTTGAGGGAAAAGTGAGCTTTAATTTCTGTCTGATTTTTACAGCCATTCTAAAGTAAATTATACTTGCACTTGAATTATTTTACAGTTATAAGCCAGTGCATCTCAGTTACCACTGATGCAATTTGTACAGTTTATCATTTGTTATGAGACACTGATGGCTGTTTAATATGTCCTAAATCTAACCTTGAGAAAAACAGGAACTCAAAAGCATTTCATAATTATATTCCTCAGCAAGTTCCATAGTTGACATATGGAAAGACCAAACTGTTCTTCTAGTCAAAACAAACACAAACATTTCCTACTTTTTCAGCTGTTAACTACTGAATATTTCAATTGTGGTTCACCATAAAAGCACTCCAGGACTTTCTGAAGAGCACTTTTTAAAAGCACACAAGAGAGGTAGAGAAGTACAGAACTACAGCTGAAGTAGAGACACAGCAAGGAAAACCTCAGCATCCTAAAAACACCCATGACTTCTAATCACATCAGGACTACTAGCCAGCATGGTTAAAAGGGTGTAAATAATTCAGCCTGTCAGTAGATCAGAGCAGGATATGCTTTATCATTACCTCCCAGGAACAACCTTCCTGAAAACCCCTGTCAGTTACAGAGCTCCAAGTGATTTCAGAAGACAGTGACCCTTCAAGATGCACTAAACCTTCAGTATAAAAGCCAACCAGCTGCTCATCATGCAGATCTACTGAGGTGCTTACAAAGGTTTCATGAATAAATGGATAGCTGTGGCTCAGACACCATAAACGACAATGCTCAGCAACTCCCTTCAGCTGGGAAGCAAGAGAGAAATGCTTTGACCTGCATATGCATGGACAACGATAAATCAGCACAATTGCCTCCCAGCTTCTCTTCCAAGCCTGCACTCGAGCAGTAGTTCATAGGCTGTCTCTTGTAGAAGGGCACAGAAAATTTTCCAAGCCCAGGGAAGGACCCACGGAAGCCAGATAGATTTATAGACCCGCAGCCAGCTGTCAGTGGAAAAGTCACTCATTAGTCTGCCCCCCTAGAGATGGGGGGAAAATCCCAACTACAACAAAATCTTAACAGCAGCTAACCTCCAAATCCCCTTAGCCTCTAAAACACATTCTGTATTTTCTGTATTTTGAAGGAGTCACTGCATTCTATTTCCCATGCTCAGATCAGCATTGCAAGAGCCATCTATGCAGAACTTAAAAGGGATTTGGGGGCACTTCAGAAATACTCTGCACGTGCATATCAGACTGCTAAACCCACTCCAAGTGCAGAGGCTTTCCTCCCTGCTTTTCTGCTCCATACAGTGGTAAAGCTGAGGTAATGGGTTAGGTGTATTTAGCACCTTACTATCAATCAATGAGCTGTTAAGCTTGGCATTTACCTCTTTTCAATAGCAGAGATCCAACAGCTTTATAACAAGATGGAAAACCTCCGGGAAAGTTGTTGCTAAAAAACAAAGCCTAAGCAGATGATCATCTGCTGAGAGTCTAAGCAGGTAGGCTCGGGGGAAGGCCGAGGGCTCTGGAAATCTGCTTTTTAAGAGATTCAAATAAAAGACAGTCAAATAGAAAAAGAAATGAGGAGCCGAAATCGTTATGAAAAGGACAAGAAAAAGGAGTCACTTCCACCACTTCCAGAAGACTACAGAAAACATTCAGAAGTTGAGAGGCACTCAAGGGAAAAGCTGTCCTCTCTAGCTATGTCTCCTGCTTCACCAGATGGACAACAGTTAAATGGTTCAGATTTCCTCCAAAAACTCAGGAGAAGGAAAGGAAATCCACACCTCTATCCTGCTGATGAAACCACTTTCTCAGCATGCCAGACAGGTTACACAAAGCCTTGTTTTCATACAAATGCACAAAGCTGAGCAAAAAAGGCCCAACAAACAAAGAAAAAAATAACAGTAATAAAAAAATAAAACAACCAAACACCAAGAAGATAGTCAGGTATCAGTTTTAGTGAGTTCCTGAGGAAACGACAGTCCCAAGACTAGACCAGGAGATCAGCTATACCATGGCAAGAATCATCTACACACCTCCAGATACTAGTGCATGATGTAGCTTAAAATATTTATTAAGCAGAAGGCTAACGATAACTTTATCCTCCCATTGATTACCTCTCTCGGGCAGCAAAATATCAACACGAGGTTGTTCTTCCTAGCTAATTTAGTAAGCAAGAGCTAATTTAAACGAGCACATTCTTTAGGAGCCATCTGTGTGAATAATGGTCCTCCCTTGTTTTTCACGCAGTAGCTGTGACTTACTTAGGGCTTCCAAAATACTTTAGGGTTTCTAAAAGAGGCACTGTGCAAACCACCCTGATTAGTAACAGCAAAATAGAGCAAATACCTCCTGCCGGTGTGGGTTTTGTTGACTTGTTTTCGCTCCACTTCACCGACACGCCTCTCCTACACGGAGGAGCCACTTCAGATGTGCCAGATAATGCCTTGTAACATCTTCCTACACAAAAAGTGTCCTGGGAGATGCTTTCCTTTTATTTGCCCTTTTCACATACACCTGTTGTTGTTTTTATTATTATTATTACTTTACAAGATTAAGACAAGACATTTGGCAACACCAGAGCTGCACCCATGGAGCATGCTCACCTTTCTCTCACATTCAGGATTTATTTACTTTGCTCTACCAGTCCTATTCGGGTTCAAAAGTTGAACCTGATATCTCAGCAAAGACACCCCAAAACACAAGAACACTGACTGAGGCTCTCCACACCTCGAAGACACCCCAAAACACAAGAACACTGACCGAGCCTCTCCACACCTCAACAGAGGCACTCCAAAACACAGGAACACTGAGCTTCTCCATGCCTCAGCAGTAGGACCCAAACAGCCCCACTCCCCTCAGCCCCCATCGCGTCCCTGCAGCCGAGTCAGACCCCAACAGCCCCCGCAGGCCTACCTGGAGCTCCTGGGCACAGCATCCTCGCCACGTCTTCCCTCAGAAAGCACAGCATCTCCCAGCCAAACTGCTCCTCCCCAGGGCAAAAGGTGCCGAGGCGGGAAAGCAGCCACTAATGAGCTCATTAAGGGCTAAGCAGGGCCAGGTGTGAGCAAGTTAGGCCTCACCTCTCAGCTCCTCAGCGCCACAGGGGTCACGCTAGGGGCGACTGTCCATGTTTTTGTTTCTCCTTCTAGCACTGAGAAACAGTAAACCCTTTCTGTGCCAGCCCCTGCCGCCAGGTGGCCCCCATTTGGGCCTTGACAGCCCTCAGCTCCCCTTTCCTCTCCTAGCGCCTCACCCTCTGCATTGTCGGTTTGTTCTTCCAAGTAAAAAGTGATAGGACAAGAGGAAATGGGCTCAAGTTGCACCAGGGGAGGTTTAGGTTGGACACAATGAACAATTTCTTCCCTGAAAGGGTTGTCAGGCCATGAAACAAGCTGCCCAGGGCGGTGGTGAAATCACCATCCCTAGAGGGCTTGAAAAGACCTGGAGATTCAGTGCTGAGGGACATGGTTTAGTGGTGACTTGGCAGTGTTGGGTTAATGCTTGGACTTGACAATCTAGTCCAACCCAGCAGGGACATGTGCAACTAGAGCAGGTTGCTCAGAGCCCCAGACAACATGACCTGGAATAGTTCCAGGGATGGAACATCTACCACCTCTCTGGACAACCTGGGCCAGTGTCTCACCACCCCAGCATAAAAAATTTCTTCCTTCTATCTACTCTAAATCTTCCCTATTTTAATTTCAAACCATCACCTTTTATCCTCTCACAACAAGCTCTGCTAAAAAGTCTGTCCCATCTTTCCTATAGGCTCCCTGAAGTATTCAAAGGCTGTAATAAGGACTCCCTGGAGCCTTCTGTTCTCCAGGCTGAACAAAACCTAAAAGTAGAGTCTTCTTTGGAGAAATTAACATTCACCCCGATCCCTTTTTTTTTCATCACAGTTGTTCATCTAGCAAAACATCCTTTGTTTCCTTAGAAACTCACATTTTTCTTCCCAGAGAATCTGTTTCTGGGTGAAACATGCATGCACTTGGTGGTTTTCCCACTCCAATTTGGAATTTGTTACTGGGTATCTGCCTGTGTAAATAGTATCACTAGACCATTTTATACCATTATCCCTAAAATGTGCCAGCAGAGGATTTTCTGTGGGTACTAACAGTTGTTGCACTGAAGGATGCCATAAAGCCCAACACTTGGGATGTGCAATTTGCCCAAAGTACATTGCATTAACACTGTGGCTTTTCCAAAATGTGGTGACCTTGGACATTATGTAAATGACTGCTGTTCAGATTTTCATCTTCACTATCACATAATCATTTATGAGATGGTAACTCATGTCTTTTCAGACTCCTGCTGGGCTTCTGGAGGGGGTGTCTGAACCCTGCCAGCAGCCAACATTAATGGTGGGTGATCTCACAGACAGGTGAAACTCATTGACCCCTGCATCACAGGCACCCTGAGAGAAGAGCAGAATGGGACTTACTATGAAGCATGACTGAAAAGACAACTGATCTGCTCTGACATTTTGTGCTCATTTAGGGGTTCTTCTCCTAACTTCTGTGTGCCACAACCACGCTGCTGCATCTGCTCTGAGCTGCCATCATGACCTCCCCCCCCAGCTGAGCAGCCAAGCACCTTCTGCCAGGGCTCTCCAACATGTTTTATTCTACCCTAACCAGGTTAGCTTTTTTTTTTTTTAAGCATTTTCTGCTAATCAACTGATTTTTGACTCAACCTTTTACACAGGGATCCTACATGGCAGATCAGTGGTATAATAGCTACCAACTGAGAAGAGAGGGCACCATGTGTGCTGGGGCAAGGCAGGAGCACACTCGGAGTACTTGGTGTAACCATGGCTCTGTAGATGGTTAGCCAGCACCACAGCCACTTCAGTTGTTCCTATAGCACATTACTCAAATTTGCTTGGTAGGAGGCTTGTAACCTGGCTCCCTGCCTGCTGAAATGATCAGTTGTTGAATTAGTCTTTCTGGCTCAGAACTGTGGTGGTGCTCCCAAAACAGCCAGGATGTGTGGAATCCAGGACTATAATCTGCTGAAGGAGCCTTGATCTCCACCAGAATATATAGTATGGATGGTCTTCAAGGTCTTATCTTCACTGTGTAGTGAAGCATGGTGTAAAACCCTTTTGAAAGATAAAGGCTTCAGTTTGCTTCAGGTGCATGAGGCATCTTCAGAGCCTTCTTCCAGCTACAGCTGTGGGCTTTGCCACTCCCACAGGGCTGTTTCCTTCTTCTTCCAATGCCCAGGTCAGGACGAGGGGCTGTTAGGACAGACTCTCACCACAGTGCACAAATCCTGCCTTACAGGGAGTTGTTTTGCCTCTAGGCTGGCCTAGGACTAGGAGGCTGACAAAGTAGTTTTGAGACACCTTCCTTTGCCTTGTTCCTCTGAGCAGCTTCAAATGAAGATGTTCAAGTGAATGCTGAATTTTCGTTGTGTAACATTTCAGCTGGTCAGAAGTATTCTGTTAAAAAGTAGAGCTGGGAAGAGAGGAAGAAATATAGAGTAGTATAGTTTTTCTGCAGGCTCTCTGTACTATTGTGACCAAATGATTTCTGCTTCTCCTTAGGTCCTGAGTTATAGGGAAAAGGGTCAGTAGCTGGCATTTCCAAAGCACAGCAGCACTGACCACTTTATCTTCATAAGAACTTCAGGCAGATTGCTGTGCAATCAAGTTACCTTAGTAACATCAGACAGCATGTAGACTTGCAAATAGTTGTTGTGTCACCTTGCCAATCTGCTTCTGCACCTCCCAGGAATGCAGAACAAGCAAGCAATTACAGGGATATCACTCAAATTCCTCATACTTGCATGTAAGAAAACCATTACTACTCTGCTTATGAAATTAGCTTAATTGCAATGGGAAACTCCATATCCTTTTGATTTTTTTTTTTTAGTAAAAAAAATCCTCAGAAGAACTGGCTATTTATTACTTCTGTTCCTCCTGAAACAGCTTTGCATAAATGACATGACATGGCCTTAGCACCAGAGCAGATACGTTCATTATTTGGACAAGAAGGACAGAAGAAAAGATAGAGCCTTTGCCCTTTATTTCCTTCTGGCTCCCTAGGAGAGGAGAAGGCACAAACACCTCCTTTCTTCACCACATGCCTGCTGCCCACTCAAGCACCCACAGCTCTGTCATGTATGCAGGCATGAAGCAAGTTTTCAGCACTCAAACTTCACCTAGAAGATAGTTGAGCTCCTCAGTAAGAAAGCCACATTTGCCAGGCAGCACCTTGGGAGGCTTTAAAGGGTTTGATGGGAAATGTATCTTAAGGTCTACTTCCAAACCAAAAGTGTTTATCATCTCTTGGTGTACCAGTGTAAATCAGTAAATAAATATTATTTACCACCCTGGATGCTAAACCCTTTCTGGGAACCTAGCCACAACTGCAGAAGTCAGAGCTAAGGCTGAGGGTTTGTGTTTCATTCCTTCAAAGGAATGGAAGCAGCTGGATGTTCATATGGTAGCTTCATTCCAATCCCAATGAGGACAATACCATTATCCACCTGAGTGGCTAATTGCAGGAGTCAGACTTATTGTGCACAAATGTGTATACTTATTATAGATAATATATGGATATATACACTAAATTGGTGCCAAACAGCTGTTTATTTTAGGGGAGGCAGCTGTTATTGGGACTCAGGTTCTGAGTTTTCCAAATGTCACAGGAAGAAACATCATGTGTTAGCTTTCACTTGCATAAACTGCTCACTAGAATTAATAAGCTTTCTGAAAACCACCTACAGAATTGCATTAATAATGAAGATTGCAATGGCCTGATGGAAAAATACATTAAAATCCCCTACCTTATTGACTAAGCTCATAGCTATTTTTCATAAATCTTAATTTTCACATATTATTGGAAGCCATAGTAAGCCTCAATTAACATTTAGGGGTTTTTAAACTTCATTCAGAACTATTTTAAATTCCAAAGGTGTACCAAATGTACAATATTTCAGTAATAAAAGTTTAGGTAGGGTATGAACTCCATTTTACAAGGTCCTGTAAAAAGACATGGGGAGAGAAAAACATTAAATTCACACTTCAAAATACCAGAGTGAGGGCAGAGAACATTTTTTTTCCTCCACTGCAAGTGAAAAGAAGGCTATATGGATGTGTACATGATCAAATGGTTAGAAATGCAAGTTTTTCCCTGTTCCCATGATTAATGCCTTTGAAAATACTATGGCATTACTTTGCCAAAGCAAAGTTTAAGCTTTTTAGAAAAGATGGGAAAATGTGGGGTCTAATTCACGTTAGGTTTACCCTGGTCAGAAGAGTCAGGACGCTTTTGGCCTTCTTGGCCACCTTGGCACAAAGACCACCTTCCCCACCTTTCATCTATCTGTCCCCATCTCCACTGCCATCAGGCTTGTTGCTTATCCCTCTGCTAGCATCTACCCTTCATCAGTGTTGCTCTTCTTCAAGCCTTGCTTCTGGCTAGGGATCACTGCTTGGAACCATGCTGTCAAAGTTGTGAGGTCTGGGGAGGAATTTGGCCTCCTATGTGAATGGGAGGAAGGACAAGTGTTTTTATTTAGATGATCAGCTGAACTATAACCAATGAAATATGGAGCAAGTGAAAGAGTGGCTTGAAAATAAATTGCTGATATAATGGCAGTTTGTGCATGTTGTGTGCTGAGCTGAAGACCCAGCAACTTGTCATCTAAAGGTCAGAGTTATCCCCGCAGGTCAGGCTACAGAGGCAGCTTTGTTTGAGCAGGGACAGGCAAAACAGATCCTGGACCTCCAAAACACACACACAGGTCAAAGGCTGTGTTGCTTCTGCCAAGCCCTTGCAGCAGTAAGACCTGTGTTAGGTTTGACATGGGTGTGCATCTCGTGGGTCTTGCCTTGCTGCTTTCTAGTGGTGACCTTACCCAAGCTGGGGCTTTCTCCAGGATTGATGTTTACAGCTCCCTGTTTACAAGCTGCTGCAGTTGCCTCCATCCTGTGCTTGGACTAGGCTGATTTAAACACTCATCCTCTAGCAGTAGATCATCTTAAGTACCAAAAGAAGTTCAATATGTAGATAGATTCTTGTTTTGTACATCTGACACATCCCAGAGCAGTGGAGCCTGTTCTTCCTGTAGTTGGGATTATGCCTTAGAAGTCAAAAACCTTGAAGATGGGCGTTATGCTCTCTTTTCTCTAAATGGATGCATCAAGTTAGGTGAAATAGATAATAACAGTTCTTAAAATATCTGTAAGGCACTTGAAATATCCTGTTACCTCATACATTAAAAGAAGAGAATTGATTGAGTCTGTTCCAATGACCTTAAAGCATTTTCGCTTTTGGTTACAGCTATTTCCTTCCCCACAAAAAAGTGACACATCTCTAATTTCTATTTTGAGTCATCATTAACTTCACAGTAGCAAAAAATACAAGATATGCAAATACCAGCAGTGAAAATAAGTTTCTTCCTTCCATTCTACTCATACTTCATGGGTTAATACTTCATTAGCTTGAGCACTGAAGAGTAAATCATAGCAGCAGGAGGAGGATAGAAACATTAACATCTCAAATTGGGAGCATTTAGAACATGAGTTCTTTAAAGTGATATTGTTCTAAAGGGTAACTTCTATGCAAATATTTACATATCTAATATCTTGACATGGATTTCTATGCCAGCTTTTAATGTAAAGCAATTTTGCTTCTCTAGCGAAGTTATAGTTCAAATATTGACCATAAAGTTGAAAGCTGTCAAAAGCTGTGGTAGCAGCTTTAGTATGTGACACAGCTCCATGTTCCTACAGGCCAACCCTTTCAGCCTTGGGCATGCAGGAGTGTAGAATCTGATCCTGGATATGCACTTACTAATGGGATAAGTTCAGATTTAGTTGCCTCTTTGCACTTTCAATTACCTGACTCAACAGATAAGCACAGGATTTAACAAACACAGAGGCAAATGAGCTCAGTTCAGCTCTCAGTTTTGCTCCAGACTGCTTGTGTCCTGTCAGGCAAGACATTGAACCTCATGATATATCAAATATTATCTGCACCATGGGAAAAACAACCTTGCCTGAGACAGCTTAGGAGAACACAACTATACCTCAGGAGATTCTCAGACCCAGCAGTAATATGGTCTGAATAAATACAGGGAAAAGAGGTTTCCATCCACCTCCTGTTTCTAATTCATAGGTTGCTACTTCATTACCTTTAGCACTGAAGGATCAATTATAGAAGTACAAAAAAGAAATAAACATTAATATCTTAATTCTGTAACATTTTTTACACTGCTTGCTTTAAGATGGTGTTGGTCTAAAGAGCTACACAAATAGAAAGCAATAGGGAAGAAGATCCTTTGCTTTTAACTAGTGCAACACAAGTGCTTAATTCCTAACACTCCAGAAGGCCATTTTCCTCTTCAGTCCACAGCATTTAGCTTTAAAACCTGGTAAAACATGAAAAGTAAATACCTAACAGCTATGCTATATTCACTGCTGGGATTGCTGAGTAGCACAGGCTTTTCTGAGACAGCTTTTACCTTCCAGACACTGGAAAATCCCCCACATCTGCCTCTTTAGGTGCTTAATCTTCTCTGAAAACCCAGAATTGCCAGGTCACCACTAAATCATGTCCCTCAGCACCACATCTCCACATCTTTTCAATCTCTCCAGGGATGATGACTCCATTTCCCTCTACAGCCTGTGCCAGGGCTCGACAACTCTTTCAGGAAAGAAATTGTTCTTTAATGTTTAACCTAAACCTTCCCTGGAGCAGCATGGGACCATTTCCTCTTGTCCTATCACTTGTTACTTAGAAGAAATTAACCCCCACCTTGCTCTAACCTCCTTTCTGAGGAATGGAGATTATTTCTTGTTACTATTATTAGTATTGTATTTAATAATTGTATTAGAGAAGCCAGAGGAAAAAGGAATGAAGAGAGCTCTATTTACACTTGCAGAGAAGAGAATACTAAAAGAGCAGTTCTGTTGGGGAGGGAAAAAGGGGAAACAGAAGAAGGTGCAAAAAAGAGAGAAGATTTGAAGATAAGCAGCCAAAATAAAATACAACTACCTTGTAACTAAGGTAATCATAACCTTAAGTGCTTGCTGTCCAGAGCTATCAGGAGTTTCTCAGGTTCTTCAGTAGCTCTAAAGACTTGGTATTGACAGAAATGGTTCCCACCACACAGGTTGTAAGACCAAGAAGAAAACTAGTTCAGCTATAAAATAAGTGTACCTGGCACAAAGACACTGCAGGCACCAATGCCCTGGAGCACACACTGATGGAGAAGATCAGAGCTCCACTGAGTCCCTCCTGAGCAACAGTCTTACTCTGCACTAGAGCCTTGCCAGAACTAACTGGTAAATAAAGCTTTTATGACATATCCCATCAGCACAGGCTGTAGACATCATATTTTTAAAGTGAAATAGGAGTATCTACTCTTCAGTATTTTTTTTCCTAAGGCTGCATAGCCAGTTTGTAGCAAACTAAAGAGTAATAACTCTTCTATTAATGAGGTTTAAAAGATAGCATGGAATAAGTTAGTAGGGTAAGTCTGGATTTTTAACTTCCTTTATCTCTGATGCAGCACCCTTTCCTCTTTTTTTAATCCTAGGTTACAGAATAATTCAGATTTATCCCTGTGATCACAAAATTTCTGTGTAAAAGATTAAACCATGGCTTTAGTGCTTTCCATAGTTGCAGATTCCTCCTAGGCTTCAAGGCTGCTCATGATAGACAAACTTTTCTCCTCTGACCCATTCCCAGTTCTCACCTTCAAGTCCCAAATTCCAGCACTTGGACCAGGTACAAAACAATTAAGCATCTCACATCAACGCTTTGGAGAAAACATACCTGTTATGTTCTCATCTTTCACAGTGGATTGCCATCCAGATGCTCGGCAGGTGCTTTTGGGCTCTCTAGGACCTGTGGGATATCCATAGTTCCATATGTTAATGATGTTAGCCACATGGTCACTAAAACAATCTTCCTAGAGGTTCACACTTAACACTAATGATGTGACATGCTCTGCTCAAAAATGCCCCTAGGCTCCAACCAAATCTTAAGAGCAGCTGCCATACAAAGCTGAGAGAAGGCAAGTGAGATGTCAGTTTGATTGGGGGAGGGACCTTCTTTATGAGCATATATTAAATAAGGATTAATTGGGAACTTTAATTAAATGTTTATGGTCCATTAGTGAAAATACTGATCTTTGATGTGATGATATCAGCCTATAATTGAGTCTCATTCTATTAAGGTTGGGCTATAAGCCTTTCAGATCCCATTTTGCTGCTATTGGTTGCTGAGATTTCTCTGTATTAGTAATAAAAATATCCTACAGCAATGGGAAGTACCCAAAAAGTAATTATGTATACTAAAGAAGGAATTCAATTCCATTTGACAATGACCAAAAAGAGAATCTTTTTAATGAATCTGTAGCACCTTGAATATTTTAGGCAATATTTATACTGTTAACTACAAATATGTGGTCAATTTGGACCAAAATCCTCATTTATCAGCCCCAAAAAGCAGCCTATGAGTTAGATTATTCTCCAGGCTTTGTTCTGAGAGCCTTATCTTCCCTGGGACCCAAAAGGGAGAAGAAAATATTGCAAATATATATATATATGTAATAAACCTACTGCAATATATAATTGAGAGAAAAATTATTTCCAGTTCTAGTACCTCCAATAACAATATGGAGAAAAGGAACAAATGGTGAATGTCACCCAGATGGAACTAGGAAATCAAACAGAGCAAGGAGCAAACCAGAGCCATTAGAAACATGAATGAGATTGAACTTCAAATGCTTGAAAGTAATGTATATTTGGCAAAAAATAATTGGAAAAAAACCCCACATTAATGGGAAGGAAGAATGTGCAAATATAGATGTGCTGGAGCAGTGAGCAATGACTGATGGAATATTCCTTAGTTAGGATAGCAAGCCTAAGAACTCTCTAGTAGCAAAAGGAGGTCAGTCCTCAGCTAAATGAGCTAAAGATTGAAATTTTGGGGCACAGAAATAAAGTTTTCACACCTATAAATGTTTTCAGCATTCTGTGTTATCTAACCTGATTCTGCATACATAACTAATGGCAGTTAACAGGAAAAATTGAAGATAAAGATAATTTTACTTGAAAATAATCATAGTAACACTAAAGAATCCAATATTTCCAAAAGAATAAGAGAAGATGGAATCTAATGTATTGTTTTACACTGCATTATTTAAGCTAAGCACTGCTCACAGCAGAAAAATATTTTTTTCACATTGATAAAAATCAGATGACTGAAGTATATCCAACTTTTTTTTTTCCAGGATGCAGTAAGGAATAATTACAGCAAACTTTTTGGGACCACACAGGGTTGGGCAGTTCCTGAAGGAGAAATATTAGAATTAAGATAATCTAATCTGTAGCTGAGGCTCTTAAGACCATGATGTATCCAGCTGCTTCCACCTCAGTACTTGTTGCCTTCAGCCTCCTGTGAACAAACTCAACCCCAACATCTGTTTCATGTGCTTTGAAGGCTCTGCAAATAACTGTGGCTTTTTATTTCATCTGAGGGAGTTGCTGGGGCTGACATAACTTGGTGTTGTGCTAAGATTTGATTTAAGGAATAGGGAAGTATTTCACAAGACAAGCAGCAACTTGTTGGGAGAAATGCAACACATCCTTGGTTTGAAGGACTTGTTGATTTGTGTTCTTTAGAGGGACATCATTTTGATTCTTCTCCAAACAAGCTGGCAGTGGTGATTATCCAGCAGAGCTGTGGACAATAGATTTTTCCTGACACAGAACAAGATAGATTGATTAGGAAATTAATAAAGCAGAAAGATTTGAGAGTTTGAGATCAAATTAAAAAGGATCCTCATATTCATTGCTTCACCAACAGATCTGGGTAAACAGCTAAAGAATTAGAAGAAAATTTGGTAACTTAGAATGGAAATCAAAGTTAAATCTCATGAGCAAGCAAGCAAGATCTGCCAGGGCTTGACAGAAGGGCTATATAATTGCAAACCTGGAAGAGGAAAATATGAAACACAATTCTGCACCAATGTTATTGCTATGAGATCACAGATTTGCTCATTTACAGGGGTTTCATCTCCTCATTTGTCAGCAAATTTTATTACTATGTAAATGTAAGAAATAAACCCAAAATATTGTATGGTTTATGGGTTAGAAAATTAGCTCAGAGCTCAGAAGAGCCTTCAATATGACCTCTAAAGCTGTGTTATGATTATTTTAGCTATAGTTCAATAAGCAATACTAAATCCAAGATGATTCCTGGTTGTTACAAATAGATTCTAGCTGAAACAACATGGAACTTGTAGTATTCATTAGAATAAGTACTTGGAAGAGCAGCAATAAAGTGGGAATGAAATTAGAACTTGAAGAAGGCTGGAAACTGAGACAATAGCTCAGCAAACCATATAACTCTTACATCAACCAGCCTGTGTTTCAGGCTTTAAGGTGAAAAAGACCATGGCCTTAATTTTGGTGCACAATTCATGTAATCTGACAAAATCCTGCCTGGGAATGAAGCATAAAATGAAGCATTTTTCACTTTGTAAAAGGAATACAGAAAGGAAAGACAGAGATGAAAAGGGTACCACCTTACTGTGCTGTGGCACCAGTTAGGACCTCAGATTCTGCTCTGACCAAACTCATCCTTATCTCTAATTCAAATGATACTTGCAAAATAAAGACCATTAAAACTACTTTGCATGTCTATAACAGAATGATCTTCTACCTCTGATGAAGAAGCAGATTGGTTAGCAAGCACTGTAGTAAATAAACCTAGTGAATTTTGATTTTTCAGTGAAAACATGAGTTTATTTTGCTTTCAAGGAAAAGATACTAAATAAGATTCAGCTTAGGCTCCTCTAACATGTTTTGTTACCTAATGTTCTTGAGATGGGAAGGCAACATTGGTCAAAATGCACCTAAATATTTCTGTACTTGTAAACTATAGCTCTGAAAAATAAATAGGTTATAGAACAACATTTCAATTTAAAATGATTTTTTTCTTCCGTTTCTTGTATTATCAGAAAAAAACCCCAATAATTTACAATTCCACTCAAAATTCAGACTAGCTTTTCCAAAGAGGAAGAAAAAAGAGCAAGATGAGACTTCAATGAAAAGGGATATTCCCAGACCATTAAAGGGGGGAAAATAGTCAGCTTTTCCAATTCAAAACATTAACAATACAAAGTATGAGAATAGACATTAACATTTAGTGCCAAAAAATGACTTTAAACTCCCAGTTCTGTGCATGTTCACTTTAGGCCTAGACCCACATCACTGTTGTAATTTCAGGAGCTGCTTACTTGGCTTTCTGCTTTGCTAGTATTTCACCAAGCTGCTGGAAGTCACCTATTAGAAACATTTTATTGCCCATTTGTTTCTATTAAAACATTTTAGAGAGAAATGTATAAGAATTTAGATATGTGCATGCTACAAAAATCAGCAAAATAAACCCCAGGGTGGATCAGTTTGGGAACGCAGAAGCCATTTTCCGGCAAGAAACAAAGAAATAATTGAATCTGCAAATTCCCACATTTCCTTTCTGTCTATTAGGGTCTGCAGCAGAATTCATCTGTGTCTTCTGCCCACCTTGCTTAAAATTGCTACACTGAGGTGAAACAACATGAAAAGATGATTTTGCTGCAGAAAACTTGGAGTGAACACTGAACAGCTTAAGGAGAGGCCCAGCAAATGCAGAACAAGGATTTAAAAGTTCAATCTGAGGAACAGAAAAGTTAGGGAGTAAAAAGAAAGAAGAAAAAAGGTCAAGGAAAAAAATACCTTGAAAGGGATAGGAAAAAGGACAGGAGGAAGAAGCATCTTCAAAGACTCTTGCAAAGGCAAATCTAGGTTGACCAATCAATATGAAAGATCAAGGAATAAACAAAGTGGACAAAGTTATGGCCAGACTCCAGAAGATGGAAATCTCTACCTTCAAATCCAGTTGATTCTATGTCTTGAGCTGCTAGTTAAAATTAATCCATTAAGATTTGACAGTGGCAACCTTTTAATAAACTACTAAAAGGACTGAACCATTCAGAGTATTCCAATTAGAAACTGTGTTAATTTTTAATCCTAGTTTAATGCAATTTCGTATTACCAGAGCAGTTCTTTTATGTTTTGAGCAGTTCCATGGTGAGGTGTAAACCACCACAACTGCAAACCAAAGATGTGCTGTGCCCATTTCTCTTCCTGTTACTCTTCATGGGAGTATTTTCTTAGTACTCTCCATCTAAGTGAATTAAATCTCTCCTATGCCTTCAACAAGAGAAGTATAGCTAATTAGTTATTTCTGCTCACCCATAAATGATCTTAAGGAGGCAATCATTGCTCTAAATATATATTAACTTCAAGAAAGACTCTCAAAACAGATGAGATAGCAAATCTTTCATGTGAAAAACTTCCTTTGGGTTCAGACATGCATTATTAATTGCTCTGATCACACCATGCTGGTGTGGTGAGCTGTTGTCGCTGTATCCTGATCATATTGGATTACCCAACTTCCTTAATGTTTGGGTTTCTTCTTTCCTTGCTGAAGTTAATCATATTTTTAAATCTTGCAGTGTTTTCACCTATCTGAATAGCAGTATATCTATTTTAGAAATCGTTATTTTCTCCTCAGAGTAAGAGCAACATTGGCCTCTTAGCAAATAAATAAGCCATGAGGTTAGATTCCACCTTGTTATTAATAGGAATATTCAAAGATAAAGGGATGAAGGATTCTCCTGTGCACTTCTGTCTTTGAGCAACTAAATCCCAGCCCTGGCAGGCAGGAGCATGGGAAAAATGGGCAGAGGATTCCCCAAGGACAGCCCATCCCCTACACTGGGCCACATGCAGGGGATGCTTCACTCATCGCCTGCCATCAGTTGAGACCATGCTAGCAGAGTTCCACCATGATTTTCACCTCCCAATTGACTACACCTCTCTATTTTGAGCTGTGTACCACCCCTGAGGCAAATAAATTCTACATATGAAGCATTAATGGACTTTCTAGTGGAGGGTCTTCCTGCCCATGGCAGGTGCCTTCCAACTCAAATCATTCTATGATGAATCTATCAAGGTAATCTACTCATCAATAGTAATTTAGATATGAGAGGTTAGGACTGTTTCCCCAAACATCTCTTAATCTTCTGCTACTTCACCAGACAAAGGTTAAACCTGAGTTTCAGTTAAGCATCAAATTTTACCTCTTGTGATGATCCCAGCACTAGTTTCCCCAGGAAAGGAAAACCCCGAGGTGCTTTCCAGCTTAGGTACACAGATATATTTTGCAGGTGTTATGCTGGTTGTGTTGAGGCAGAGCAGAGCAAAAGCACCTCCCTGCATCTTCAGAGGAAGATAGAGAGAAAACATTTCAAGGAAACATGTTTTTGGAAGGAATGGAAATGACAATAATCAAATTATCTAGCGATAAATGTAACTCAGCCTCTAATGCTGGGTGTAGGATGTCACACATGCAGAGTTTCATACACATCCCACAGCAATCTGGGCTTGATAGCTAAAATATATATTTACCTCTTATCTTGCAGAGTGACTTTTAATGACATTTAGAAGTGTTAAGGCACTTGGAGGATTAGACTCTTTATTAGTCCCAGTGTTTCCCTGTAAGCAGTTGCTCAGATATTAAAAACTCCTTCTGCCAGGGTGCACAAACCAAACACTGAGCCTGCTTGATATGATGCAAATACTTCATGTAGTTTTGTTTTGATGAATTTATTCTTGTCACCTTTATCCATTTATCTGCCTACAAAACCTTTAAAGTGTAGCAATTATTTACTTCATCTTCTAATTAAGAAGTCCTGAGCCTGGTGAAACTGCTTCAAGTTTTATTCTACCTTGTTTTGTTTCTTTCAGTGAAGCCATTTTTCCTAATGTTCAATGTGAACCTTCCCCTGGCACAACTCGAGGCCATTTCCTCATGTCCTATTCATTTGTTATCTGTGAGAAGAGACCAACCCACACCTTGCTCCAAACCTCCTCTCAGGAGGAGACACCACTCACCACATCTGCCCATAAAGCCAGGAAATTCAATAGTTGCACTGCAGAACCTGGAAGTATGGTAATTTGGTATGGGGAAAGCCCATTCTTTTCCTCTTGTGAGCTGATTTATATTATCATTCAAAGTATAAACAGAACAATTCCAGCACTCTCTCTTCCAGAGGAAACACAAACAGCTTCAGCTAACAAGATAATGCAGAGAGGATTCATTTCCTACAAGCTGCCTCTCGGTTATTTATTGAGCTCAATAAACGTGAGGGATGTGCCATACATAATCACAAAGCATCTTTCAGTGGCAAGAGGACTCCTTTCCTATATGATAACTGAAAATGGCTTTTTTGTTCTAGTTTTAAAACAAAAAATTAGAGCAATCAGCGATATGAAAACAGGATGGAAAAAACAACTCAGAAGTGTTTCTGCATTCAGCTGTGCAGAAGTTTCCCCCAAAATTTTTCAGGGCAGGCTGTGGCAGGAGATCTCTCAGAGGTCTTTCATTAGATCAAATCAGTATTTCCTGATTTGGCTATGCTTAGAGTCAGGTAATTACCTTTCATTGTTACTTGTGCAAGACATCCTCACCACTTCAAGTGTTTAGACAACTATCCGTTATTGAAGTCTCTACTGCAAATATCCTGCATCCTCAGTGATTTGTAATTTATAATTATCATAATTTGTAATGATAATTTATAATGACTGTCCCCAGTAATTTATAATCCCACCTAAATTATAATTCTACCTAAAAGTGAGTTTTCTATAGCAGTGAAGTTTTGCCCTGTAGCTCTCCTGTTAGTCCCATGCATGCAAACCAGTGTGGAATCAAGCAGGGCAGATACCTAGAGAATCCTCTAACATTCCTGCTGGAAAATTCTGATAGAGACTAGTGCTGACAAGTCCTATGAGATCCTTCACCATCCAAGCTTGCAATGCAAGACTTTCTCTGCTTCCTTCCACCTCCTGTCCTGCTGCCTGCAGAAGGTAGAGGATAAGGAAGGATTTGATGCTGGTTTATCTGAGCTGGATTATGATTCTCCTGGCTTTCTGAATGCGATTCCCAACTCAACTCGGAAACAAAAGAGGAATTCTACAGCTTGTTGATGGAGCTGTCATCCTCCAGCTCATGTTGGACCATATCAGCAAGGGTCTGCTAATATGTGAAGACGCTTTCCAGTGGGAACAACAAGTAATTTGCAATGAAAATAGTGCTCAGCTTGACAAACTATTTCAGATCTCCCTTAAAATGCACCTTCTGCCTCAGTTGCAGAGTCCTCTCATTCCAAAGGCTCTGTAAAGGACATTTTTATGTGTCCTTATATATTTGTATTAAAAAAAAAATTTCCCTAAGAGTCAATCCAAAGACTCCTGCAGTTCCTAAAGAAAAACTCAATGTTTTCATACTCTACACACTTGTAGTAGAAGTAGCAAAACTCACAGGTCACCAATCTTTCTGCAAACCTTTAATTACTAAGCAGTGATTGATAATATCACTTGGTGATACTATTCTGCTTCCCTTTCATAGAATCACAGAATAGACCTCTGAAGATCATCTAGTCCAACCCTCCTGCAAGAGCAGGATAACCTAGAACAAAGATTTCCTTCTCCAAGTGCTTTATCAGTTACACTTTCTATTTAACATGCTTTAAATCCAAGTTATTGGCTTCTCATCCAACCACTTGAAACTTGGATAAGCCCTTTTTGTCCATCCATCCCTCCCTCAGTATAGACAGGATTTCTCTTAACTTGGTCTACACAGGAGCAGCAGTAGCAACACTATCTACATTGCTTCATTGCAGTATTCAAGTAATGGATATATTCTTGCTAATTTTTGTTCCTCATTTTTATTGCAACTCCCTTTCCTCATTGAAATACAATTTTCTGAGACATAACATGAAGATACTTAACTCCAGGTCATGTTTTCAGTTCATTTCACTTAGTAGTAAACATCTCACAGCCAAACCTACCTATTGATTGCTATAGGTGAGATCCCTCCAAGTCAATACTAGCCCTGAGCAAGAATCAGTGGCTCTTTGCTGTTATTTATACACAAAGAACTTTATTGAGCTAAACTGTTCACAGTTTAGCCTTTCAGAAGTTATCATTTCATTTTATTTCTTTTTTTTTTTTTAATGGACAGTCCTTAACTCTGTGGGGCTCTGCTCTGCCAACTAAAGCAGACCAGAAAAAGCTTACAGGGGAATGATAATCATAATTCAGTGTTTGCTTCATTTTAGCAGCAAAATTCCTTCTCTACTCTCAAATTAGTTTCCAGGGGCACAGCAACAACCAATCTGCAAGTCATAATAAAAGAACTGTATTAAAGGGAGCCTGGAATTGATGATCTGCCCAGCAGAAAGCCATCCCTTTGGATTGGGTCCTGGGCACAGTTACTAATATCATTTCACACCATGCTGCTCTCACCAAGTCTGTAAATTGTTTCATAAGACAATAGAACATTGAAGGAAATAAGCAGAGCTAAATCACTGAAGAGATTTATTCATTACTTAGAAAGGTCTGTTTTGATTGGCAAAAAAAAAGATATCACTAAAAGCAAATATTCCATGCTTTATATACTAATTCTGCATCTTTTTTGGTCTATTATTACTCTTTCAAACTCAAAATCATTACTCTTCTCAAACTCCTAGAATCAGAACTGTAAAAGACACAGAAAGCCATGCCTGTATGTTAGTTTCCCATATAATCTTTTATTTCAGGGGTATTTCCCCCCCTTTTCCAGTCTGGATAACAGAAATCCAAGAAGATAGAGATTCCTTGGTAAGATTACAGTCTGATTTCACTTATTCTTGATTTTAAAACAGATTATATTATGGTGAATAACTATGATGAATAATCACAATCCAGGATTAAAAAACCTCCAAAACAATGGGAAATAATAGCTCAAGAGGTCTAAATGTGATCTGATTTTCACAAGCAATAGGCAACTCTGGACTTCTCTATTAAATCTTCTGCAGCTTGAAAACCTCATCATGTAAACCTCATTTAGAGAGATGCTTAAGGAAGGGTGATCCTTGCTGAGGCCTCAAAGAGACAAGGGAGACTTGTAAAGGAGAAGACCTCAGACCTTCAGGGCTCCATCACTGATTGTGTCAACCTGGATCCCAGCCCTCTTCTGGTCAAATGTCCTTTCAGCCCTTCACTTGCTTGGCCACTACCTGCTGTTTCATTGAGCTGCTGAAGCCGAGAGAGATTTTCTGACATCCTGAAGCACATAAGGACTAGATCAGATGCAAAAACATGCAGAAATTAGTGTAGAAATGTCTGAAGGAAGCTTTAGAGATGAGACTTGAAGCAATTCTGAGCAGCAGGCATTTCCGACAGATGGAAAGCAGGCATCCTAAAGATGATGTAGCACTTGCTGCCACATCTTGAGGAGCCAAACTACTCAGATACTATGTCCACATCTACCTTCAGAGTGAGATGTCTTCCAAACAAGCATTGCCTTGGGACAACCACAGGCTCCTGGGGATAGTTTATGGTACCCTGGCTGCAGCAGGTCTCTATTCTAAGTGGATTGGGTTCTGCACAGCTCACCCTGTCCTCCTTGCAGATAAGGCACTAAGCAGCAGCCCTGCCTTTAGCAGAGCCTCTTTGCTTTGTCTTTTCCTGAGGAGGTGTGGTTTGAAGGAGATAATTGGACTATCTTTATGCTGCTCCTGCAGCCCAAGTCAGAGAAAAAAGAAGAGAAAAGGCTGAATGCATTTCCTTTGTAGCTGTGCAATCTGAAAGCAGCAGAGTTTTGGGTGGCTTGTGCCTTGACAAGAAAGAAAGAGGCATTTTATTGCTAAGAAGAATCCTCCACAGCATCTGCCTTGCCTAGCTCTGCCTGCTCCTGCCTCAGTCAGTGCCTTTGTCAGGCTCTTGTTTATTTGGAGCAAAAGTTGCACCATGAAATCATTTCAGTCTCTTTGTAAGAATTAAGTTTTGGGGAGCCTGGCAAGGGAAGAGGACAAATTAAAGGCTTTAAAAAAAAACAACAAAAAACAAACAACCTACTTGGAAGGCAATTTATACGTTAAAATAGACCTCCGAGTTCAGTTCTCCAACACACATGGGTTATAAACATAATAGTCAAAAGTGAAAGCTTTGCAATAGCTGCAGAGCCAATTAAACCAAAAAGTAACTTTTCACCTTAAAATATAACTGTCTTAGTGAGTTATTTACACTCCCTTTAGCAAGAGGAGAAAAGAGCAATTTACAGACTCTAAATTTCCTTTTAGGTCCCATAGGCTGTATTGAACCAAGCAGTTTGCCCATAACAAAACTTACCTGTTGCACAGCCAAGGAATAATATTTCCTCTCTGGATTCCAGCAGTTTGACAGATTGGAAAGTGAGAAACAGACACAACTCCACGAATATTAATGGAGGGTTCCTCCTTCACAGAAGAAGTTATTTTCTTCTCCAAGGCAGCTGCAGAAGGAAGAGAAGGCTCAAAACCAACCCCCACCTCAAAGCAGGAGAAGAAAAGCAAACCTTACTTCTCTTCCCGCTTTATAAACCCCAGCAGCTGCTGCCTCCTGAGGGCTTTGCCTCCTCTAACATTCTCAGCTGCCCAGGGATGGATGTCTCTGCATTTGCTTCATTTAAACTAACTATGAACTCATGGGTTGATTGCAAAATGTGGACATCTGCTCTGGGCTGCCACCAGGCTCTGCTGCTCCCAGGCTCTGGTGTCAAGCAGGACATATAGAATCATAGAATGGTTTGGGTTGGAAGGGACCTACTGTAGACTGTACAATCATCTTCTGATTCATTGCTCCTCCAAACAGTGGTTAAACATTCACTTAACCCAAGAACTCCACAGGTTCTATGAGGACTTCAAATCAGTTTCTGTGTAACACAGGAACACCTTGCACACTCAGTAGCAGGAACACTATATCTAAAGCAGTGTGAAAACTGGAGACATTTCCTATGCTGAGGCAATTGGATTGCTCTTCAACAACTAATCCTCTGAATAAATCTACCAGAAACTGTTTTCCTGTAGCCCATCAAAACCTGTGGGAATATTGTGGTTTGGTGCAGTCAAGAGGTATCTGAGCACAGAGGAGTTTGCAGAGGGTGATGGTTTAGGAGCAGCCTAGCTGTGCCAGGATGTGTTGGTGAGGTCCCCAAGAGAGGGGTGGGGGTGGCTGGAAATCAAAGTGCTCCAGCGAGGCAAGAAACTGGAGGCTGCTGAGGTTTTGTTAAGCCAGACAAATTGGATGAACAACATCTTGACATCTCCAGTAGCGAGGTACACATTGTGTTCTGCAACATTCTCCCAGGAGCTGAACACTGCAGCAGGGTTTATAGCTCTTCCAAACCAAAAACAATATAAAGCCTTCTTGTGATTTGCAGTTGACCATTTCCATTCCCTATTGTAAAAGAGAATTTTCACATTTCACATCTCATCACATCACTTTTGCCTTTCTTCCATCCACTGCCATCATTTCTTATTCCTCTCCTCTTGAGAAAACAGCTGATGCTTTCTGAACTTACTTCACCATTTCCTTCAGTCACAATCCTTCTGAACTTCACCATTTCCTTTACTCACAAACCTTTTGAGGTAGCAAGGGCAAAGACATTTCTTCACTGGGGTTAAAAAACAGCCACAGTGCTTGACCCTGATTCTTGCAATAAGTTGCACCATTTCTTTACAGCTGAGGCTGGCAGCAAATGGTTTGTGTTTGGGGAGGAAAGTGGGTGATGGAAAGAGCTCTGTACAAAGCTAAGCTGGATATATTGGCTAAGCTATGTACCAAGCTGTACAGATTTTAGGTGCTGCAGCTCTCTAATTAGTAATTAACATTCATTCCTTCACTGCATTTTCCTTTTCTCCCGTATTCTCTTTTTTGCTGTCTACAGTCTTCCTGAAAGAACATTTCTCTTTACCTAAAACCCCAAATCTATTGCACTAATGCACTCCTCTCTCTGTTATATCTCCCTTTTCAGTTCTTAATTGCTCCTACCTTTGTCATCCTAATTTTCCCCTGCTACTATTTTCCATATAATTACCTCCATATTTGTCCATAACTCTTCCACTTCTTATCACTTATTATGAGCATAGAACAGCAGGGCTGTTCTTCTCCCACCTGGCACCTTCAGAGAGATTTGTGGCCACCTGGAAAAAACATATAATCCTACAATTCTTTTTGTTGGAAGAGGCTTTTAAGATCATCAAGCCCAACTGTTAACCAACACTGCCAGGTCACCACTAAACCATGGCCCTCAGCACCACATCTACATGGCTTTGAAATCCCATTCATCCCATCCAGATGGGAGGTTCCATCTGAACAAGAAGAGAAACTTCTCTGTTGTGAGGGTGCCAGAGCCCTGGCCCAGCCTTCCCAGAGATGTTGTGGAGTCTCCTACTCTGTTGAGATTCCAAACCCTCCTGGAGGTGATCCTGGGCAACCTGCTGTGGGTGACCTTGCTTTAACAGGGAGGCTGGACTAGATGATCCCCAGAGACCTCCTCTAACCCCCTACCATGAAAGATCTCAGAGGATGGAGATGACACAGTTTCTCAGGGCTTCCCAGAGGCTCTGCCACAGGGCAAGGACAATCCAAACTTCTCACCTGCTCTTTTTTCAAGAGGAAAGGCCAACAAGCAATGAGAAACAAGTACAAGCTCTTAGCCACAGTTTGCACTGGTAACTCCAAAATAAAGGGAAGGATTAGCTCCCAGGATATTTGGACTATAAGTGCTTTTAAAAATATTATTTTTCTAGGCCTGAGGGCTGAAATGGATTTAGGCAGAATTTACACACCTAAATCTACAAGCCAAATCCTGAAAAATCTCTGCTCAGCTGCATTACCATGGAAACAGCAGAATTATTCCAGAGTCCATACATTGTGTAGCAAAGGGGCTCTTGGCACCTCTTGGACAGGAGTTCAGTGGTGCAGGAGGGGCAGACAGTGGAGACATCACTTTTTCCTTCCCAAAACCCTGTCTCCCACTGCTCAGGGCTGAGCTGGGCACTGGAGGAGTCACAGATGCCCTCTGAGAACCCTCTGCCTTCCCAAAGAGGAGGGAAAAGGACTAGGGGAGAGAGTCTGATGGGTTGGGAAAGAAAAATAAAACAGATTCAATGAAAATAATAACAATAACATGAAATAGATGCAAATAGATACAAACCAATATGAGACCCAACCCTTGATGGCAATGATGTCACTGTCACCACTGATGCTGTGACAGCACTGGGGAAGTCTTAGACTGGAATCAGCAGCAGATGGGGATTGGATTCAGGAACACATGGATCAGGATCAAAGGCAGAATAGACAGAGTCCTCCTCACACACCAGCCATTGAAGAAGAGCTTGACCCTGGTGATTTCAGCTTTATTCTGACTACAACATCCATGGGGTGGAATCCCTTGTGGGTCACTTGAGGGTCACCTCTTCTGGAGGAGTCCCTGCAGTGCCACCTCTGACTTGCTGCACCCCAAGGTGGGACACAAGATTTAGCAGTGCCCTTGGTCTGCAGAGGAGCAAGTCTAAGGCAGAACCTTTGTGCAGCCCAAGCCTTGGTAGGAACTCTCCCCATCAAGTGTTGTCCCTGCTAGCAGCAGAGCCTGTCTGTGAGAACATGCTGGGAGCTGCAGCCCTGAGAAGAGACTGAGCCGGAGAGGGAAAGCCCTGAGCAGAGCTAGTGCTGTTCTAGCTCAAACCACCTTGTGGAAACAAACCAAAGCTTTAGTCTAAGATTCCCACTGTACAATTAGATTTATTACACCAACTTGCCAATATTGTTATCTGCATTTAACCTTCATTCCTCTCCTAACCATCATTCTTCAGGCAGGACATTCCTAACAGTAGCTTCATTGTCATTCTCCATCTGTATTACAATAAACAGAGCTCCCTAATCAGCATTCCCTCAGTGCCAAGCCCAAAAGCAATCTGCTTCAGGAGACGTGATGAAACCAGAAGAGATCAATACCAAAAAGTCTTCCCAAACTCAATCTGGCAAGGTTAGCATGGGTAAGATTGACAGATGAAGATCTAACTCTACTGCACGTGGCAGCAAGATGAAAATAAGAGGGTGTAGAAGTGGGGTGCTTGAACTTTGATAGGTGTGCACTTAAAAAATGCATAGAGAGCTGTTGTATTTTCCCTAATACATATTTTCCCTAATAAAAACATTTCCCCTAATAAAAATACATCAAGTCTAATAATCATGAGGATAAAATTATACTACAGTTATCACAGGTAAGGATAAACTATCAAAATTATTAACATTATTAAATAGCTACTGTACTTTGTTTAGGTGTAACCACTGCCCAACTAAATAAATCTCTGCCCTTTTAGGAAATAACTGCTCTTTGGAAGAAAATTCAGCTTTTGGATTGTTAGCCAGCAGGAGGAAGGGAGCAGTTTGCAGATGGATTGTAAATATCTAGTATTTAAGTGACTCCTGGACTTAATTGCATTTACTTTACAAGCTGGGAGTTTAACAGCAAATGGAGGTGAAGAATTCCACCTTGTAGAAACTGGCAGTTATTTTATATATTTATATATATAGGAAATAAAATTCTTCAGGTATCTTCAAAATTTCTGTTACATCTTCCCTTACTTGAGGGATTTTTATATAAAGGAAATAATTTGTGACACACAAATCCTCCTGTTGCCCTGCCACCTTCACATAGGTGAGAGAAGAATTAAATCAGCCTGAAGATGAAAGAGTGGAGAGAAACAGCCCTGAGGAAGCTCTTTTCTTAATATCTCTTTCCTCTGTAACTATAAGACACTAATCTGATTGATTTCCATCAATATGGGCAACCTGTGGTTTTTGTTGTTTAATTTTACATTTCAATGAGGAAATAGGAAAATAAAGGTATTATCACCACTGTCTTTTCTTCACAGCACCAAGAAATTGCTCACATGGCACAAACCTCTGTCTACACTTTTGTTCTACCCAAAGAGCCCATGTTAAGACTCTAAAAAACAGTCATTTATCAGCAATAGGATGGTTCTTTTTTTTTTTCTTCAAGACTTAAGTTGGGTGCAAACTTACTACACTTGGTTATATTTAGCAAGAGGTACAATTTATCTGATAATGTCACAAAATCATGAAGGTTGGAAGAGACCTTGAAGATCATCAAGTCTAATAATCTACCTATCACCACCATGCCACTAAACCATGTCCCTAAACCATATCATCTAGGTGATTTTTTTTTTCTTCATTTAAAAAAAATATCCCTTCATCTTGCAATGAAAGAAATCACTATGACAATACTCTGGAGAAATAAAAACCTTATGTTTTCAGTCTTCTTCTGGAAATGTCACAGCCACATCAAGTAAAAAGCATTAGGACTACAAAGAGGGGTAAGAGGCTTCTGATAGAACCCTAGATTTGGTTTTCTCCTCCTAAATCTGAAGATAAGTTCATTCTGTATGTGTGTATATATATATATATATATGAATATAAATATATATGTGTGTATATATATATATGCATCTCTATGTATGTGAATATATATACACATCTCTATATTTGATGGTTGGACTTGATGATCTTAGAGGTCTTTTCCAACCTGAATGATTCTGTGATATATATGTGAATATATATAGAGCTCTCTCTCTATATAAATGGATATATAGAGACATATATCTGTGTATATATATTTGAATATATATATATACTCATATCTGTATATATATATGTGTGAATATATATATATACCCACATCTATGCATATATATGTGAATATTTATATAGACACACATATATGTGTATATATATATATTCATCTAGTGTGGGCAAGTTCCTAATTTCTCATATGAGGATTTCAGCAAAATCTTAGTGACTATAATGCATCAACTTTAGAACCTGGACCTTTGTGGCTATGCTATAACCTTAAATTGCTGGAATCTCCTAAAATCTTACATAGGGAAAGTGTTTCAGAACCACTAATGTTGTCCATCCAGAGCCATCAAGGTGAAGTAGGACAAAATTATTCAGAAAATAGTGTCTCATCTTTTAAGAGACCAAAAAACCCAAGCTGAAGGAAAGGAGATTAACCCCTGGCAAAAGCAGTGCCCACCCTACTTCAGTTTTCTGTTTGTCTCCTTCCCAGGCTCAATTTTATCTTGTGTGTGTGTGTTCAAACAGATTCAGCAAAGCCAGAGAGGCATTTTTCACTCCATAAACTTCAAGGATGACAAATCTGCAAGAAGCCTGGCTGTGGTCACCCTTTCTTGATAAGGCAGGAGAAGAACATGTGTTTTTAACTGCTTGGGCTTCCTGCTGTATAAATCAACCCCAGAGAGGCACACAGCTCTTGGGGAAAGCAGCATCTGCCTGCTCCCAGGACTCAGGCTGGGAAGTGCTTTAAATACCTAAACAACAGCAAAGTCAATCTGGGGCTAGAAATTCTACATATAAATATCTATATTTAATGATTCTGATCGGTATATAAACTTGATTTCATGCAAATATTTTGGAGCAGATTAGTTGCTAGCAAACCAGACCCAGAATGCAAAAGATTTGGAGTTGGATGTACAAGAAGATGAAAAAAGCAAAAAGTGTCAGCTTTAAGCAAGGCAAGTCAGGCTATGCCTTTCCCCCATAGCTGGCCCATGGTGACATGAAAAATTAGGATGGTGCAAAGGCAGAGCTTTACAGATATAAATAACCTGAGACTAGGTTATAAAATCTCCAACTGGGGTGGAGGAAAACTGTAAACATCCATTAAGCAGCTGCAGTGAAGGATATTATTGCCACCTATTGACAAGAGAACTGCCTGAAATCATCCAGCCCATTGGCTTCTATTGAATTGAAATTCCTCCCTGGTAGCTTTACAACAGGCTGCTCCTCTTGGATTTGATGGCAGGGGAGCCAGGCATTGTGAAGAGCATAAATATCTGGATTGAATGACTCTGGCCCTACCTGAGGATATGGAAAGGAAACCCAAACCCTTGGAGAAGTGGTGGAGCAGTAATTCCACACCCTGTCAAATCTGGGCTGGCATCCTGGGGCCAGAGGATGGAGTGCCACTAACACCCAAAGGGATGGAGCAGGTAAGGAGGGGGATTGTTGTAAGTTTGTGTAGTGATGGAGTGAAGGTTGTCACGGGCTCACAGGAGCAAGTGCATTTCTCCTCTGGGATATGTCCAAAGTGCTGCAGCTGTAGAGGTGCCCACAGAGTCCCACTGCTGCCTGTAGCATCTTCCCTGGCTCTGAGAGGGCTCAGTTGGAAAAAACTCAGAGGCTTCCTCGAAGTTCCTATTAGAAAACAAACACCAATGCAAATTAAAGACAAAAATCAGTGTCATTCAGCCATACAAGAACTAAAATCTGGGTTATCACTTAGCCAGAAATGCTCTTTCTTGTAATTATTAGGCTGATTTCAGCCCAACTGCCAGAGGAATTGTCTCAGAGGGACAATCTCCCCTTCTTTTTTTTTTTTTTGTGTGTCCTTTTAGCATTTTAGCTCTGAAACCCCCAAGCACCTCTTCTTGTCAGGGCCTCAGTTATATTATTAGGTACTTCAGGGTGATTCATTCTTGACAGTCCACTGATTTCTGATCTAATTTGGGTCAGACAGTGCAGATGGAGATCACTCTCCTAGCTTGCCTTAGCAAGTCCCCAGATTCATTTGCTATTCAGTGGGAAGCCAAGCCCAGAAACATCTATCTCAGCCTTGCCCCTTAAGAATACACTCTTGGAGCCATGTGCACTTAAAGATGCACAACTTTTGCTTTACAACTTGGTGAGAACAATAACAAAGAAGAATGATGGAGGTCAGAGCAGTTTTCTGCCAAAGAGTCATTTTTAGATTGCTTTTGCTTTAGGTATTTAAAGGTACTCATTATTATTTGGGTGTTAGTGTGTTCCAGTTTTAGAACAGAGGGAAATGACTGTGGTGTGAGTAATCTGTGCCATGGGAATGAGCTTGAGCTTATGTGAATCACGTTCTGCTTCCTGGGGAAATGTTGGATTCACTATTCAGTGTCTTCTGCAGTCACCTCACTTCTTGTTTTATTTCAATTTTTTTTTTTAAGAACATGACCTGAATATAAACAAGATTCAGATAACAATATCCAATCAAAAGAAGAACCATAGTTTTGAAGAATAAAGTGTTCTTCTGGGGAATTCAAAAGAAGTTTCTTTTTCTTGAAATATATGAGGCCACAGCTGGAGTCCTGGGTCCAGTTCTGGGCTCCCGAGGTCAAGAGAGACAAGGAACTACAAGGAACTCCTGGAGAGAGTCCAGCAGAGGCTCCCAAGATGCTGAGGGCACTGGAGCATCTCTGGCAGGAGGAGAGGCTGAGAGCCCTGGGACTGCTTAGCCTGGAGAAGAGCAGAGCCAGAGGGGATCTGCTCCATGCTGAGCAAGAGCTCAAGGGTGGGGGCAAGAGGCTGGGGCCAGACTCTGCTCAGTGGTGCCCAGGGCCAGGCCAAGGGGCAATGGGCACAAACTGGAACCCAGGAGGTTCCATCTGAACAGAAGCACAAACTTATTTGGTGTGAGAGCCCTGGCCCAGGCTGCCCAGAGAGGTTATGGAGTCTCCTTCTCTGGAAAAGCAGAGGTGATCTGGAGGTGATCCTGGTCAACTTGCTGTGGGTGACCCTGCTTTAACAGGGAGGTTGGATCAGATGATCTCCAGAGATCCCTTGCAACCCCCACCATGCTAGGATGCTGTGAAAAGAAATAAAGATTTCCCAGTCAAATTCAGGAAACATATTGACTACCCTAAGAAAAGAAACAGGTTTTTTTCCTTGAAATCAATACCAATGCACTGATCAACACTGACATCAGATACAGCAGAGGACATAATCCTCACTGAGTAAGAATATTCTTTTTCTAAGAAAATGTGTTGTCTTGTACAAAACATTTACAGTGAGAAGAAACATGAAGTGATCCCTGAGAAGTTCTTCCACAAGCTTCCTGCCTCTTGTTGTTAAGCTTCATCTGCTGAGTATGACAGTGGCTTGATCAATTGCTGACTGATCAATCCCATTGTATTTCTCTCCACAGTCAAATCCTGCAGTCTGGCCAAGATGACTAACACCAAGTTACTCACCTTTTTCCTTGAGCTTACACCATGAGCCACAAGTCCTCAGAGTTTCTTATTCCCAGGACACAGCTCCCCAACACTTGGGCACATTTCTCTCCTCAGCTGTAGGACCATATGATGCTGAACTAAATGGTGTTTGAGCCCAGCTTATCAACCAACCCTGCAAAGTCCTGTGGTGTTTATGATCCCAAACAGCTCTCACATCCTTCTCACCATAAATTCTTTCTTACACTTTTATTGCATATTTTTTCCAGCTTTGTGAAATTTTTAAAGCATCAAGCTCTTGAAGTTCACTCTGCTTTTGCATAGTAAATATATTCAGCTGAAGATGTGCAAACTTCAGAGAGAACTTTTCATCTCCTTGGCATACTTCATTTCATGTGCCAGGAAACACTCTGCTATTCAATTTGAAGATGAAGCTTGGTTTGAGTTCAGGCTTTTCCAACTCAACTGTCTGGAATACAATGGAATACAAGCAGAGTGATGTTCCCACCCTGTTCTACTCACCCTGATGATGGAGGATGCACTGCCTTACAGGGGTTTATACTTCCATCTTTCCCAGCGTGATTGTCTGGTGTAAAGAGAACATTCAGGCCATCAGGTGTGACCTTGAGGACCTGTTGCTCACAGCCATTCTGCCTTTCTCTTTGAGGCCAATGATCCACAAGCACTGAAGATCACAGAATGTTAGGGGTTGGAAGGCAGGGACCTCTGGAGATCACCTAGTCCAACCTCCCTGCAAGATCATTTGCTGAGATAGAAAAAAGCTAACACCAATTTTTTTTATTATCAAATGCCACTTTTCCTACCTTTTCCTCCCCTAATTGATTCCTCTGAAGTAGGTTCTCACCATTGATTTTGTCCTCCCAGCCTTCCTGCTAGGTCTCAGTAAGACAGTGTGGGTCTAATTTAGGTTTATACATGAGTCATTCCAATTACTCTTCCTCATTACTCTCTTAACATAAGCTATTTAATTCTTTCCTTTCCCTTTTCTGATCCTTTGTTTGTTCATTTTGCTTTCTACCATCTCCATTTTTTCCGGCAGAAATGGATTATTTTATTCCCCTTTCCCATTTATTCCCTTCTTTGACGCTTCTCCACCCAACTTTGCTTTGGCTGCTCCTCAGAGGTGTCCTTCACCTTCTATCCCAGCACCTCTCCTACAATTCCCAGCCCAGGGATGGATCATGCAGACTTCCAAGTCATTTTGCAAGCGTGGAACCAAGATGCTGAGGCATCAGCTCACACATGCAGGTGGCCAAAGCTCCTGCAAAGCAAATCCATGTTTGACTTATCCCAAGCAGATGGGAAATACAAATGAGAAGAGCATCCCTGGCTGCTGTGAGGAGGTGAGGTGATGCAGCTGGTCCATGTATGCCTGGATTTGATGTGTTAATTTCTTTCTTTTAGGTTTTAGCTTGCCCTGAACATAAATTAGCTTGGAGTTTCTCTGCTGCTCTCACTCTCTGCGCTGTTTTGATTGTTCATGCCTTGAAATGTTAAGGCATACAGCTCTTTATTGCTCATTTCCAGCCTGTAACTGCACTGTCTGCAGAAACAAATAACTCCACTGCCATCCTCCAGCTTCAAGGCTACAAAATAAAATGATGGCATTGATTTCATCCAGCTATAAGATTTCTGAACAGAAAAAAAACCCAACAATAAACAATAAAACACCCCAAAACAACCAAGAACTTCCACAATGAAGAGTATTATCCTCATTTGAATGCAGGCTAACTGTTGCCAGGAACATGCACACTAAATACCTTGAACAATTGCTCTGCCTCCTGCCTGTCTGCAGCTCAATACCTCAATTACAGATGCTGTGGAGAAAAGGATGTCATGAACATCCTCCAATCTCTGCTATTGTGCTCCAAAGGTGCCACTATTGTTAGGGTGTGCAGAGGGATGAGTAATCACAGAAACAAATGTGCATGCTTCTGACATGCTGAGCATCTCACAGAGAGGTAATTGTTGCTGCAGCCTTGTGATTGGAATCAAATTCATTTATGCTTCACACTTCTCCCAACCTAGGTTCAGAGCAAGGGCAGAGGTAGACAAGAGAAGTCAAATCTGGGTTTGTATAATTACCAGCAGGTCAAGGGAGGTTTTCCTCCTCCTCTACTCTGCCCTAGTCAGGCCACAGCTGGAGTCCTGGCTCCAGTTCTGGGCTCCCCAGATCAATAGAGACAAGGAACTCCTGGAGAGAGTCCAGCAGAGGCTCCCAAGATGCTGAGGGCACTGGAGCATCTCTGGCAGGGGGAAAAGCTGAGAGCTCTGGGGCTGCTTAGCCTGGAGAGGAGCAGAGCCAGAGGGGAGCTGCTCAATGCTGAGCAAGAGCTAAAGGGTACAGGGGGCAAGAGGCTGGGGCCAGACTCTGCTCAGTGGTGCCCAGGGCCAGGCCAAGGGGCAATGGGCACAAACTGGAGAAGAATATTACTAAAGAAGAACAGAAGACCAAAAAAATTCCTGCCAAGGAACAGAAAGCTTGGACATGCACTTTGCACCATGGAGAGATCCAATTCATGCAGAAAAATACAATTTATTCATAGTTTGCACTCTGGGAGAGAAAAAGCTCCTGAAAGATGGAGACACTGTGAATAGCAGTGCTGGTTTCTTCACTGAGGATCCTGACACCATCTTCATCAATCATTTTGAAAGCCAAGAAAAGACTTCCCTGAGCTTCACCAGAACTCAGCAGAGTGCTGGTCAGAACTGAATAAATAAATGTCCCAAGCCACACAACTTTCTTCACTCAACTTAGATGAAATTTTATTGAGTGGGACCCTGACTAAATGTTAACTAGAATTTCAGAGTTTGGTCTGATGTGCAATCAGGATTGCGGATAGCTCAGGAAAAGAGAGGAAAAATATGTAAATAGTAAAATATAGTTGGTTTTCTTTTTCTATTTCTTTTTTACAGTTGGATAATTAGAAGAAATAATTTTTATGTAAGGTCTCTTCAAGATTTGACTCTAAATCCATTCACCTTCCAAACTGCTCTGTGCTTTTCAAAGCCTAACCCAGGCCAGATTTGAAAGGAAAAGCATCCAAAAGAAGGAATTGTCTCAAAGGAGCAATGCAGATGGCAGCACAAGTGGACAAAAATAAAGGAGATGGCAAACTAAAGCAAGCTATACATGGGGGACACTAAGCCTAAACCACCCAGGGCTGGGAGCTGCAGCTTCTGTGCAATCCTCCAATGTGTTAATTGGACTCCAAGCACTTGCCTGAAAACTCTGCAGATCAACAAAATCAAAGCAACCAGGGAAGTAATTGCACTGCTCATGTCACAGCAGAGACTGTAATTAATTGACTTTGCTGATGGCTATAAAATGCTGCAAAAGAAAAAACCACCAACCCTTTCACAAACAGAATTTCCCAACTGATCATCAGGTGCTGAAGGTGACATTGACAACTCTTTGTCTAGAGTCAAGAAATACTGCCATGTATGCTGGCATTAGTTGATATTAGGGGTAATAGCTTCTAAATGTCAACTTTTAAATTTCATTAAATTTGTAGAATGTAAAAAACCACAAATTTTTAATGCTTTTTAGTCCTATAACTCTCACTGAGCCTTAAAATAATGCCATGCTTTTAGGAACACTTTTAATAGTATGGGAAAGTGATTATCTCCAGACTCTTAGGCTGAGTATCCTTTAATAATGAACTGAGTCCTTCTAGGTGTGCCACATCCCAATTTGATAAATGGCTTTTTGCAGGCTGGAGGAGAACATATAGACCAGACCTATATGGAAATACCAAGTATGCAGTGTTCAGCAGTAGGTTCAGACTAGCTTTACCTACCAATTATTTGGGTTGCATGTTCCCTTCTTGAGGCCAAATCTGACCAAGACATCCCTTCAGAGTCCAGAAGAAAGAGATAACATTTCATAGTGGTTTTGGGGTTTCATGTTATTGAACAAACAAGAGGGAAGCAACCACATAACCCTGATTTCACAATCTACTTGAATTTCTTGCTCAAAGCTTGTTAGGCTAAGACATTAGTGATGTCTTAGTCATCTTTGTGGCAGCATTGACACTGTGTGATGTCTTTGAGAGCTGAGCTTTCACCAAAATATGAATCTGCTGGCTCTTAGACAAGGCCTGGTTGAAGGTGTCCTTGCTCATTGGAGTAGATAACCTTTCAAACATCCCTTCCAACCCAAACCATTCTATTTACCAATCTTTAAGTTAACCTAGTGGTCCAGCTCACTCCTGTAGTCAACACAGAGCCAGGCTATCCAGTGGGTGGTTCAAACCATCCTGAACTTACCATCCAGAAGAGATTTCTGGTAATTTCATATACCCACTGATTTTAAACAACATCCAGACAAGGAGTTTGTACTGAACACTTCAAGACTAAATTATCTAATCTTGCAAAGCATGAGAGAAGTGATATCAAATCTCAGGGCAGAAAACTGTAGGAATAAGCACTTGGTCTTCAAAAAGATGAGAGTCAAAACCTCTTTACCTCACATTAACTGTTCTTATTAGATGAGATGCATGTAAGAGACAATGTCAGGAGGATTTGAGCATCCTAGAAAAGAGCAGCAGCAACTCTTCAGAGCCTAGACACGATGCAAGAGCCTCCCACTGAGATGCCCAGGACAATCCTCCATGATGTTTCTTGGATCATCTTAATTTGAAGACCACTTACAACCATTAGTTCACATCCTCACTTCAAGAATTCCCTGCAGCTTTTCTTGCTGGTGACAATCCTTACAACCCCACCAGCCTGCTAGTTTGGTTTTTCCACAGATGGGATACAGCTGTGCTTAGACTCACAGGTCCTACACGTTGGTGTTCCAACCAGTGGTTGTCACATACAGCAAGGCAGAATTCAGATGCGCAGCCCAAACATGGCAGCACCTAAATGAAAAGCTAGCTGGGGTAGCAATTAGAGAAAAGAATGAATGGAAATGGCTTCTTAAAACAAACAAGAAAAGACAATGAGCCAATTGCTATTATTATCCTGCTCTACTAGCAGAGAGCCAGGTTTCAGGTTGTTTGGCAGGGAGCCACAGTGGCTGGTTTCAGTTCCTTTCTCTTTCTTTGATTGCCTTGAGATGTAAAGCCCAATCTAACAGCCTGGTGTGTTCTATTAGTGTTTGGAAAACAAGCGTTTGTGGCAGCAGAGTTGCACTCCCAATATTCTTAACTGCTGAGTAAGGTGGAGGTGCAACAATATCACTGGGCACCTCTTCCAATATCTGACCACGCTCATGGTTTATAGAATAAATCCTTCCCTCAAACTACATTTCCTGTGTTCTACCTTGTGTCTGTCACCTCTTAGGGTTGGAAAAGACCTCTGAAATCACTGAGTCCACCAACTACTCAACACTTCCACGCTCACCACTAAACCATGGCCCCAAGCACCACATCTACACATATTTTGAACACTTCCAGGGATGAGGCAAACACAACTTCTCTGGGCAACCTCTTCCAGTGCCTTTCCACTCTCACATCCTATAATCTAAGCTAAATCTCTTCTTTTCCAGCTTAAAACTGTTCCCCCTTATCTACACAACTTTCCAGTCAGTTGGCCAACTGATCCTGCTCTGAGAGGTGGTAATTCCAGGTAAGTGATTATCATAGCTCAACTGACCTGGGTCCTTCTGTGCCTCTTGCTTGCCTTTCTCTACAGAACAGTATGCACAACACACATATACATATATATAAAATTGGGTTGTAAAACAAAACTATGCCAATTATTTATTCATCTTAATTGAGGGCCCTAGAACCACAGAAAACATCTTGTAGCTTCTTCCTATAGCATAGTAATTCCCTTTCCTGAAGCCACTGCAAAAAGCTGAACTAATTACCAGTCAGATGCATATTAGTGGATAAGGATGAACTTTCCTTCTGCTCCCTGAGTTAATTGACTTTCAAACTAAGACTACAACCTTGTTTTGGTTTGCAACTCAGAAAAATCTACATTATTCAAATGCACACCAGTAACAGTTGTGCTGCACTAAATTCAGTGACAGCAAAATAAAAAGTTATGCTGAATGTGTTTGTTTTTTTCTTTTAAATCCATGTTGATGTACAGAATTATGAAAAGTAATACCATTATTTAAATATACAGTTATTGATATTTTACATATAGTTTTAATAGT
>VWZO01014897.1:0-65000 GCA_013396975.1 Bucco capensis
TTCTGCTCCAGCCCAAACCAGGACACCTGTGAAATTGTTTGGCTGATATTGTGAGGAGGACACTGTATGAAAGGCTAGGAGGGTTGTAGCAAGAATACTGACCAAAGGCTAGATGCCTCTGTGGTGCTCTCTTGTTAGAGGCTTGGTGGGATCCTCAGAATATATTTTTGCAAGTCCAGTTTTATGCACAAAAGTAGTTCTCTGGCACTGGAATGAATGCAAATCTATAGGAAACTGGTTTTGTCCTGTGTGATAGGCAGGGACAAAGGAGAGATTAGGGCTTAAGGATAGTCATACAAGGAAGAACTCAATAAAGGTTTATGTGTCATATATTGCTTGCAGTCTAATTTCAAAGAGTTCCTCTTCCTTTTTGCTTTCTACAGTATGAGATCTGGTTATTGGAAATGTTTTGATATGCTTTGTAGGTTTAGGAGATTGGCCCATCCTAGTCCATGCTTTTGTGTAACTCCTATTTCTCCTTAGCTTGCTTTTAATTTCTTAAATAAAAATGCAAGCTAAAAGTTAGCAGTGGAGTAACTGCTTGTTGGCATTTAGTGTCTGATGGATGTGTTTTGCCCAGTATTCTTTATATGGTTGTACTGTCAGGGAGTCATGGTAAACATGGAGGTTATATAAAGTGTTAAGAGTCTGTCATTGTTAAAAGGACATGGGTAAAAGAAAATTGAAGTTACAGGTAATACATTTGCTACATGGCATTTTGCAGAGGTATTTAGAATGTATTTTTCCTTGAAATGTATTTCAAGATATGCTATGAACATAGGTTTTATTTATAACTTTTCAGAATTGTTCTGAGGTTATTTTCCTACACATAGGTGTGTATATTTATATGTATAAAAGGGTTGTTTTTCTCTTTTACCAAGTAGTATGCCAAGTCTGTTCTCTTCCGAGTTAGTATGAAATGTCATCTGTTCTCTAATTGGGACAAAAAATGCTGATGTCTTCGCTGCTGGATTTCCTACAGCAATAACCATGAGGAACACAGCACAGTGCGGCAGCATTAATGGCTTGTCAGGTTCTAGTTGAAATAGCTTATCAACACTTTTTAATACTGTTGTTGCAGAAAATGGGAACACAAGCTTGGCAGTATTTCTCTTGTGAAAGATCTTAATCTAAGTCATATGCAGCAGGTCCATCACCTTAAGAGAGGTTTCAGGGAAGAACACTTTGTATTACTAGAAAAAAAGTCTCAATTTCTACGAGCTTCCAGCAGATAAATGTGAAGTTATAACCACTGCAATGAAAATGTATTGGAATGCATTGGTGCTTCCTTAGCACTATGACAGTATCAGGAGCACTATGACAGCAACTGGTTTTTAAAATCATAGACGGGTTTGGGTTGGAAGGGACCTTTAAAGGTCATCATCCAGCCCAACTGCCCTGCAATGAGCAGGACATCTTAAATTAGATCAGGTTATCATGAAAATACCTGTCTTCTCCTTCTTTCCTAGAGGTGACCAGTCACGCAAGAGAGCTGGAGAAGAGTTAACTTACAGTAAGTATGCTTCTAACCCTGTCCTGCAATGTGCTGCAGTCCTTGATGGGTTGGGCATGCAGGTAGTGATGAGTTCTGGGTTCTCAAGGGTGTTGAGGTGTCAGATGCTGCATCTCCACATGTACCCAGCTGTCTGCTAGTGTAACCTTTAACATTACAAACGTACTGGATTTAGAGCCTGGCTAACTGTGCTAGAGCCCCACAGCCATCTGTTAAGGTAGCAAGATATCCTAGATACTGAGGCCAAGATACTTCCACTTCATTTAAGTTGAAGCTGAGGTTTCTGAGAAAAAAGAACATAGTTGTCTCAAGTCTCTTCCTGGTCAGGATGCACATGACAGGCAATGAAATGATGAGCCAGTCCACCTCAGATACAAACCACCTGCTGGTGATGCATAATTCTGTCTGTCGACAGAGTTTGGAGGAGTTGGACTTTTCAACTTTGAACTCTCAATTACATGTCTAGTACAACCTGGGAACCTTTTGGTTGAGATAAGGCAGTATTTGACTACAGACATTCGAGTCATGCACCAGAGAAGTTCTCCTCATATGCAGATGAAGAATTTTGCTGCATGTTTAACTGTGAAGTACTTCACTTTGTTACTCCCTTCATTACCCCTAGTATAGATTAGGGAATGGAGGGAAGAAACAGAGAGGAATGATATTTCTGTTCTCAGTTGGTTACTTTACTCCAGACAGCCCTAATTTGGGTGAACTCACTCAGAGGTGCTCTCTTCTGTGCTGACTAAATATTTGGCCAGGAGAGAATCTAGTCTTATATATTCTAGGTTAGAACTGAAGTATGAGATTGTGATTGTCATTGAACAGCCTTGGGGACTGGTGAATAGTATCTATTCTGGTACTGTTATTAACTTCATCTTACTGCATTCTTTCCACCAAGTTTCCCTCTGTGCTTCCAGCTGAGCATATTTGCTTTATTTCCTAGTACAAAATGCCTTACATTTTTTTGATGAACTCTTATCACAACCTGTAATGAATGAATGGATGTTTACATGGTATCTCAAGTTCTGTTTACACTGTTACTGCTATACAGGCAATGCTGATTTTGGGGGGTGGGGGAAGGGGGATAAAGGACATAAGGTAGAAGTTTAATATGAGAAAATGTCTTGAACTTGTTATATAATTTCAGATGGCTCATCATCTTGTGCAAGCTCCAGGGGTTACAGATAGTGAATATACTGGATCAGCTTCTATTCCTAGCCAGAACAGACACTGGAGGAGCGCAGGTGGTATCCGGAGCCTCCTTTGGCAACTGCTGATACTTGAGCTCTGACACGAACTATGCCTCAAAGAAGAGTTTTTGGACTTTCTTCTTTATATAATAAAATGTCAGTTGCTGCTACAGTTGGGATGACTTTGAAAGACATGATTCTTTGGTCTAGCCTGTTGACAAGTTCACATTCTGCAATTTTGCTGAGGAATGCACCTTGAAAACAATCCTTTGAGAGTGGGAATGGGCAGCCAAAATCAGCAGCTTCCAAAAGCGTTAGAATGGAAGAATCTTTTTTGCACTCTTTTCTTAAGGACATTCTTAAAACTAGTTAACACGTCAGTGTATTAGTTTTGAAACTTCAAGGTATTTTCTGGAGCTTTTACTTAAATAATAAAGTTTCATTATTTTGCAGTATTTGTTTGTTAGTTTAAAAATGGTCACCTTCTAAGAGTTGGTCCCATATAAATGTTATCTTCTGTCAGGGAGTTTCAAATTCTGGATTTTTCTTTTCTCTTTTTTTGTTACTTAGTATTTTGAAATCTGTTTTCCTATGTGTTTGTACTCTGTGCCTTCAGCTTGTGCACTTTGCAACTTTATAGACCATATTTTGTTACTGCAAAATGTGTTCTTGAGGAAAAACTTGATATGAAAAAAACATGCTGCAAAGTTGCACTTTTCTCTTGCATTAATGGGAGGTGAATTTAAGGAGGAGGGAAGAAAAGTTTAACCTGTCACCATCACTAATAGTGACTTGGAAGCTTGTCCCCTTTTATTTTTCATGTGTATTAGTGTTTAATGCTGGGACCAACTCTTGTAGAACACCTCTCATTGACTTTTTATTGGCTTCCAGAATTGCAATATATCGAGATGTGAATTCCAGACTGAATGAAATACTAAGATGAATTTTATGCTGTTGTATGTTGAAACAGTGTGGGCAAAAATATCTTTATCTAGTAGATCTGCAAAGTGCATCTCCATTGACACAAACCAGATTTGCACCTGGTTGATCAGCAAATAATGGTACCTGTCCAAGGTCACTCTGTGGCTCCTGTGCCATTTCTCCTGTTAGGGGGATGTGATGGGGCTGTGACAGTGGATGTAGTCAGAATCAGGGAGTTGAGGAGTAGTGTAATGCATGCGTGTGTACCTATTGGCCTCATGCTTCCAGGCTGGTGTAAACTCAGCTGGAGATCCAGCTGAGCCCAGTTCCAGGAGATCTGGACCTATGGTCTAATTATCTTAATTGGTAGCATGACCTAATGCAAATCTTTCATGAGGGGAGAAACATACTTGAAAAAGTAGTTTAACTACAGGATGATTTCTTTTTTTAATGACTCTGGATTTATTTTTGGTCACCTTTAGTTTTGAAAAGATACAAGTTGGTAATAGAAGTTTGTTCAGTTTTGTCTTGCACAACTCTTATGACTGTTTAGAAAAAAAAACAAACCCAAAACACCAAACCCCACAAGAACCCATCACAGCCCTCTATATGCTTGTATGAATTCATTACAAAATGCAGGAAAAAGATAAAAAAAACCTAGATGCGGCAGGGAAAAAGTTTCTATTTCTTTTTGTTTTGTAGCCAGGCTTCACGTAAATGAATTTAATTTTATCAGTTTCACGTCAGCCACTTTGGCAATGCTGTTAGTTGGAGGGGGCAGGGCAAGAAGAATGAGAAGGACACTGCTGTATGTAATTGGCAGTTTCAAATCTGATTTACCTGTGTATTTCTTTGCATATTTGCATAGCTTATTTTGAGGAAGATTTTCTTTAAAATGAAAAATAAATGCTTTAGTGTTTTGTTTTCTATTTAGAATGTCAACAGTCTGATTCCATCCCCAATAGTGGAAAGCCAAACCACTGAGGAGGGATTTTTTTCATGTGTTGATAGTGTTTGCCACCATCTACTTAAGTTGAAGCAGAATTAGGTAAAAACAGAGGTTTTGAAAATTTTGCTGAAGTATGCTGTGGAGAAGTAAAGGAAGACTAATAAGGAACAAAAATTATTTGCCAGCTTCCTGGTTTTTATCCCTTTTGGCTTTAAACAAAAATAAAACCTCTGATAGTGTCCTTAGCTTTAAAAGTCACTTTGATGAAAAGACAATATTCTTGAGTTAGGAACAGATGCATTGACCTCACTTGGTTAAAGTTTGTTTACAACTTCATTACCATTCTAGTTCACACAATACAGTAATCAAGCTCTGTCATCTTTGTCAAATGATCACATTTTTTTTTTCCTGTTCATAAAGTGGTTTTACTGGTTCTAGTTTGTAAATAACATGCAGTACTTTTGCTTCAAGTTTGAGGCAAGGGTTCAACATTTCTGTTGCACTATATATGGGACACAAACTTCTAGAACAATAATTCAATCAGAAGGTAAAGCATTCCTGGCAGTGTGGTTCACTTTGTATGCACTGAGTAGTGCTTGGATGCTTCTCAGTCCTGTCTAGCATTCTCACTTGGCCACTGTACCAGAGCAATCTGTTTGTTAAGCACTGTATTATGTTGTAAGGTTGGCATTAAAATTCCTGTATGTTTTGGCATTATTAACATAATGCTGAAATATTGTTTATCTGTTGAAGACGTTATCATTGTGACTGAGCATGGAACAGATTACAGCATACTATACTAAATTATTTTGTTTTTCTGTAAACTTGCATTTTACTTACAGTAAAACTAACTCAGCCAACTTGAGCCTTGGTACTGTAAAGCCACAATTACCAACAGCATGATCCTAACTGCAGTATTTAATTTAACCAAATAATGTGTGGTAAATCCGTTGCATCTGTAGCTTATTCTGTTTAAGCAGTAAAGTTGGTTATCCAATGGCTGTCCTCTTCATGTTGCACTGGTTCTATAGCCAAACTTGCTACATTAAAATATTTTTAGATTAATTTCATTTCTTGATTTAGGAAGTTTAAATATTTATATTCATCCTGCTGACTGCTGTTGTAGCAGGCAGTTGCCAGTATATTGTCAAGATGGTCTGATGCAAATGATGAAGAGGGAGTCAAACTGGGTAAGTACACAACTCTTCTACAGTTGGATTTCCTTTCTGCAGTTACTGAGGAGATGCTTGTGGATGATTGTGTTGAAGCAAAACTTTGTGATTCCTGTCATTTGATAGAAATATGATCTGCCATATTTCCCTAATTTGATTGTTTACTTTCTACAGGTTTAAAAAAAGAAAAACAAACAAACAAAAATCCCTACAACAAAACACCCCACAAACCAAACCATAGAAACTAACCACTAACTGGAATAACTGGAAAATGTTTTCCAGGTATCCTATGACAAGCCTAGTGGAAGGACTATTCTGTAGAACTATGGATTAAAACCCAAGTGCTTGAATTTGACTCCTGTGTTCAGCCTGGCTGCAGTTGAGAGGAAACAATGTTTTGATGACTTGACATGCACCAGATACCCAGAGGGCTTGTAGTTCAGTTCACAATGTGCATGTTATGGTACCTTTAGGATTAATATAGTTCTTGACCACAATGAAAAGGTCCTGCTAGGGAGGAATGATCACTGCTTGGGTTAGTGTACTTCCCTGTCTGCTGTGTGGAAACTGTGTAATAACATGAGGATAGTCACTGGGCTGGTGCTACTCAAAAATTCCTTTTTTGAAGGATATCTTATGTTGACAACTTGAGTAAACTTAATTTCACAGCTGAATAGTCTAAGTAAGTTTGTTAATGATAGTATTTGCTCATGTCAGTGGTATTTGCTTTGCTGCTCTGAAATGTTCCTTCACTGCTCTTAGAGCACCTCCACTAGAAGCCTGTAAATGTGCATCGAAGAGCACCACATCCTTATGGAGCTGTTTGTGTGGTGTAATACTGAGCTGCAGACTGTGCTTCCAGCATTGTCACTGGGCAGGAAAAATACAGGTGGGCAGGCTTTGTGTGTCCCTATTTGCCTGACTGAGGGTCTGCTGGTGCCAGATCCATGTGCCTCGCTAGTATGAGGTGCAGCCTTGTCTGTGCCGTTCCTTTGGCTGAGTGTGAGCAGGGGAGGGTAAAGCCCTGCAGGGCAGTTGCTTTGCTGTGCTGATGCATGCAAGTCATGTTGGTGCTGTAGCACATAGTCTTCTCCTATCATACACATTCTCAGCAGAGTCTGATCTCAGTCTGTAGCTGTTAGGACTTCTATGAAAGGAAATGGAGGTCTCAGTCCTGTCCAGTCTTTTCTTTCTAGGTAAGATAGAGGAGAATTAGCAATTAAAGTCTAACCTTTCTGTCTGGATCTTGGAAAGTATACTCTGGCTGGCAGAGGAGAGGGATCTTGCCTCCAAGGAAGAGGATTGTGGATCATCATCTCTTGATTTTTTTTCACTGCTGGTCTCCAAGGCAACGAGGTGCAAGACAGTCAATCATATTGAGTGCATTGTGTTTAAAGCACTGCCTGACTTTCTTCTGGATTTAATCTAGGATAAAGAATGATCTTTTTGGTAGGCTTGCAAACTTCAGGTATTGGGTATCATGGAAGGTGTGAACCAGGAGTGGATTTACTGGTCCAGGGTTGTAATTCTCGTTATTACAGATTAGAAGAAGTTATTTGTCCCAGAGGACATCACTTATTGTAGCATAAATTGGTGTGATATTGGCTCAACAAGGTATTTTTGTACCCATAGTACCTGTTAACAGAAAAAGTCATATAATCTAAATTTATGAGCTTTATGAGCACTGAAATGTACTGGTTTTGAATGGGGGAGCAGAATCATGTGTGAGGGGAAGGAGATGCAGATCATCAGCATTGCTGTGTGAGCAAAACAAGACGAACCTGATGATTTGGCCTCAGTTGAAAGCTCCTTAGCAAAGAGCTTTGTAGCTTGCTGGAGGGAGTGAAAGGATTAAACCCATATGTCTTGACCTAACTTGAATGGGTGGTTTAAGGGGATTCTGAAATTTCATAGGCAATGGGTACTCAGAAATTCTTTCTGGCTGTCTCCACCTGTCCCTAGGATGCTCCAGATACACTTGGTTAATGTTCTTCTTTATGAGCTTCTGCTAACTGATCTGATTAGCACAGGACAGGAAAGTTGGCTCCCCTAATGATGACAACAGAATGAATTTGGTAATAACACTTAATGCCTTTTATTACTGTTTTTCAATTAATCATTCCTTATGAAAAACCTATAGTTTCTGAGGTGACCTGGGTCATCACCAGTTTATATTTGAGGGCAGCAGTTAATTTATTTGATAGCATCATTTGTCACCTATCAGCAAATTGAATGATTTAGTGCAGAAAACAGTTCATAAATGGGTATCATTGGAGAGTTGATAGATGTTACCCTGTGGATGAGGTGCATTGTCAAGATAAGAGCACCTACTACGAGTACAAGTTGGGTGAAGGTCTGGATGTACTGCTGAAGAGCTGAGGTGGTCCACATGGTTATGTTCATGCAGCTGTCCTATAGGAGCATATAGTGACCATGAAGTGAATTGCACACTGTGAGCATACACCCAAAAGGTCTCTGCACAGTCAGTTGCCATGGGGTAGCTGATGGACTGCAGATTAATGTCTAACCTTGATAGTAACCTGTTCCCATGGTAGGAATGGCCGGGCTGTGGCATATGACTCACATTTGCAGTGGATCAAGGCATGAAATCTTATAACTACCTGTTTGTTAAGATGCCTAACTGAAGTTCCTTGTATGGTCAGTGTGAAGCAAAAGATTTCTCCAGCAGGTACACACAGGACTAAATGGATGTACTTCAAGATTTCTATTTTTGGTTTTCTGTTAGTAGCTATGGCCTGCTGGTACTTGAACCTGTCTCATCAAAGTGGGAGGCAGAACTTGCCAGACAGGACCTGTCCTACCTGTGCCAAGAGCAGAAGGAGAACAGGTCTGTTTTCTTAATGACTTCTATATTAAGTCTTTATTGAGCAGGCATCTGCTGTACCCAGTTGCTTGGATAGCCTGAGTTGTTTTGGTGTACACAGTTTTGATGCTTTAGTCTATTGGGATGAATCCTGGGTAGAATTTCATCTGAGCTACAGAACCATTTCCCCCGAAATAAGCAGAGATGTATCATACCTGGTGATTATCTACTTGTAATCTAAATAATCTCATTATCTAGTTTGTTCCCTTAGTCACAACTTCTGAAAGCATGTTCAAGTGATAATGTGCTTTCCCATTATGGCTCCAATCTTCTACTTCAGAGGATGTTGTAGTTACTGAGTACAGATACGCAGGAAAGAGAGACCCATAGAGTAAAATGAAAATCTCCATGCTTCACATTTCCCTCCAGGGATGTGTCATGAATTAAAAAACTGCACACACAGTCCTTCACCTCATTCATGTTTTGGCATAATAATATATTATTCTTCCTTTTCACGTAATTCCCAGTGTTGAATTTGCCTTTTCTTGGTAACAGCTGTATATCAAAGCTAATGCTGCTTAGAGCTGTCTGCTGTAATCCCACCATGTCTTTTGTGGGTAATCATAGCTTCTCCTCGTGAAAGTAAAATTAGGATTGTGTTTTCCCAATGCATCCTTTTGTCAGTCAATGTAAACATCAGTAATCTGGATCTCTCACCCGTTGCTTCGTGAGCCTTGTAGCTCTTTGTAGTCAATCTTCTTTACTTCCCTGGACAATAGCATGTCACTATTCACCTCCTTTTCAGCTTTTATGAACACAGCAATTTACCCCAGCACTGGGATGATGTTTTCTGCTGCTGACCTCTCTCTGTCATGAGCACTGTCAGTTTCTGGGCTGTAGTTTTCCAGTAGCAGTTTATTCATGTGGAAAAGCTTCTCAATTATCTCTTGGTAGTTCTGTAAAGAGATTTCGATGAGAGAGCTCACCAAACAGGCTGTGTTAATCTGTACCAAAGGATCTCATTTGGCACATGGTAGTTGAAAGATCTACCTTACTGTAATGCAGCATTTGTTGTTGTGTGAAGCCAGGTGGTACCCCTGCTATAAACTCCTGCAGTGAACCCTCATCCCTCATACTTTAGAGCTCACCATTTTTGCACATAGATATTGCTGGGCAGACTCTAGTGTCTGGACTCTGACATCACAGGTGACAAGAGTTCAAATGGGAATTTGTGATGTCACACACTGATCCTGCTGATGAATTGGGAATTAGCAAGATAATTTTCTTGGGTAAAAGGAGACAAGGAAGACTTTTAGCATGATTATTTTGTTTAGCAACGAGTTGTTGCAACTCTTTGTTGCAAATTCTCTGAACTCAGACTAACTAGTCATCAACCACTTCATGATTTGTTGATACAGGACAAGAAAGCAAGCAAACTTACAAGTTGTCAGGTCCTCTTCTCTGCTTGCCAACACAGCTACTCTCAGCTCTACTCATCTTCAAAGAATGTGCTTGCATCTGAAGATCCAAACAGAGCAGTCCTGCAGCAATTCAGCTGCTCTGGTTGAGGTTTAACATCCGGAGCTGTTGCTGCAGAATGGTCTCTGTCATCTACAGGTCACTTTAAAGCCTTGTATTTGAAGTTGTCTACCAGCACAATTCCTTTGATTGTTACAGTAAAACAAACCACACTCAGTGGTGTACAAGTTTCAGGAATCATCTTTGAGTGAGTCCAGAGGAGGCCACAAAAATGACCTGAGGGCTGGAACACCTCTACTGTGAGGACAGGCTGAAAGAGTTGGGGTTGTTCAGCCTGGAGAAGAGAAGGCTCTTGGGGAGACCTTGTTGCAGCTTTTTGGTACTTAAAGGGAGCATGGAAGAAAGATGGAGGCAGAGTTCTTAGTAGGGCCTGTTGTGATAGCACAAGTTGTAATGGTTTTAAACTGAAGAGGGGAGATTTAGACTAAATGTGAGGAAGAAATATTCTGGCACAGCTTGCCCAGAGAGGTGATAGAAGCCCAAACCCTGGAAATACTCTAGCTCAGGTTGGTCAGGGCTGTGAGCAAACATCATGTAGTGCTCACTGCAGGGTGTTGGACTAGATGACCTTTAAAGGTCCCTTCCAACCCAAACCATTCCATGATTTACCAGAGCCACTGTGCCTCTGCTGAAGCATGTAATCTCTGGGTTCTTTTGTAAGAAATCAAAATGTGGCTGTTTCCAAAACATGTTTGGGATCAGCATGGCTGCTGCCAGGCTCTGCTCAGCCAAGCACAGGTGGATGTGTGGTAGTACCTGAGGCCCTCACATGTGCCATGTGTGTTGCAGTGAGGTCTTTAATCAAAGATGTAGTGTATGGCCCGTGGCTAAGCTTTGGGGTTATTGATGGTTTGCCTAATAAACAGGGAAAAAAAAGATTGTCCTTTGCTCTGTATTCATATAAGTGAGTAGAAAAGACAGCTCTCCCTTGGACTTTGGGGAAGAACAGAGTAGAAAGCTGAATCACTGTAGACAAACTACAAAACCAGTATTCTGCTAAAGCAGCAGTGACTGTGCTCTTGGCTAACAGAGGGCACTTTTCCACATGCTCAGGTATGGAGCTGTATGCTGGGAAAAGGAGCAGGACTCCCTGGTGTTTGTGAAGGCACTGGTGGTGATAGAACTGCTAGCCATCAAGCCTGGGATGGAGCTGTGTGTTGGGCTGGGAAGGGTGTTATTGCTTGTACCACTGAATGGTGCTTGTCTTTCTATTTAGCAATTCCCAGGGCAGAACAAACCTCCCCTCTTGAATTGATTTAGCTACTTTGCAGCCAGTCTTCAGTTGTATTTGAAGTATTTCAAGAGCTTTATTGATTTTTAAAAGCATCCTGAAAAATATGCATGTGAAGTTAGTTCCCACTGGAGAACATCCTCAGACCCAAAGTAAGTTCAAGCTTACTTTATTCTGATGAATTCCTCTTGTTTTGAATACAAAAAAATTGCTTTGGCCACTATTAAATTATTCTATTTCTTTCACAGTCTACATATGCACAGAAAAAAAGATCAACATATCCGGCTGCTCCTAATTGAGCCATTGTGACTTACTTTAGTTTTGTATCAATCAAATAAATGCTAGTAAACTGAATTTAAAGCAAAAGAGTGATATTTGTACCAAGGAAATAATTCATTTATCGGCTAGACAAATTTCAGCAAACAACTGGCTCAGCCCTACATACTAATATCTGAGAATCTTCAGAATCCTGAAGAGCTAAGAATAAAACTCCCAGCTCATGCTGAACATGACAAGTCATGAACAGAAAGGAGGGAGCACTTGGCTACTTGGAAGCACTTGTGTTTGATCACGTGCTGAGATTGTGCATAACTTGTGTGTGCCTTTATAAGCAAAATGTCAGCATCTTTTAGCTTCTCCAACATATTGCCTGAATTGTCTGAAATTTGTAGTTTTCCATGTGGTTGTCAAATATTGTGTCCATTTTGGCTATCTAGTGTCTTCTAACTTGGAGGTGCTGAACACCCTCCAAGTTCTAGGGCCTAGTCTTTGGGCTACTCTGCATCTCTTTAAGCAGATGCTGTGAGGAGAAAGGCTGGGACAGGACAAGACTACTTTCTTAAAGGAGAACCACAATGCAGGAATGTGATCCCTGTCCCTTTCTAAGGAGAAATAGCATGACTTGAGTTGCCCTGGGTTTAGTAATTCAGTTTTAACCACTTAGTAATCTGTATTTCTGGCTGTCCAAATGCACTCTGAAGAGCCTTTACAGTGTGTTAAAGCTGTCTGTACCCTTTTTGCTTTCTGAGCTGCTGTCCTTGAGAGCTGCTCAGGAGTTGGCCATTTATCATAAGCAATGTTCTCCAGCAGCTTGGTGAGGCTGCTGTTGTCAAAGCAGCTTTTTCTCTCTCTGGTGTGGATGCTGTACTGGCAATCATTTAGCAATGTTGCATTTTAATTCTCCTTAATGGCCATATTGCAGAAGAGATGAAAATATTGGCAGTTTGATATCTCAAAACAGATTGAAATCTGAGGTATTTCCAGTGTCAACGTAATTGCTTTCTCAGGAATGGGGCAATTAATTTAAATATATTTAAATTTTCTACCAGCAATTCTAATCTGTTATTCTCTAGGTGTTACTATGCTGTCAATCAGGTTCTCCTGATTTTTGAATTCCTGCAATCTATGGTTTTCTTCTGCTGTTACTTTTTTTTGTAGTCTGCTTCAATATGTATGAAGTTGATGTCATTTGCAGGTGTGTTCTCTCTGGTTTTGTTCTCAAGCTGTCCAAACCTGTCACTTCTTTTGCCTTTCACTCTGAGTCAGAGGTGTCAGAAAGGTTTATTCCTACTTGGTGGAAAATTCTTGGGATTTGAAGAAATGAAACCCACCCAATTTACTGTGATCTGCCTGATTACTGGAAGAAACTAAGAGGGATTCCTTGGGGATGTCTGTATGCTCGAAGCTGGATTGGATGCATCTAGCAACCAGGCAGTGCTCGCTGTTACAGCAGAATATCAGAGGTTTGTATCACCACAGAGTAACATTTTCCATGTATGTATCTTAAGAAGAAAATACACTTTTACAGTTTCTTTAAATCATAGAGCTGCAATCAAGACTTGCAGCACAAAATCAAGCAGTGGTTGTAAGGAAACCAGTGAAATGATGTGAGTTGTAAAATGAATGGTGAAGGATGCCCATAGTACACTAATAGAAATTCTGCCCATGCTGAATTTGGCAGGGGTTTCTCTGCAAAATACCACGTGCTGTGGTTTTGACCTCAGATGTTTGTGCAGCAAAGTGCTCAGATGTGTCTTCATCCACTCTTGCACAAGGAAGGAAACAGCATTCAGTTGTTCCTTAAATTATGCACAAACCAAATAGGGATGTTGTGTTACTGTGGCTGAAGTGAAGGATCCAGACACACAGGAGCTGGTAGACAATAAATTAAGCAAGATATAAAAGTCTGCTGGGATCTTTGACCTCAGGGAGGTCATGGCAGATCATTTCCTTTACCAAGAAAAGGTGAAGGAGGTGATGTGGGCTGTTTGCTGCCAGTGTTCCCTGAGCATCGTTGGTGGTGGAGTGGGAGGGCTCGTCCAAAACAAAAGGTCCTGCTTGCGGCTCTTGAGGGATTGCAGTGCCAAAAAGGCTAAAGAAAATACATCATGTGGCAATATCAGAGGTGAAGTTGTAATATCTGCCAAGCACAGCCTGTTTGATTGCTAGATGCAATTTGGGCTATTTCCTCTCCCACAACAGCAAATATAGTGCTGCTGGGGAGCAAAGAGGGTAAAGCTTTGGGCAGAAGAGGCAAACTTTGTCAGATCTGGTCAGGCCTTGAAGTGCATGGATAGCTAGATTTATCCATCAGTTAACAGCTGCCTGACCTCTGGGTAAATACAGGGAAGCCTGTGGACTTGGGTAAGTGACATAATATCACACAAAATGTCATTGAAGGTCATCTAACATAGGCATGTAATATCCAACTTGACCTCATTGCAATGATTGCTAGGACGAACACAGCTTCCTGGCATGCTCCTTAGCAGTGAGAGGGTGCTGCTTTTTAACCTCCCCAAGCTGTTGTCTAGTCTTAAACCAAAAATATCAGTCATGTGTCAACATGGGAAACTTCACTGCTCTCTTGCTAGTGAGCAGAAGCAGTGTGCAGACCTCCTGTGCGTGCTGAGCATGTATTATACTCAATGCACCTTGGGAGAGGAAGGATGGAGGAAAGCAGGAAATGTCAGTCGTGTTTCTGATAGTGGTTTTAGAGCAGGCAGCCAGAAAGGAGATTGTGGTCATCCAACCTGACCCTGCTTGTCTGTCCTCTTGTCAAGTTTTATGTTCTGCTTCAATGTGTGTTTATAGAGCCTGGAGAAAGAGGCCAGTGCTTGTTTGGAAGAGCTTTGTAGACTAAGCTTAATGACAATGTTGTCAGTTTTACTGAGACTTCTTACTGTTGTCCCTAACATCATTCCCATGGTGGTGGTGTGCTGTCGGCAGGAATGGACTTAGTGAGTTGAGGTGGCTGGAGAGGCCATTGTGTGTGAAGATGCAGGTTTGGTTATCTCTGGTTCTGCTTGTTTGAACCACCTGAAGAATCCAGCTGTTTGTTGCAAGCCTCCAGATGCAGTGGCTGCATGCTATGGTCTTGAGGTAGCCTTAGGGAGGACTTTGTGGTTCTTGTTATCAAAGTGTCTTTTGTAGTTCTCAACATTTCAGGTAGCTTTCTTCATAGCACATCCCTGAACCTCTGATAGTATCTTTTAGGGGGAAACAAGCACTCTTGGCTTTGCTGTTTCATAAAAGACTTCTGCTGGGGGTGGGGATCTGAACACTCATCTCCAGAGTGTAAAGCTTGTGCCTTGAAGCACCTTTCTTCTCTACAGCCTCATCCCTTCTGCATACTCTCAGGCTGAAGTATTGAGCTTTTCTAGCTGGTGTTTCAAGATTATATTCTTAAACATGATTGTCATCTGTCTCATCCATCTCTCCAAGAACAGTGACAGATACCCAGAAGAGATGAAGTTCTAAATTCGGTTGGTATAATGCCCTGACACTCAAAAGGACATTGAACTCCCTCTGCAAATCACAGCTTTGGTCCTGCAGAATGGATCCTCTGATCTCTGCCCACCTCTTTGGGCTATACTGCAGCTGGAAGGGCTGCAGGGGCTGCTGTTCTCAGGGGTAGTTTGAGATGCAGTTAACTAACAGACTTTGGTTGTAGTCCCAGTGAACACATCAAGGTCAAAAGGTGGTTGATGCCTTCTATATGAAGAAGTGTATACACATTTGCAGAAAAAAACCCAATGACTTTTGATAAATGACTTTATGGCTGTAGCATAAAGAGACTTTTTGGTCAGTCATGAGATCTTTTCCTTTGCTTAAAATCAGATTTTGCTTGCTGTAATTCATTGAACTTCACAAAGTACAATTAGTCACTAACATCAAAATTAATGTGGATGTTAGTGTAATACAATTTATGAACAATTTTAAAAAGCATTCAGCACTTACATTTACAACATAATTATAAGTTTAAAACCAATAATAATCTCCCTCTGCTTTTCCTCACACAGATTACTGCTCTGACAGTCACGTGCACAATAATTCCTTCCAGAATAAAGCACGTAGGAAAGTCTTGGTTCTACCATGACTGCTTACCTGCTGAGAAGCCAACAGGACTGCTTGGAGCATAGGAGCACACTCAGGTCAGGTGTTGGGCTTGGGTCCTGTTCTCTTGCCAGCTGCTGTGCACTGATATTGGCAGGTGGTGTGTTTCCTTGGTCAAAGTCTGGGTTGCTTCTGAGAGCTGAACCTGCAAAGGCTGGAAATCCTAGTGCTGCTCTTTGTGGCCTCCAGTTACAATTGCAGGTTGGCTTTTCTGGGCCATGCTTGTTACCATGCTACACATTTATGCTTTGCAGTCTCTCAGCCAGCCCTTTCTCTACTGACCCCTTATCTCTTTGGCCATTGAGGGATCCTTGAAGTGTGAAAGCTCCCCATGGCCTGAGTTGTTGGATCTGCACAGACTATGGAGTCTAGAATGCAATTTTCAGAGAAAATTCAGTGAAAATGTCAGTGAAGCTCAGTGTCAGATACTTTTTAGTCCCCTTCTGTCTAGTACTCTAGATGCTTTTCCACGTGTTGAGGGAATTAACTTTAAAGGTGACTTTTAGTCATGCTAAGCTTGTGTTCCTCATCCATGAAGAGAACATTAATTGATCCCAGTTTTGGATCTTTCATAGAGCAGGCTGCCTGTCTGTCTTCCTGCCATCTCTATTTCCCCATAGGTGATGCTGCACAGAGTATAAATTCAGGCTCTTCTTGCTTCATTAAATAATTTAGAAGCTTGAGGAAGTCTTTGTCAGATTTTGATGTCCTCTTTGCCTTTCTATCCATTGTCTGGTTTAGGCTTTGCATCCCCTGCTGCCCAACAGGGCTATGATGGAGATTGCACCTTCTAAATACTGCAGCAGATGCAGCTGTGGCTGGTGCTGTTTGGTCTGTAGGAATGATGCTTTTATTAATGAGGTATCTATTTCCTTCAGTAAAGAAGTTGTGTAGCACAGCTGGCTGTGTCCAATTCAACATGTTCATTTGCTAGAATTGCCTTTCTCACATGATTTCCTCTGTGTTTCTTCCTTATGGAAGGATATGGAGGTGGTAACTGCTGCCAGATGAACAGATCCAGTCCTGACTCTGAACATTGCTCTCACTGCTCCTATGGTGCCCAGTTGATTTGGCTACTGCCCAGAGGTTTCATGCCAATGCAATAACAACCAGTGACCTGACAGCTGGAGGACGTATTAAGCCATACAAGCTGCTTCTTTCTTACTCTATGCAATGCAGGAATTTAAGAGGATTGGATGTAATTTCCACTACTAAAACTCCACAGAAGCATATGCCACATGTGGACAGGGGTACCAGAGGCTGATGGGCACATTGCCCACTCCTGGTCAGTTCACAGGCCAGACCAGTGGAGCCTCTTGTTCCGTGGCTGGAGGAAGGCATTGTATACTAAGCTCCTCCTTCCCCACCTAGTATGAGGAGCGTGGCAGGTCCTTGCAGTGACATCCAACATGCCATGAATGGCTTTTTGTTAGACATGTCACATCACTTGATGGTCAGCCTGTGGTGGCTTGGCAGCCTTCCTGGTACATGTGCCTCTTGTGAGCACTCTTAGAGTGGGCTTGAGAGTTTGAGGAGATGGCAGTCTCCATAGCTCTGCTTTGGGCAGAGAAGCTGCTGAGGTTTTCCCATAGGATGTGCCCCTCTCTTTCCTATGAAGGAGACAAAACTACAGCTCACCACAGGAGCCTGCTGGTAGCAGTCCTTTCATCAGACCTAAGGCACAGGGTTAGTGCAGCACTTTTTTGATGAAACAAGCTCTCTGAAGGCTGACAGAGCCTTTCCCAGAGAAAGGCTCATTGAGCCTTCTCATTGTCTGTGGTGTAAAAGCAATAGCAGGCAGCAAGGCTCCCTCACGTCATGGCTTTGTTCCTCTTTTGTATAATGTACCTGTGTGAAATTATTGTTTACTCTCTTGTACTGGTCTTGGGCCATCTTTAAGAGTCTCTCAGTGTGTTTTAGCATCTTCAAGTGGTGCTTTTTATGCACTGTCAGCTCTGGAAGCACACAGTTGACGTTGAGAATGATGATAATGGTGCTTCTTTAAGTTTTACTTTTTGTGATCCCCAGGTGAGCTGGTTCATGGAACTAAAACAAATAAACAGCCCAGGAAAACCAGACAAGTGAGTGATTTTTCTGCTGTATGCCCTCCCTGAGTGAGCTGTGCCAGCCTAAAGTCATTCATGAGGGTAACAGCATGGTTTGCTCTCTGTGGTAGGTCACTGTGGGGTTTTTTTGACTGAAAGGCTGTCTATATAAAGAATTGTTCTGCAGGCATCTTTTCACCACACACACACACAAATGGTTAATCCATTAGAACACTGTCAACTTGCAGCGTTTGAATTCCCTTTTGTACAAGACTTTTCATGTATGTCTGTTCCTTGGTAACTGCTTGTAGGAACTTTAAAAATGTCTAGTTGTATATCCAGAAATGAAACCCAGAAGAGTCCTTTTTGTTAGTGATGTGGTTTTGCTGAAGGCAAGATTTGAATATTTATTTTTGAGTCAATTCTTTTGAATTCATTTTACCACCTCTCTGCTCACATTGTCTCGTTATGGTGAAAAGATGATGAAAAATGACTTGCTGCAAAATCCTACCCTCAGTAAACTTAATGTTCTTGAGTGAAAGAAGGTGAGCACTAGAACCAAGAGGCCTCACCTTCTTGATTTGCATTCAGAAATAGTTAACTGATTGGCACCTAAGGAATTGCCAGGCATGAAATGGCATCTTATACTCCAGTTTTGCTCGTGGAACGGTCTGGTTTTTTTCTCTAAATTCCTGAAAATCAAAAGAAAAAGAAGGTTTATAAAACACTTCACAATTCTAGTGTTAATAAATGCACAGCTATGTCTTGGATCTGTCTATGATCTTATACAAACAAGGGCAGATGAGAACTACTAGACATGTTTGTTTGATCAAAGGCAAGTTGAACACTGCAGTGAAAATGCATCATGATTTCACCTGCTATTGAGCAGTGCCTAAGTGTATACCTGAAGTGACAGCTTAAATAAACATAACAGGAAACCAAAGGCCATTAAGTTCTTTGTGATTCAGAGACGTGTTGGTCTGCTTTAGAGATTTTACAATGAGCAGTCATTAGTAATTGCCATGAACTGTCTTTGGAGCAAACATTGTTCCACTCTAGTGTTCCTGATTTTGTAGTGCTGACTACAAATTCTTCCTTTCTATTTTTGGCATTTATTTAGTATTAACAAACTTCCTGGTCCCATGCCTCTTACTAAAGATGTTCTTAAAGAGAGTGGCACAAATTACTGTTGGTTTCCCATTGGCTATGAATTCACTTTTCATTAGGAACTGCCACAAAAGCAGTGCTTGCTTTAATCAGCTCAAGCCTCATTGTTTGGAAAGGTTTGCAAGGTTGACTGGCTGTCTCAACTTGATCTGTGCTCACAGTAATGAGGCATCAGGCTAATGAGACCATTGCCATTACAATTACCACCTTATTAAATCCTAATTAGGGACCCAATTCTGCTAGGTGCTGAGTGCTGAATATTTTCATGTGCCCATTTTTTGATCTCTAATTGAACATGGTACTTGAAGAGCATTGAAGCTCCCTGTTCACGTATAAGGTCTGTTTCAGTGCTAATAGGGTAATTGACCCTAATGATGTTGGCTGGTGTGTAATAGTCAGAGCTGCCTTTCCTTTCTTTGAGAAGGCTAACATCAATGTCATTGTTAAATGGGCTGTGATTCACATGGCAGAAGGCTGTGTGATGCAGAAGGACAATATTTCCTATATAATGTTCTGTGGCAGATTGTTTTCTGCACATTCATGCACTAGTGAAAGGAGTTTGCGACTTTATTGTTCATCAGGGCCAATTAAATGCAAACTCAACGTTAGCCAGACATGCTTCCTCCTGAATAAACAACTCAATTTTGTTCTCCTGAGGTTGGACATTTTTAAATGTGCAGTGTCTCTCTCAGAATTTAATTTCCAAATGACCTTCCCACTGCCTGCTTTCTGTTGTGTACAAGTCATTGAGCTGAGCAGGTAGTGTCAGGACAATAACAAGGCGCTTGCCAGAAGTGCAGTAAGGAGCATCTCTCACATCTGCTGTGGGCTGGTTGTTTTGCTATTGTTTCTTGTCAGGGGAAGATTCTATCAACTCCTCTTGATTCCCATCTTGTGGAGGTGAAGTTTTTGGCTCAAAATTAACTCTATCCAGCCAAAACAAGGACAATGGCAAATGTGTCTGTGGAGGACTTGAAGCCTTTCAGCTCAGTCTGCCAGCAGTGGCTGCTTCCAGGTTTTGAGAGATGATGCTGCCTGGCCTGTGTTCCCTTCTCACCCACCAACCTCCAAAGCCTGAGCTTAGGGAGAGCCCTCTGGGGTAGATACCCTACAGAAAAGGGACTGAGTTTTGTAGCCCAGTCCCTATGTATACACACATACATGAAGCAGATTTTTTCCATTGCAGAGCCTCTCTATCAACCAGAACTCCACGAGTTGGTGTGCAGATGCGACACTCTCAGTAGGTGCTAGGTAAAATTAACATTGCAGCAGTCTTGTCACAACTCAGTCTCTCTCATACTAGTCTTTTAATACTGGGCCATTCCTCTTTATCTCCCAGCAATCCCTGCTGAAGCAGCTTTCTGCTTCATATATTGGCTATTGTATACAGGTGATGTTGTTCCCAGTGATGCTGCCTGAGTGTACGATGCCAGATGTCTTGTACTGCAAACAGCCACATAAAAGCAATCTTGTTGCATTTGAACTTAGGCTGGATTTCATCACAGGTGTATTTTAAGACAGCTGTCCTTAACTGTTAGTGCTCTATCTTCTCACAGTGGGATCATCTGCACCTCTAAAATGGAGCTCAAATGGGGCTCCATATGCTCCTATATGCTGCCCTAATGACTTTTGAAAAGCTAATGAAATGGAGTAGAGCTTATTTTTCAGGCTTAGTTGAAGTAATTTTTGGGTTTTTTTTTTGCATTGCTATTGTGCTACAGATGAAAGTTAATTTCCTTAGTTTGATCTTGTTATCTCTCACAGGGCTCTCCATGGCTCTGAAGGAGTGATTTCGAGTGCCCAAAGGTGCCGGGAACTAATTCTCAGTTTTAGAGAGTGGTTAACATTGTATAACAGAGCATTCAAAAGCTTGGTATTAATCACTGGTCCTTTACTTGCTATGTTAATTGGAAGAATGATGTCTTGTCTTTGTTATGTGAGTGGTGAACTGAATGCTAAATGTAGCAGCCAAACTGCGTTTCTACATCTGGGAAGAGCTGGAGAGGGAAAGAAGCAAAGATTCATCACAGTCCATGTTTTAGCAGTCCACATCATTATTGGGATTTCTGCTGCATACACTTTGTGACCTTCAGAGACTGGGGACACTTCCTGCTGGTTGCTTATCAGCCTTCCCCTCTGCAGCTGGTCCTTCTGGATCTGGAGTCAGATACTTCACTTAGTAACCTTGCTAATAAGAAATGAGCTTGAGACTGAACATTTTCCCTCCTGGGGACAACAAATTGACCAATTCTCACTAAAAGAAGCAGTAAAAAAAGCAGGACTTGAGTTTAATGCCATCTGGGCAGTTTCCACACAGAATGTGTCTGGAGTCTTACCAGACCTGGAGGAAAACACTTGGCTTCTAGTAAGAGAAAATAAATATGCCTAAACTTCTCCAGTTTCCCAGCCATTTGACTGCAGCAAATATCTTGAGTTGAGTGAGCTCATTCTGCCCCTCTATTCCACTCTGGTGAGATCCCACAGGGACTACTGTGTTCAGCTCTGGAGTCCTCAGACATAGACCTGGGGGAGGGCCACAAAAGTGGTCAGAGGGCTGGAACACCTATGCTCTGAGGATAGGCTGAGAGAGTTGGGGTTTTCAGCCTGGAGAAGAGAAAGCTTTGGGCAGACCTTATTGTGGTATTCCAGTGCTTAAAGGAGCCTATAAGAAAGATGAGAACAATCTTTTTTAGCAGGGCCTGTTGTGATAGGCCAAAGGCTAATGGTTTTAAACCAAAAGAGGGAGATTTAGACTAGATATAGGGAAGAAATATTTTACACTGAAGGTGGTGAAACACTAGCAGAGGTTGGCCAAAGTGGTGGTAGATGCCCCATCCCTGGAAATATTCCAGGTCAAGTTGATCAGGGCTGTGAACAAACATCATCTAGTTGCAGATGTCCCTGCTTACTGCAGGGGGATTTGGACTAGATGACCTTTAAAGGTCCCTTCCAACCCAAACCATTCTATATTTCTGTAATTCACATAATACATTTCTTCCTGGCCAGGAGCACAGCTCTGCTCCTTGAGCCATTAATTGAAGGCAGGAGTGCTTAGATACATCTGTTGCTATGTGAATTGCATGGCCTGACTTTCACACCTCTTTGTGTGTCTCTTAAAGTGGAAAACAATAATTTTCACTATCTTGCACAAAAGCTTTGAGGCTTAATTTATCACTGGAATTGCTCTGAGGTGATTGATTCAGCATCCCTGTAAAGATGTGGTTTTGCTGTATGTCTGGTAAATAGGTAGCTCTGATATCCAGGTCTTGAACAGACTCTTTGAATAAAGGAAATTTTTTGCATCTTTGTGGTGGAGAAGACTCTGGCAAAGCAGATCAGAAAGAGAAAAAGGGTGTAATAGATGAACTATGTGTAATTTGCTCATCAAACAAGTCGTAGAAATATTTCTGTAAATCTATTTCTGTAAACCTTTTCATCTGTCAGGCTGCAAGATCAAAAAAATTGATTTCAGTCTCTTTGACTATAACAAGGGTAATGAGAACTTGTAATGATTGATAACTACAAAAATATTGATCAGAAGATTAAGGCAACTGCTGATTGGATAATGGTCATTAGTACTTTTTTGTTTTTAATATGGAGATGAATTGCTGAAAACCAGAAATGTGCTGAGATGAACAGGAATCTTTCAGGCAGTGCTTCTCTTTTTTGCTTTTTGCAAACCTGGGTGACTGAGCAGTGGAGCAACATGTGGGAGCAGGAAGGGGATGTGGTGCCTGGGGCTGCTGCTGGTGGGTCCATGCTGGGGGAGTGTCCCCATCTGGGTGCTTAAAAATTAAGTAGAAAAAATCGTGAGTGGATAGAAAAGAACCAGAGACAAGCAAAGAACCTGAAGACAGTAAGAGAGTCAAGCTGACATGCCTGTTTAGCTACCAGAAATCCTGCAAGGACACTTGATTAGAGCATGCTAATGCCTTCTTGGAGCTGAGTCTGGGTGTTAAAAGGGCTCTTCTAAGTAGCAACAGAAGTGATAGTGAGAGAAACTGATTAGAAGCAAAGCCAGACAAATTAGGAGATGTTTCTTTTCAAGGTGCCAGCTGCTGGGAGAAGCTGCTATGAGGGTGGCAGGTTCTCCATATCCAGATGTCTCTATGTCTGGACTGGCTCATTGTTGAGGATTTAATCTTTTGCCAGATATGTTCTGTACTTCAGTCAGATGCAGATTTTTCTGTTTCTAATGCAGGTGAGCTGGGGCTACATGTAAGGGTGTTTCAGCAGAGTCTGAGTGAGCATCACTCCTCTCTGGCAACAGGTGCTGTATGAGCCCTGATTATGGACTGGCTTTGGGGAAGAGCTTTGCTCTGCTACAAACCCAGCCCTTGGGCTTTAAAGCATCTCCTTAGAAAAATATCCCCCATCCTAGAGGACCAGTGCCCCAGGTAAGGCAGAAACCACCTGCAGGTGGTTCTGCCCACAAATCCTGCTGAAGATAAACATTTCTAAGAAAAGTTGTAGATAGTTTAGTGAAAAATTACTGTGATAGCCCTTTAGTTTATGCTTTCAATCATATGGCAAATTACAGCCTTCTGCACAGGTTGACATACACAGTGAAATTCCTCCTGTAATGATGCAAACTGACTAATGAGCTGTGTCACAGGGGTGAAGACATCTAAGGCTGATATTGAATCGAGTTGTTGATCCTTTAAGGTGAATTTCCTGTTACTGATGTTGATAATTTTTGTTTTAAGGTAGAGGAGACAAGCATGAGATCAGCCTGTTGCAGCTGGCTGCCTCTGCTGGGAACACAGGTATGTGCTGAGGGGGAGGATGAGTTGCAGTGACATTTACACTGGCAGTGCTGAGTTTGGATGTGTACAAAACTAGGTTGGTGCTACTGAAGAAATCTGGCTTTGGCACAATGGACTCCAAAATAAATAGATCATGGAATGGAAGTCAGTTATGGCATATCCCCTGTGGTGGGATATGGGAGCCAATGTAGCAATCCCTGTGCTTGGAGTAGGGCAGTGTGGGAAACCATGAATTAGAGTGGAGCAGACAGCCATGAGAGAATTGAGAGACAGAAAGGAAGATGCAGAAATGTCTGACTTCATGGGAAGAGTTGCTGAGTTTGGAGAATTGGCTTGAAGCAGAACAACAAGAACAAAGAACCCCAGTTTCACTTGGCTGTGAAATGTTAGATTAGAAACATACAGTTTCTTCAAGGTTATGTGCTGTGCAGCTAGCCTGAGATACAAGGGAGTAGTTAGAAGACCTTTGTTAGTTTAGCTGAGCTCGTGAATGATAACAGGACAGTGTGGTACTCCCTTTAGCAGGAGCTGATAACATTGTACCACTTGTGGGAGGAGGTTATAAAAAGGCTGTGTGAGAAAGAAACTCTCTCTCACGCTCCTCTCCTGGGGTCTCTGTGTGGCTCTATTGGGCATCTTGGGGACCATGGGGCAGGGGGGAGGACTATGGGGCAGCACACCCTCAACTGCCGCAGGGCAGATGTGAAGAGTCCTGTGCCCTCCTCCTGCCCTGAGAAGTTTCTCCAAGGTATGGGACTTGGAGACAAGATGGAACATCTGACCTCTTTCCTTTAAGCAGGAACCCTTCTGCACTCTGTAAAGTCTGCCCATCTTTCTTGAGATGAAGGAGAACTGAGGCTACTCCCTGCTCCCTGGGTGCAGCAGTGATGAGTTGCTCACTGGTTGTGCATGGTGCTCAACACCTGGGGGTCCTGGTGGAAGTCAGGATGGGTGCACATGCAGATTCAGTGTCTTCAACAAGGGAAGTGAATGTTGGCAGCATGTCTGTAACCAGTGCATGCCTTGGCTCTGTTTGGAGAAGTGGATTTATTCACCTCCACTTTAGAGGGGATTCCTCAAGGATGGGGATGACTCTCAAGGTGACAAAAGAGGAAACAGTGGACTATAGCTGAGGAGTTTGCCTTGTGTTTTCCAGACACCTAGTTTGAGCTACAAAGGGGAAAACAGATGGGTAATGGCTTTGCATCTGCCTGTTTCTCTGCCTCTCATCACCTAGGTCTGGCAGAGTGCCTGGACCTTTCCAGTGAGCTCTCGAGCAACTGCAAGAAGCACACAAAAGATATGCTGTTTGCCAAGCTTGGGAATGCAATCAAGTACAAAGCACAGACCCAAGTTAGCTCCCAGGTTTCATAAGCCTGTGCTTTCTATTTGAAAAGATCATCTACTCACCCTTAACATGAAAACATCAGCTTGAACCAAAAGATGTAGAGCCTCAGAAATCAAAGTGCTGCCTATTATCAATATTGTGCACTTCTCCCTGGCAAGGTAAGCAAAGAGAAATTGGAGGACTCCCTTCAGTGTCAAATCCAAGTAATGGATTTGACCACTGCCCTTCACATGTGAGGGGATATATTTTCAATCAGGGAGATATTAAACCCTGAGCTGCTTCCAGATTCTGAGGTGATGGGCCAAGTTCATGAAGCCTGGGGAAAAATCTCACTTAAACACTTCACAGAAACATATGCCTGGATATGTAGGCATTGAAAAGAACCCTAGCCTTATTTAAAAACAAACAAATAAGAAAGAGCAACAGCCTTTGGCAGTAAGGACTATTTCAGAGTCTGAAAGCAAGACAAACCTATAGATCTCACAAGGAGAAGAAGTTGTGCAGGTTTGTTCTTTTACTTTGCATCTCATTTTAGTCTTTAATTCCTTCTGCATTTTCTGTGAAGCATTCCTGTTGCTTGGCTGCCCTGGTGCTCTCTTTTTTTCCTTGCACCCTTACAACCTCGGGAATCTTGTATGCAAAAGCTGTTTTCCCTAATTTGACCCCACAGCCATGCCAGGTCCATGCAAATGAGGTGGTGCATTGGTGCATGAATAATCATCAAGATTTTTTCTGTAATGTGCAGGTGGATGATCTGACACAGCTCCAGCACAGTGCTTTGTTTGTGGGTTTTGTCCCTGTGCCCCTGCTGGAAGCATCTGATGGTGGCACCAAACTGTGGAGAGCTCAAGGGGAAACAGTTCCTCCTTGGGGCCATAGGGTGTGGGTCAGTGGGGTGGGGGTCAGTGGCACTCCTCACCCCTGCAGGAGTCTCTTGCACAATCCCTCCCTGTTGGTGTGCTCAGAGGAACCATGTCTGCACCATGAGCATCCTCTCCTGCAGGAGGAACAACCTGACAAGCTCCAAGGAACAATGCTCTGTGCTCTTGACCTCTTGCATTTTCTTAGCTGTTCCAAGCACACATCTCCTCCTCTTCCTGACTTGCATGAGTGGCAGCACAGCATTTCATTGCCAATGTCCTTTTGATCTGATTTGGGCTTCTGTTCCCTGGCTGTGGGCTGTGCAAGACTTTTTCTTCTTGGCAGTGGGTACAGAGGGCAGATCCACTCTGGTCCATGCTGAAGACTGAAGTTAGTTCCCAAAAAGGGTATGAACAACAGAAGAGGAGGAGGCTTTTGTGCAGTTCCCTTCTGCCTGTAGGCTTACCCTTGTGGAATCAGAAAGCAGCTCCCTTTGTGGTGACAGCAGCTCCTGCACAGGGTGCATCTTGTGCACACAATTCTCACTTCAGCATTAGGCAGCTTTGGCACTCCTCTGGCTTCTGGAGGAAGCCAGGTAAATAACAGGAGGATGATATATGGCCCACAGCTTTTTCGTGCTGGTTGTGACTGGTGTTTGTTTGGGAGGTAGATAAAGCTTGTAATTTGGAATTAGCCAGGTATGTGAATGTTAAAAGGTATGCTGATGAATAATTTTACTTCTCAGATATTGTTTTGCTTCTAATCCTGCATGGCTTTTGGATGGCACTGCTGATGAGGGATCTTGTCTGAATGGGAATTTACAGAGATTCTTGCTTCTTGGAATAGGCTGAAAATCCCCAAACCCCAAACATGCAAATTCAGTGCAAAGTTGGCTTTAATTTTTATATTAAGTCATCACTATTTGTGAATGAACTTCTCTAACTTTGGGTTGTCATAAGGACAAAAAACATTTTTGCCAGGCATATGGATATGGAGTCGATTTTCACAGCAGCAGAAAACCAGCCAGGGCTTGTCAAGCTGCTGGAAACTTGCTTCATGGGGAACAGGAGAGTGAGTATTTCTGATCATCATGCCTGAAGTCAGGCACAAACCCATCCTTAAAATGTTGTACAGCTGCATTTAATTTGAGATCTACACTCTGTCTTATTCTTGTCTGATGAGATGGTTGGGGAATGACAAGTTTCCCCAAAGGACCTGAGCTCTAGTCCTGTCCAGTCTGGATTAAGAAGATAACAAATTTAAGTACTAATCTATTTAGGCTGAAAATGTGATTCCAGGAGATGTTTGCTAGTCCCATTTCATGAGAACAGGTGCAGTGAATATTTCCCATATGTATTTGTAAAATCTTTCTGAATATATTCATTTATTTTTATAAGTGCTTGTCATTATGTGAAGTATTAACAGCCAACAGTGCACCATCCCTGCTAGACTATCTCTGTAGCAAACCCTGTAGAGCAGTAAGCAGCTTGATGCTTTTAGGATCTGATTAACAGCTGCAGGAGACTCCACTGGCTTCTTCTGGGCTGCAAAGAGACCTGGTGGAGAAAAGGCTTCTGGATGAGAGCTGGGGCAGGGTGGAGCCCTTGCTGCTCTTGGCTCTTCCTTCTGCCTTCAGTTTCTTTACCTCTGCTGCAGGCAATGTCCCAGGAGATGTTCAGCCAAACCTAGGGTACCATTATTGAATGAGAGCTGTGTGGTGTTTTGGTAGAGGTTTATAGCCAGCACCACAGTCTGAAAATCCNTCAATTTGGATAGTACTCAAGCAATGCTTTTAGATTAGGAAATGCTTTGAAAGTGGTTTTAGCCAGATCTTGGTGAACAGAGGGAATTAACACCCCCAAAATGGATGTGTGCTGTGAATTTAGAGAAAGGTTAGTGAGTTGTTTCAGTTGAGGGGGGAAAAATAAATCAATTTCTTATTTGGAAGCACTGACTTTCTTTTTATTCAAAACATTGACTTTTTATTGAACAGCTTCCCTTATTTAAGTTTGATCCAACAGCAAATGTTAGTAAATGGATTTAAATGACCTTTCCAGCCAGTTTTGTAGGCTGACTCCAAGCAGAGTGCTCTTGTTTACTTGTCTTAGTGACCACTTGAAAAGAAAAATTCCAAGTTTAATTTATTTGGAGACAAATAGTTTTCCAAAGTTCATCCCCAAATCCTGAAAAATTCATTCTTTATCAAGTTTTAGTCACTAGTTGGAAAACAACATTGTTTTACTTTGGCTAAAGCAAATTTATTGGAAGTGCAATTTAAAAATAGAAGTATTTATTTTACAATTAACCTTAGGAAATTTTTACATTTTAAACCAATATATAGTGATAATTTGATAATAGCATGCAGTTCCCTTTCAGGCTACTTAAATGCCTCTCTTAAAATTGGATCTTTAGTGCTAATTGATGAATTTGTTAACATCTTTCAGTGATCTTTATGTCTTCAAGCTTTCCAGAACTGACTTAATTAAATATAAGATGGAATCAAAGTGAGTTTTTAAAAAGTCTGGTTTATTATTCCCTATTAAAATTCTCCTGAATTACTCAGCTGTCAGAGATGGAATGGAATTCATCATTAAGTTATTCACTTAGATAATTAAATGAACCTGCAGCTTTGGTTGAAATGAAAGTGAAAAAAGACAGCAAGGTGCTACATGTGACAAGTTCCCTTCCTGGCAGGCTTCTTGGCATTATTTAATTGCTCACTCATGGTGTGAGGAGGGTGCATTGAGTTTCTGCTTTTGATATTTTAAATCTATAATAGAGTCTGCAAATAGGAGAACTCTCAGCAGTGTTCAACTCAGCCAGATCTAGCCTCTAACATATCAGTTATTCCAAGTGCACATAAAACACCCTTTCCTGCCCTCACCATCTTGTGGCAAACTAATTGCAGAGAAATAAAATGATAGCTGGAAAGAACAATGCTGTTTGATACAGAGCCTTGTACATGGATGCCTGCCTTGCTCTGCACCGAGGATGTTCTTGACAAGGCTGCTTGTTTGGTTGCTGTCACTGTGGCTCATAGCAACTGTGCTGGAAGAGAGCTTTCTGTAGAGTGGGCATGATCAGCATTTGGCCATTATGGGAGCCAAACTGATTGAAGGAAGCCATATGCTAGTCATAATTATTTTCACACCACCTGCTGGTTTGATTTTCAAATAAATATGCTGAAATGTGAGGAAAGCCTAATTACAGAGAAGAGAACAGAGATGGTAAAAGGTGAATTTAGGAGGGACAATTATGGTGACAGCATTTGTAAAAACCTAGCACCAGAAAACCTGCAGTGCTTCAAAGCCATTTGCAGTGGGGCAGCTATGTGGGGCTGGGCACCCATTCCTACTCGTGTGAAGTCAGCCAGCTTGCTGCTGAGTGTTGTGTAACCTGTGCCCTGCAGGCTCTAAAACCAGTCTGAGCAGAGTCCATGTGGTGGTGCCACCCTGTGATTCAGGGAACTCTGTTGAATGAGATGGGAAAGGTCAAGTCCCCAGGTTGTGTTTACACTGTTCACACAACTGGGAAAAACCTACCATTGCAGGGCTTTTCTTCTGGCTGGAGACAAGAGTGCTGGAGGTTGAGGAGGGGAGGATCAGTGGGTGCAGTGTGCTGTGCTGTGCAGAATGTGACTATGAAGAGAAATCATTCCCTTTGGTCACTGGTAAACCTCCACCATTTCCACTTTACGCAGCTGTAAATTAGATACCTTGTAATAAATCCTGATCTGTTTATTACAGTGATTTCCAAACTATGTAATCTTAATTTCAATTAACAGGTCTTGTGAAAACAGAAGCTTGTAAATTCATTGTTGTCTTGGGGCTTGATTAATGCAGGACTAGTTTCAAATTTCAGTAGCTCTCCTACTGCACCTGCAACTCTTAGATATTGCTTTTCCTGGCTGGCTGTGTTATTACTCTGCCAGTGAGTACATTAAGGAGAGATGTTCTACTGCTGGCTGTTGCATTCAATAGACCTTTCCCAACACTAGGAGCACTCAGAAAGGTTTAGTAGTTTTGCTGAAACATTTCATAGCTGCTTCTCCAAATCTGGATTTTCCAACCCCAAAAGCTAGTCTCTGGATAACTCCAAGGCTTCCTACTATCTCCTCCCACAAAAAATGTGTTAGTTCTTAATGATGTGAAGGTAAAAATACATATTGTCTAGCACAATGTTAGCTATCACAGCCTTCATTTCTAGGAGTCTCCACAACTGCTGGATCAAGCAAGACTGATGCGCATTGGAAAGCAAAATGTGCTTCTACCTTCTGAGTAGAGAGAAAACTGTTATTGAAGGTGTTGAAGGTAAATGAATTCCTCACAGTCACCTGTTAGATTTTGCTGATATTCTTTTTCTAGAGAGTGGACAAGCCCTGTAGGACCAGAGTGCATTCTTAACCAAGAGGCAACATAGCTTTATGGGTCTCATTATATTCTTCCTTGAGGATATGAGTAGAAGAAAAACACAAAGATTGAAATATACCATTCTAGTGGTGACTTCTTCATGTAAGCTCCTTGACTGTGAAGAAGCCTGGATAATTACTCCCTTGGCTCTGAGACACCAGGACTGATGCATGTTCATATATCCATCATTCATCCTCATGAATGTGCCATGAAACTCTCTGGCAGTCACTCCTTGTGACCTGCTCAGTGGAGGAAGGTAGCTTTGCATTTCTGATAGTGATGGAGTGTGCATATGGTTGAAAGAGAAAAACAAGTCTTTAATCTCATAAGCACGCTTTGGTTTGCATTTCATTTAGGTTTAGTTTTTATTACAAGAAAATGCATGTTTACTAAAAAAACATGAGATTGAGAAACTGATCTATTCACTCTAAACCCTGCAGGGAAGATGATCAAAGACAGACAGGAGAGCTGCATGCCTATAGGCTGCAGTCTTCCTCAGAAATCCCAGCCTGTATGCTGAACTCATTTATTACCTATACATAATGCTATAAGATTATTGATGCTATCTTAATTAGTTTTCTTTTATTATAATGTATTGTTTCCCTTAAATATTCAACAATTCTCCTATGAACCAAGGAAACTAAGAAATCTGTGGGAAGAGGATTGCTGTGGTGTAGTGTCTGAAATCAGCATAATGGAAGAATTTTAATAAACAACAGCAAAAGAAATGAACTACTGAAGAGCATGAGCATTTGTGAAGAGTTAATGGAAAGCAGCTCAAGGGAGGAGGGAAAGAAGCTGATGGATTTTTTCTTATAACTTGCACTAGGAAAGAGAAATGCATATCTATATCTAGACAGCAGATGTCACAGGCTGCAGTGGCTGGAGAAAGATGTTTTTGTGTTTACAGCATTTCTGTTCATTTTTAACTCTTCTTAGGGAAGGCTGTTTGAATTAGGACTTAAACCTGCATGTGTCTGTTCTTCTGTCTCCAACCAGCCCTCATCTAAATGGGGAATGTGCAGCAGTTTGGAACATGAGCTGGAGAGGTCTGGCTCTGCTAATGCAGTTGGGCATGTCCCATCTCTCAGAGGGCTTTGCCCTCTTTCCCTTGTGTTCAACAAGACCAGGTTTTCCTGGAGATGTCAGGTCCATATCAAGGTTGACAGGCAGTCTGAAGTCTTCATGACTTGACTATTACCTTAGCTCCAGGTAGTGCTACTTGCTGTTTATGAAAGATATCTGCATTTGTGTAGCATTTTATTTGGCCTTGACAGCTTTGGTGAACTCACTGTGTACAAACTGTCTGGGGATCCTCAGGACTTAAAAAAAACCACCAAAAATCTGATCTGTTCATTTTTCTCTCCTAATTTTGAGTTGTTAGTGATTTTTAAAAATAAATACTTCTAAATGATGACAAATCCCTCATTTGAGTTAATTTCAGCCTCCCTTCAAGGGTTTGCAGTTCTTACAGGCTTTTAAAACAAACTTGGGTTAAACAAACTAAACCCCAGATAATTGTCACATGGCTTGAAATGTGTTTTGTGAGTGCCATGCACATCTCTTAGTGCCCTTGAAAAATGAAAAGCATCCTATTTATTTACATAGCCACATGCTTCCACAGCCAGCTCTCTGCTGTTCAGCATTCAGAAACTAGCACTTACTGTGTGCTCCTTGGCAAAAATGTGTCCTGGTGGCTGCAAAGAAACATGATTTGTTCCTCTAAGGAAAATGATAGTAATGCAACATAATATAGTGGCTTCCTTTGGTTATACAACAAAAGATTAGTCAAATTACAGGCACCATTCATATACAAAATGAATATTAACAATGAAATGCAAACTGAAGAATGGTTTATAGTCTAATCAAGGGTAAACGTGTGTCTCCATCAGCTTCCTTTTCTTCTCTAGATAGTTATGTCCAGGTATACAATCTACTGCAGTGTGCATGTGCTCCACAGGAACTTCACACTGATAAGAAGTCTTAGGCATGTTTCCCAATTGCTACAATATTATGAGACTCCTAGAAGCTCAAGTGAAGTGTTATAGGAGCAGTGAAATCACAGTTCCTTTGCTTGTGTTACAGCTGCCCTGTCACCTCTGCTGGCACAGCTGTCCTCTCTTGGCTGAACAAGCTCCTAAGAGAAGACCAGCTAGGGTGGCTCAGCTCATCAGTGGCCCAGGGAGTAGTTGTGTGACCAGCTCAGGGAAACCTGATTGATGGGGCAGAGAGAAGCAGCTGGAGGCTGGAGGTGAAGAGTGAGTATCATCAATGTGCTATGGCTTGGCCATAGATTCAAGGATCTGCCTGGGGACAGAGTAGAGAAAATGGGACACTGATCCAACTGAATGCTTGCACCATTACTCCTCCCCACTTGCTAGTGAAGAAGAGCCCAGACTTTATTTTTAAACAGTGATGCAGGCTTTTAATATTTTACAATTAAAAATATTTTTAAACAGCTTTTCTGTAGAGCTGAGGAATGCCTTACCTCTTCACTTGAGTCTTTGTGGAGGAATCAGTCTCTTCACCACATTATCATCAGTGTGTGCACATCCTTATTTTCAAAGCTGCAAAAATATTACAGGATCTTAGTTGTCTTTTGTTCTCTGCAAATAGAGAAGTTTATTGCTAAACTATTATGGTTATCACCCTTCTTAGCAAGAGTTGTTGTTAATTCCTGCTGTTATCATCTGAAAAGCTCTCTGAGTATTGATTATGTCCCCAAAGAGCATTCATGGCCCATTGATGCATGGCAATGTGAGTATATTATGCCTACAATTTGTCAGGTACACGTGAGCCCCCAGAAGGCAATGAAACTGTTCAGTCTGATAAAGAGAGAGCATCATCTGAAAAGATTCCAGCCCTCTCTGCATGCACCAGAAAAGACAAGGATTGCTACTTACTTGCAGTAAGTGATGAGTGCAGAGTTGGCTAAACAGTATTGATTTGGATAAGTATTTTTGCCCTTTGAAGGCAAGAATGGCAATCTTACCTGCTAGCAACCACTTAGGAACATGGTGTGTTTAACAACTGATAAGCTCTATCCTCCCCTTGTATGTGTGTCAGAGACACTTTTTTTTTCACATAGGTGTAAACTGGATTTTATGAATATTAAGGGGCTTTTCCTTACAAACAGTGGAGTGTGTTCTAGAAGGGTGTGATTCAGCTAGTGGAGAGGAGTATGGTATTGGTGTGATCTACTGCACCCAGCCTTCAACAGATTTGCACCTACTGGAAAAATGCAGGCATATGGATTCAAACCATTATACTCTGCACAACCAGGTTGCTAAATGGAACAGGCTGGAAACCAGATTGTCTCTTTAATGGGTAAGTCATGCTTGATAAAATGTGACAGTTTCTAGAAGAGTGAAATTCTAAACACAAATTTCAAATTAATGGAACACTGATTAAATTGAAAGGTTCAGTTGGTTTGTAATGCTGGAAACCTTGGATGAAAAATCTTTCAGTAGGGAAAAAGTTCTCTGTGGAGAAAAAAAGTTCGTGGGGTTATGCCATTTTTTTTTAATGTTAGCAAATTGAATGAGCCATGAAATTCCATTTTGTAGTGTGAACTATGGAGATTTGCACATGGAACATAGGCCAGAATAATCTCTAAGCTATGCCACCAGACTACCATTTTATAAAGGAAAGCATTCCTATTTTTCATGACGTTGTAGTGGGATCCCAGCTGTATTTTCTTTGACTTACTCCTGTCTGGAGGAATAGAGCTTTTAATTAAAATGACAATGTTAGACTAGTCAGACTTCTATTGTCATATTGGAAGAGTGCTTTAGGGAGCTATAAACATGACAGGGTGTGTATTACTGATGTGATTTAACAGAGAAGTACCTAACTTTCTAAGCAGTTCCTTTGGGTGTTTCAAGATGCTTCTTGGAGTATTTAATAACTCTAGCACACCTCATTTGCTGCAGGACCAAAGAACATGCTTGCTTCTGAGATTTTACAGCCCTTTGTATCCTGAGTATTTAAACATCAATTTTAATGCCGTTGAAATAACCAGTAGTTCATTAGCCTCTTTTAATTCCAGCCTCTCTAACCCTCTCCACTTCAATTTATGCTCTTCAGTGATCCCCAAACCCTCATCTTTCTGAGCTAGAGGAATATGTGTCCTAGAGGTATAGAGAGCCCCTTGGGAGGGCATCCCCATGGGCCAAGCCTGTGTCCCCTTGCCAGCCAGCAGCCCCCCTCAGTACCCCTATCAAGGCATGACTCTGCTACCTTGACTCCCCTGCACCCAGACTCAACCTTGCTGATTCTGTGAGGCTCTCTAACACCTTCCTGGGGGTGTTAAATGAAGTCTTCACTCTTTCAGTATAAAAATATGAACAGTATGGCACTTGTGATGATTACTTTTGGACCAGCCTTCCAACTGTATTTCTGCATGTCTCCACACCCCTGTTGCTGGTGGGAAACAGGCTGATGGCATTAGCTGAGGGACAACAGAGGGCATGCATCAAGTGGTCTGAGGAATTAACTCATTGTTTGTGACAAAAGAACCTGTTGCAAATCAAGTAACAATCAAACCTTGTCATTTGGTCATCTGTTTTGTCTTCCAGAAGGTTCTGAGTCTCTTCCAGGCTGACACATTAGGAAACACTAGTTTGTACCTGGAGGGGTGCAGCCCCTGCTTACCACAAGCTCTCTGATGCTGAAGAAGTCATGTTGGAGCTATTGACTGGTAATTTCTTGTTACTCTATCTCACTTGAGCAGTGGGATTTGGGAGACAGAGAACAAACAGATTAGAGAAAGGGTGTATTGAAGATGGCAGACTTGCTTTTTCAGCTTATTCTTTTTTCATTACTTACTCTTCTGATATGGTGATGGCTCCATTGCCAAAGGGAAACTGATTGGGAGAGGAGGGACACTTGAACAGGACTCAAGGGTGAATCTTACAAGGAATTATCCACCCCTGTGGGCCATTCTGAAGCATGTGGGTGTTTAGTATACTGCAAATCAGGCTGTAGAGTTTCCCATACAAACAAGGAGTCTCATAAAGCCCAAGTTTGTGTTCCAATAGGGTTCTAAAGTTCAGAAATGACTCTATAGATATGAAGAGAACTGGTTATATTGCTCCTTTATAAATAAAGTTCCATGCCATTGAGACATTGTTATAAAACCACTAAATCATGACAGCTGTTTATCTGTGATTATTACAGTGTATAAACCACTAAAGATAGATGTGTTTGGATGGCTTTCAATGTTTCAGCAATATAAAAGATTCAAATTGTGTGTAAATTTCTTGCCTGGGATATCTTTTTGTGTATTGTATTAACTTTAAGAATCTACTTAAGTCTTGGTGATTTCTGCTGTTGATTTAATTTCTGAACTCCTGACAGCCTGTGTTATATAACAGATGAGATGGCATGAAATCATCTCTGGCAGGCAGTACTCCCTGGCTATACCTAGTGCAGTGGGAGCTTGAATACCTGAGATTTACTTGGACAACAACAAAGCTCCAGATTCTGCATCAGATGGGTTGTCTGGAAAGTGAGATTTAAAAGTAGAAACAGGTATACAACCCCTCTAATTCAAAAAAATCAGTGTACTCCTGAATACTGGCTGATATTTAAAACAGCTCTACCCTTAAAATGGTGGTGATTCTACCAGCTACATTCTATGCATAAAGTAATTAATTACAAAATAAAAACTGCTGTCACCAGGGACAGGACTTCATGCAACTCAAGCTTGAGTGAGGGAGCCAGAGGTATACATAATTGTTTGACCACAGCATAGAATCCCTAAGGATGGAAAATGCAATATGATGCACTTTCCATGAAAGCATGTAAAGTAAAGGATTTGGGAATCCATCAAACAACCAGTGTAAAGTCAAACTCTTGAAGATGATGTTAGAAAAGGGTTTTGTTGAATAAGTCTTTTCCCTCCCCTCCTAGAATCTGGAATGATGTTTTGGAAAGAGTTACTTTCTATATCAAGGTACTTCTCCCACCCTGGATTGTTTCAAATTCTCCTTTGTAATGGCTTTCCTTGTGCTACTTTTGTTCATGACTATCCATATTTCCACTCCAAAGGCTTTAACAACCTCACTGTGAAATATCACCACAAACTGCTGCAGGTGTCAACTTGGAAATGTATTCCCAGAATGCAGAAGGAGAACTCTGCTTGTATGAGTTATGAACACATACATAAACTGAAGGGCAAACTTTCTTTCTTGTTTTATTTGAATCTCAGGTCACTGGGATTTGACATGAGCTATTCCCTTGGGTGTATATCAATAGAGTTGACTCTGAACTTCCACATGCCTGGCACTGCACCAAGAACATAATTTATTGGAGTTGTGCTACCTTCTCCAAGGCAAGGCAAACTCCTGGCATAAGCACTCCCAACTGCAGGAGTATGTGGTTGGCTCAAATATGTAAATTACAATTGATTCTGGAAAGAGTTATTTATGTCTTGGTGTTCTGAGGCTACATAGCCTGTAGTGAGCTGTCAGACGATGCGAGAGCCTGGGCTTAGTTCAGGCAAACCTGAAGATGATAAACTCTAACCTCAAGGGGGTTTATTTTACAGATTTATGACATTCCCTTGACAGCCTTCATCGTTCAGATTGACTGAGCTGCCTGATCCACAAACAGTTTTAGCTTCTCTGGTTAACAGTCTCAGTGTGTTGTATCTGTTTCAAGGTGTGCTGGTAAGACCACTCAAAAAAACCCCAAGATGTTTCTTGTATATAACATGAAATTTTGAAATATTTTAGTTTGTTGCTTATTAAGGTGCCTCAAAGGTTAATCAATCCAAGAGGCACAATCAAGTGCATGTCTTTTACACAAGCTTGATCATTTGGCTGAGGGTTTGGCTTTTCTTTAAAGTATACAGCAGTTGCCTTCCAAACAAGGATATTTGAAGTATATCTACAGTGAGACAAGAGAGGAAGCCCTAAGGTTCTTGAGTCACTTTCATGATGAAAAACTGTTGAAAGGGGGAATATAGCAGAAGAAGCAACTCCTGGTGTGTGTTCTGCTGTTCCTCATAGCAGTGTAATCTCCAGAGACACAAGTCACCTTCAGTTACTAGGACTGCTGCTTTTGGTTGCTTCAGCTCAAAAGTAACTTCTTTGGTACTTTTTAACTTCAAATGTTTAAATTATTAGTGATAATACATGTCAGCTAATTTTACTGGGATTCCTTTACTCTCAAAGGTTTTCCTAGTTCTCCAGGTCTGGTTACAGCCTAGGAAACAACTTCCTTGGGTTGCTGCTTGTTTCAGGACAAGCTGCTGCTTTTTCTGATAGAAGACTGGAAGCATTAATGAAGCCAAAGTTCAATTCCTATAGAGCATTGAAGTAACATTTTTTAATGGAAGTATTTCATTTCTCTCCTCAAATCATTGTTCAAAAGAAGCCTACTACCTGCAGAGCATTTTGAGACATTATTTTACTCTAGACTTCAGGGAAAATAAAAGACACTGCAATTCCAGTTGGCTTTGAAGTGCAGCCAAGGGCAGCAAAGCTAACATGAAGTCCTCCAGTTGTTCAGAGGTCCAGAGATCATTTTTGCCTGTCTTTTCTCTGTCTGTGGTAATAACTTCATTTGTTTGTAGGTGGCTAGATACTTACAAGTGGCTCTTTAGAAAAAAAGCACGTGAACAGATGAGGGCAAGGGAATTAAATTGCTTTGATTGATGCTAGGAATTTTATGCAAGACAGGAATAGGCTCACATATTTGTGAGTGTCCTTTGTCTCTCAACTTCAAAATTTGATAAATATTTGACACTGCAATCTCTAAGACTTGCAGTTTGCCATCTGTCATTCATTTGAGATCATTGCTCATTTTTAATGTGATTATTAGTTACAAAACTAAGCCATGGTAGCTGCAGATTTAAGAAGTGCAGGTTAGAATGTAAATCAATACTGTGCAGAGTGGTAGAAATTCACAGAAGTCACTTATTTTCAGCTCTGAATTTTGGCAGAAAAAGGTAATACTCTTTTTCTTTAAAAGTATTTTGGAGTTTTTCCCTTCATTCTTCTATCTTTCGTGTTTCATCTTTCAGTTTTTTAGTGGGACTTGTGTTTGTGATCCCTCTTATGATTTTTCTAAAGATTTATTTTAACATGAAAGTGTTAATTTCCTTGTTTTTCTCCAGCTGATAATATGAAAATGTATCTCTGCTTCTGAGAATTAGCAAATTCTGCTGCTTAAAACCAGGCAAGTGCTGACACTCTGGACAACATGTTTCTGGCAAGTGAACAGTTACCAGAACACTGAGAAAGAGAACAGCATGTGTGTTTCTGAAGCTGCTGAATATGAAACAGATGAGAATCATGTAGGTCAGCAGTAATGGGATAATCACACCTGCTTCAGCAGCCTAGAAGGTAGGTGTCTGAACTTAGCTGGTGGCCCAACATCCCATTATGGAAAGTGAGATGGAGAGAGAAAACACAGCCATAAGAGGTGTCTACACTTATTGCAGCTAGCAATGATTCACCAGCTCTCTTCCATTGATTACAGGACACCTTGGTAACCTCCTGAGATTACATAGCTACAGCTAAAGAGGATGAATCTCACACTCTCTCTGTTGAGACATATTGGACTCAGCCATACTAGAATTTGTATGAGCTCCTATAAATGAAATGGGATAATATACTGCTCACCCTTGGTGTCCAGTGATGTAGAATTTAAAGCCAGAAGGGACCATTTGATCTTACTGTATGCCATAGGCTGTTAATTTTTTTGAGCATTTGATATTTGTCAGGATACTGGACACAATATCCTGATCTCAACTATAGTACAGTCTGCATTTTGGGATGGGATGTATATTTCAGGAAGCCACATCAAGGCTTGCTAAGCTAATTGGAATGAAAGGAAGCTGATGAGATTTTTGGAAGGAGTAGAAATGGTATCAATCACTCTGCCTGAATTAACTCTTTTAGTTTTCCTTTCATTTGAGTTTGTCTGGCATTGGTTTATTGCTGTATACCCTTTCACTGCTTGAAAAAGGAACCTTCACCGTACATTTCATGTCCATGAAAGGATTCATTGATTTGTTGTGGTTTTTTGGTTGATTTTTTTTTTCTTTTTAAATTTCAATTAGCTCGATTTTCAACATGGTTCTGATATCTTTGTGTTATTTGCCTTATCCAATCAATGGCTGATAATAATTTCTGCTATTTTATACTTCCATGTACTCATAGAGGAGCTGAATTTAAAAGCTTTCATTTAATGATGCACTTGCAGGTAACATGTTTTTTAGGTCTGATATGACAGATTCTTCTAGTTGTTATGTCAATTATATCTTGATTCAATTGCTTAAATACAGGGTTCTAATACTATCTTGTGTAACTTTCTTGGCCACCAGGGTGTTGGTCTTCTCTAGGTTCTGCATCCTATCTGCTAGCCTTATGTGAATGTCTTAAAGAATAGCAAATGTCTCAAAGGTGCTAGCTGACTATATGTAGAGAGCTGACCTGATCCCTTACTGTAATATAGCACTGGCTTTTTAATCATCACATCATACAACCCTTAGGTACAAACACAGAGATGGGATTTACCTGTTTGAAGAAGTTACCATCTGCCATCCGGTGAGGCAGGAAGTGATTATGGGCAAAGAAAAGGAGATTAGCCTAAATCACCTCCTTCTGCCCTTCTGTTAGGAAGCTATATACAGTCTTCAGAAACTATTGATTTTCTTCTAGTACCCAGAGTTCTGCTGTAGAAGTGCAAATTTCTCTTTTACCAGAGAGGCAATTTCACTTTGCGCATATTTGGGAAATGTGCTGAAGGAATAACAATTCCTGCTCCTCAGTTAAATTTAGTAAGCAGTAACAGCACCCCAGCAGGGCTGTCCTAGCAATCCTATGTGGCCTAGTAAACTAAAAATCTGTTAAAAGATGTGCAGGTGGAGGCAGGAAGGACTTCTGACCATGAATATAGCATGTGGGAGGACATGCTCTGCATCAGCTTCCTTCCCTATGGCCAGCTGGAGCCATCCACCCAGCATCCCCACACTGGCTTATCCAGAGGCTGGGAGGATAGGAGAGAAAAGGGTCCAGATCATGGCCTTTTAAGATTTTCTTTCTCAGAGGAGCAAGGGCAATGTACATTGCTGGCTTGCAGCATCCTCTGGTGCATAGTGTATTGGGTGCTCAGAAGCATGTGGGCTCAGGATCTCTTCTGCTGTCATATATCCTGATACACTCACACAGATACAGATTTGTGGTTAATAAACCCATTCCTGTTAGGAGAACTGCAACACAGAACATGTTTATTATTTTAGCCATGGTCCCATGTGATTTGGAAAAGTTTATTGTTATTGTTTATTGTTAACAGATACATCATTTACTGACTGGTTTATATTTTCTGATGTGAAGATAAATATCAGTCAAGGATATTTTTATTTGTGGTTGGTCTGATACTTCTGGACAGCACCAGTGAAGATGGCATAAAATTCAGTCAGTGTGGCTTGTCATTTCTTGGGAGTGAGTGTACAGCCAAATTTGGCAGCATGTAGTTAATTACTGGAATTCAATATCATGTTGCACAACATTTGGCTTCTCACATAAGAAAGCAGAGGTTGGTTTTTTAATGTCTCATTTCAAGACATTTTAAAAATCACTGACATGAACTAGAAAAATGTATTTCATTGTGTTCAGAATTGACTGTTTGGTTTTTAATCCCCATCAGAGGATAATGAAAACAGCTGGAGTTAAATTATTATAACTCAGAAATATTCACTGGCACGTTCTTCTTTCAATATGCTGTGTCTTGTGGAATTGAGTTGCATGGTGCTGTGAAAATCAAGAGCAGTTGTGCAGCAGTGCTCCTGAAGGTTGAGATGGAAAACCCTTAACATCATCTGGTCACACAGTTCAGCTCCAAACCAGCAGACTGCATCCTGTTTGATATTTGGACTCACCAAGTCATAAGTATTTCCACAAGCAAAGCTCTGTTCACTGTTAGACTGAAAATCTAAGCAGTTAGTAGATTGACAGGATATCTATTTGATAATTAAGCAGTTAGTAGATTGACAGGATATCTATTTGATAATCAGTCTAACATGCACGAGCCACAGTAACTTCAAGTTCTTGGCAAATTGTTGTCTAGTGGATTTAGCAATAGGAATGGTTGAGGGACACCACAGGAGAACAGCAGCAAATCTGCTTCATGGCTTGCAGTTCCTCCAAAATACAAAGTCATAAAATACTCTGGAGATTGGCTTCCTGATCTGCTAAATCTTGACTTAGTGACTCAGGCAGTAATGCTTTGAGGCTTATATAGTACATAATAATCTATCTCCCCAAAGTTTTCTTTGGTTCCCTTTTACAATCATACATTTGTATTCTTACAGTTGTCTGTGTGTAATTGAAAACTCACTTTACTCTTCACTGTCGTGATGCTTGTCTGCTGAAGACAGGATAATAATAAAAAACATTAGTAATTTCTACTTTAATGAGACTGAAAAGGAGAAAAAATAGGAAAGCTATTGTGATTTTGTATTTGCCTAGACATCTACTCTTATCTTTTAATTTTGTTGCTTAGGACAGACTTGGACAATGCTTTTTATCTAATCTGCAGTCCAGTATTGAATAAATCACTGTTTCCCCTTATTGATTAGTTGTTTAATCATATAAAATAAATATTAATCCTTCCTTCCCAGAGTCAAATATAAATATGTGTGAAAGAAGGAAGCAGGATATAGCCTGAAACCTTATTGCTATAACAATGCTGCCAGTCCTGTGGACTTGCACAGCTCAGTGCTGCCTCTTGAGATCCAGCTCTAACACTTCTATTTTCCCCTTTTGGCTTGTTTGCTCTGTGGCAAACTGCAGAGATTGCAAGAGCTACAGTTTGTCATGAGCCACTGCCCAAAATAAAGAAGAAAAAAAAACATTTTATCTCCAAGTGACAGGTGACCTCTACGTGGGATTAGAGACTGACTGTGCTCAGGATGGGGAAAAAGCACCAACAGCATCCTGAACTCCTCTGCAGCAAGTTACATGACTGTATTTCTGCATCAGCTTACTTCTGCATCAGGTCAGCTCCTTAATGTGCTAGAGGAGGTTATGTGTTGTATGAACTGAGCATGAATTGCTTAGGGATACTGCAAGCCCCAGTGTAACCTTGCAGATGGGATCAAGTCTCACACTACATTTTCTACAGAAAAAAATTGCAATTCAATAAAACAAAGTGGATGCAAAGAAAGGATGGGGACTGTAGGTGTAAAATAAAACAGGAAGCCTTTTTAGATAAAATTCACCACTAATTTTAACTTTGTATGTTCTTTTCCCTGACAGATATGAAAGAATATGCTTCTAGACTATAAGTACAGAGGAACACAGGAGGTAAGAGCAATGATCTTCCTTTCTGCCCACATTGCTTGTAACCAACTTACTGGACACTGACCAAAAATGGGTGAAAATAACTCCAGGAGAAATATCACTCACAGAAAAAGACAGAGGGTTTTGGAAGGGCAGGTTTCCAAGGCTGTACTGTGAGGTTAGGGTTTCAGAACTCACTGTAGTTCCTGCCAAGAGAAACACCAACACACATTTGACCACTTGATAATAACAGCCAAAATTCACATGGAACATGAGGTTTAATACTGGGTAGGTAAATACAATAAAAGGAAAGCAGCACAGAGGAGAGAATAAAAGGCTTGGTTATACAGGCTGCATGAGTCAGGAGTTGCCCAAGACATGCTGAGTTGGAAGCTGAAGAGTCTGAACAGGGTACAGAAAGATTCAGATCTATTCAAAAATCAAATAAAGCATGAGGAATGTGAGCTGGATGTGTCCTGTGATGCTGCTTCAAGTCACTTGCAATCAGAGTGCTATTAACCATAACACTACAAATATGTATATTAATAAATACTTTCCCAAATGCATCTGAGAAAACTATATGCATTTCAAGGAAAAAACTTGCCCCATGTGCATTAATACACCAGAAAAAGGGCAGAGAGCCCAGCAAACATACCACTTGACAGGAATGGTATGGTGAACAGTTTAAAAGTCTCTGAATAGTTCCTTGAACAAGGAGACCTAGGCAACAAAGACATAGAAATTTCATAAATATTTTATTACAGGACACAATGTTCTATTGACAATAATAACTATATGGAAAATAAACTTATTAAAGGTTAGGTTGAAAACTATTCTGAGAAGACATTCTTTGCAAATGCCATCTAGCCTCATAGAATTTCCAATTTGGGTACAAGATTTTTATGCCCTTTTGGCAACAGTGTGAAAATACAGATGATTCATGTGCCAAGGTTTATTAAAGAGAAGTGCAGATGGCTTTTTAGACAGAAAAAGTTCTTTTCTTTTGTCATTTGCAATTATGGGGCAAATTAAATTGAAATGGAGCCTTGATTTAAGGTTTGTGGCTTTGCTTAGAAATAGGACCTCATGTGATGAAAATGTGAAAAACTCACAGTTCTTGCCAAAATTAAACTATGAAACATTCAATTCATAGCAGTTAATGAGAATCATTACATTTTAGTGCTTGACTTTTCTCTCTCTTTTTGTCTCTTGAATCATTTAAAGGAAACCTATTTGAAAATGGCACATTGGAATCAATTGAATACATCTGATTGTCCTTTTGTTCCACTGGCTGCACATTTGAGAAGAGCCTCCATTTACACTTTGCAGTCTATCTGACAAAGGCTGGTATGGCTGACACACATTCAAAAGTAAAACTCCTCCAGCTGCTAGCATTTTGTTGGGGAACAGTTTCTGCATTACCCTTCTTCCTGTCATAATTTTGGAAAACATCAGAGTATTTTGGCCAGCTTTTAAATTGCCTGGGGGATTTATGGTGTAATTGTCACACAGAGTACATGGGATGGACCCAGGTGCCTCTTTGCAAAAGATTTCTGGAACTGAATTGCAACTGAAACAATGAAGTGTTGTCACAACTTTTCCTTTGCAATCTTGTCGTGGTTGCCAAATATTGACAAAATAACTGTCTTCCCAAATTCAGTATATTCTTTGTCTAGTTTTGATTCATTAGAGTCATCCTTTAGCTCATAGACTATTTGCCATTGTGCGTGGGATTTTGCACAAGACAGCCTTGATTTGGGTTGAGTTTCTATGTAACCCTGAGGTCAGCTATCAGAATAGAAAATAAACAAGCTTTAGAATTGGAAGAGAAGCAGGAGGGCAACCAGTAAGCCAGTCTGCTCTTATCTACCACGGTGCTCACCTAATGTGCTGTGGCTTTCCTTTTTTAACTCATGTAATGCCAGGACACACAAAACCTACCAAAGCATACTCATTATTTCAGGCCCATTGCTGAGCCTTTCTCACTGCTGGAGGACAAGATCATGATATCACTAAGCTATCACTGAGCATTATTTAATTGCAAGTTGAAGAGGTTTCTGTTGCAGCAATTGGATTTGGACCAGACCCTCAGCAGGAGATACATGGAGAGAAAGCATAAATGATCTTAATATTTAGCTGAATCTATTTATTAGAATGATTATATAAGAGTGACTTTTTCATCTGAAGGCAGTGCCTTAGGATTTCCTTTCAAGTCCTATTTGCTAGGTTTCAATTACCAGGGAGCAGCACGATGGAATATCCTGATAAAATATTTCAGATTTGTGTAGCTTTCATCTTTGGGTCAGAATAGAAATTTTATGGGCTACAGACACTATGTAATACAATTACTGTTTAGAAGAGAGCTCAGGTTTTTGACAACACTTTCGATGAAAAAATGTCAACCAACTCTTTTTACTTCTCTAGCAGTCTATACCCTTTGGTAAAACCACTCAGTTTCTTGCTATATCAAAGCTAGTTGGACTTGGATCAGAAACTGATTTAGTTTCTTTTATGAAATAAAAGTATGAGTCAACAATTAGAGGACAGCTATGCTCTGCTACTTCTGTGTGTCACTTGGCATAGAACATGGGAAGCTGCTGCTGTAATCATGTGGTGTGACAGAGGGAATGGGCAATGTTGCCACCATGCTTCTGAGAATAGCAGCAGCAGCCTTGACAGAGTCAATCTATTTAATTGCAGAGCTTATCATGCTTGTGGAATAAAAAGACCAATGTCTGTGTGGGTTATATGACATTTCTTGTTCTTATTTGGCATCTTCATAGCAGCCTTCCAATACTTAAGGGGGGCCTACAAGAAAGGTGAGGAGGGACTCTTATCAGGGAGTGCAGTGATAGGACAAGGGGTAACAGCTTTAAATGAAAGAGAGTAATTTGGATTAGAAATTCTTTGCTGTGAGAGTGGTGTGACACTGGAATAGGTTGCTTAGAGAAGCTGTGAATGTGTTCAAGGCCAGGTGGGATGGACCTTTGGGTGGATCTCCATCTTTTCTCCCAGGTAATGAGTGATAGGATAAGAGGAAAGGGCTTCAAGTTGCACCAGCTGAGGTTCAGATTGGATATTAGATATATCCTTCACCACGAGGATTATCAGGCATTGGCGCAGGCTGCCCAAGGAGATGGTGGAATCACCATCCCTGCAATTGTTCAAAAATGTGAAGATGTGGTGCTTGGTGACATGATTTAATAGTGGGCATGGTAGTGTTGGGTGGACAGTTGGTCTTGATGATCTCAGAGGTCTTTTCCAACCATAATGATTTTATGATTCTATCCTCTCAGCTTAAAGTTCCCTCCAACCCAAACCAATCTATAATTACTCATATAATTTTCTTGTTCCCTTCAAATATTTGCAGTGACCTGTTTGAGATGAGAGTTCATGACAGGGGGAATCTGCTCACCAGTGAAATGTGGCAGATGTCTGAGGACACAGCCTGTAAACTGGGGGCACAGAATCTGCAGTCAAGAGAGGAGATTCTCTGCTGGTATTGGTGAGTCTTTGTCGGATTGCATCATGCCATGACTAGCCTAGAGCTTTGGTTATAATCAGAATGAAGGAGATGTTACTTAGAGGAAGAAGGTCATTATCTGAATGATTATTTGGCTCTGGAGGCATGACATGTCCTAACTCCTATGTATGTTACAAATGATGGAGAGAGAGGAGACTGCCAGGCNCGACAACACTAGGAAAATTTAAATTTAATTGAGAAGCATGAGCTCAGAGCACTAAACTCCATGTCCTAACTCCTATATATGTGACAAATGATGGAGAGAGAGGAGACTGCCAGGCACAGGATGGGCAGGTGTAGTTGTAAAGGCAAAAGGCTTGTTACACACAAAGTTAACATAAGCAAGGATGCCCAGCTAAATCTGTCCAAGTTCTGGGTTGCAGGAGATGCTTTCCTCCATTAAACATTTTTCTGATGACAGAGATGTCCTTTCTTTCATAACTCTGAAAAAAACTATAGGGAGGAAGAAAATAGGAATAGGTGCTTCATCTTTTTCCATGAAACAACAAAACATTGCTGGAACCTCCTGCTTTAGAGGGGTTCAAATTCCATCAAGAGAGTACTCAGGCTATAGACTAGATTACCTCACTGAGGAAGAGATCCTAATCCTTCCATGGGTGCTCTTTCAGCTTTAAACATTACTAACTTCTATGCATTTTGAGTCTTTCCATGTCAGAATATTGAAAGTTGCAGCTAGATGAGACTCAGGTAGTTAAATCAACTGTGGATTGATTCAATATGATCCCAGCTGGAAATGGCTGCAGGCTGGATTTGAGAAGTATCTGTTCATGAGCAGGGTGCAGCACTGGGACAGGTTATTCAGAGAGAGGCTGTGAAATCCTTGGAGATTTTCAAGCCTTTGTTTAAGTGAAATCATTGCTGAATGGGTGTGCAGCAGTCTTGCTTCAGGGGGAGATTTGATTAAGTGACCTTCAGAGGTCTCTTCCACCAACATTTCTTTGCTGCTGTGAACAATAGCCTGAAACTCAGGAACATTAGACATACCATGTTGTTAATAGCTTTGCTCCTGAAAGGCTTAGCAGTCCTGAGGTAAGCTGCTAGTGAGGGAGAGAGGAGCAGAGGAGAAGGTATCAGATGGGAAGGAAACTAGCTGCAATGGGGTAGATCCTTCAGGAGCATCTGGGTGCTTGAGTGCCTTTAGCAAAAGGCTGAGTGGGTGAGTTTTAAGCAGCATATTTACCACAAGATTGGAGAGGAAGGAGAGAAATTAGTTGTGAATTTGAACTAAACTTAGGACATAAATTCTGCTGGAGGAGGAAAAAGGAGGAGAAGGAATGTTAAAAACATGTATCTTCTCAACATTTTGAAAAAGCTACACTCCAGGATTGCCCAAATCTTTAATTTTCATGTTGCTGCTTCTCTCTCAAAAAGCAACCCTGACTTTCATACTGACATGGTATATTTTGATGATGGATGAAAAGGTGAAATAATCCCACATGGGAAGAGCACTGCCTAGAATGAATTGTGGTTTGTTTATGTTGGTGTATTTAATAATAGTAATTGCACATGATATTTATAGAGCTTTTGGCTAGCTATTTAAGGACTTTGCACAGTTCCTGCTTTTCTCTATGATGGCTTTGAATAAGTAAGTCCAAGAGGTAGGAAAAAGCATGCTTTTTTTTTTTTTTTTGGAGAGCTGTTGCCAAAAAAAACCCCCAAAAACCCAAACTCAAGCCAATGTACATAGATTTCATAGTTATTTCAGGTATACTGCATCGTTAGCTGAAAAATTCCACAGAAATATGGGCCAGATACACAGTCTGCTGTCACCAGTAGAAACATTTCCATGGTTATCTGTGGATGTGGGAGCAGGTCCCTTGCTTAGCTCATAAGGAGCTGGAATTCTTGCTTTCTCTCCCCTCAAAACAAAAACTGCTTAGTCCCTTTGCTATGTGGCAATCTCTATGCTGGGAAGATTTACAGATGGAGCAGAGGCACACAGAGAAGAGATACTCTGATGAGAGAAGTGTGTCTTAATTCTATGCATTGATGAGTGATTAAAATAGCATGAGTGAAGCATGCTTTTAATAAGTGCAATAAACACAGGTGATATTCTTGACTTGCTTCTGTCTAGCTTTTAAATGTGCCAGTACTTGTTCCAATATCAGGCTTTTGTTTAGGAAATGCTCAGCTACTTTCCCTGTGATTTAATTTCACTCCTGAGCCTTCGTCATCACAGAGCCATTTTTTCCAGGTTCAATCTGAAATTGTGCCTGTATCCTAGGGATGTGGCACGTGGTTCATGAGCACCTTTGCCAAATGCCTTAAATAGAAGTAAAAATTCTTAGCAAGGTGCACAATCAAATGCAATCAGGCAAGGAAGAAGGCATGTATATCACACATGATGCATAGAGAAGTATATATTCCTCTTACTTCCTGAGGAGTATGTGATCCTCAAGAAAGAGAGGAGCTATGTCTGGCTAGCTGGATTCTGTATACAGCACAAACACTCTCAGTCATTGCTTCAAGACTGCAAGTCTTCTGTGAGCTGCAGAGTACCTTCTAGAAAGGCAATCAACCCTTAAATCTTAAAATCTTTAGAAAGATTTTAAGCCACAGAGGATCCCTCTTCTCAGAAAATAGCTCCAATGTCCAATCACCTTCATAGCTCATGTTTTGTGCCTTATTTTTAGCATTAATTTATCCAGCTCCAGCTTTGGCCTCCAGCTCTCATTATGCCTTTGATAGATTAATAATCCCTCCATTATCAGATGTTCTCTTCGTGTCTCTATGGATTGGAACAGCTTCACCTTTTAACCTCCTCTTGAATGAACTCCTATTGAGCTCCTACACATCTTTCATGAGAACAGTGAACTCTAGCGAAAGCAGCCCTGGAGTATTTGTTTGTTCTGGCACTTTTGAGAGGGTATTGTGAAACTGAGAAAGAGCAAAGCAAATGCCCAGCACTCAGCTATGGTGCTATAAATGGCACAGCCAACAGCCTGGTGCAACAGGGTTTTGCTGGCTGTGTGAGGGAGATGTGTACTCTGAGAAGGACAGGCTACCTAGGAAGCTGACTATGCACCTTAATAAATGATCTGAGCAGTGGGACCTTGCAGAAAGGTTTAGTGGCAAGGTGGTGATACGTAGACAGTTGGACTTGATGATCTTAAAGGTCTCTTCCAACCTTAATGATTCTGTGATAGGGCTGGAAAAATGTTGCAGTAAGGGGCTGCAGCTTACCCACCAACAAGACCCATGAGAGCAATCCCTGAACTGCTCTGCTGCTAATGAGGTTGGACCATTTGCTATTAAATGTTTCCTCTCCTTCAGAACAATACTCTGCTTTTACACCCACGGCTTATGTTTGACCTCTAGCAGCTAGAAGCCACTGCAGCTTTCTTAGGTGTTCTGTAGTAGCTATGTATGCACACAACCTTATTCAACAGTGAGTGTGAGGCAAGCCTCTCTTCACTGTAGGGCCAACTTTTTCATAGAGTCATAGAATGGGCAGGTTGGAAGGGACCCTAAAGATCATCCAATTCTAACCTCCCCACACTGAGCAGGGATGCCAATCACTAGACCAGGTCACCCAGGGCCGCATCCAGCCTGGCCTTGAACACTGCCAGGGATGGAGCATCCACAACTTCTCTGGGCAACCTGTGCCAGTGCCTAACCACTCTCTGGGTAAAGAACTTCCTCATAATCTCCAATCTAAATTTCCCCTCCTTCAGCTTATAACCATTCCCCCTTGTCCTATCACAGTTTGACTGCTTAAAAAGTCTCTCCCCTTCTGTCTTATAATCCCCCTTTTTGTCTAGCTACTACTTATTTACACACAGTATTGAACCTGATGCAAAAGATAGTTGTGCATTTCACAAAGTTTGGGGTCTGTGGCTACTTATGGCCCCATGCAACTAGCCAAGACTGTAAGAAGGTTGGCTGGTGGGTGTGCAGAGATATCTGGCCTTCTGCAACACATTTCATTGTTTCATTCTCTGATTGCATCTCTGCTGCTGCTCTGTTGGTGCTAACCTGTCCCTTGTTACATATGCAAAGTTTATAAAACAGCTAAAAATACCTTTGCCTTGAGATGCTGTGATGACCTTTTACTTTCTCAGCTATGTCACCTATGTTTGAGCTTGCTTTCTACAGTACATTGGTTTTGTGTGTATTGTGTTTTTTTAATCCAAATGTCATGTGCTGGTATGTTAAATGCTTTACAATTATGAGGGCTTATATACCTGAGTGCAGATTCCTTCATCAGCCAAGTGTGTAATTAGTAAAAAACATATATTTTTGTGTGAATGTTCATGACTGCAAATCTTTCTGTTCAAGACAGAGTATAGGGTGCTGGTCAGAAAAGCCTGTGTTAAAGGGTGTTGGAAAGGAGGAGATATAATATGTTAGAAAGTGTGAACATACTTTCTTAGAAAATACTCCCAGGTCTTGTGGTTGCATTGGATTTACATTTGCATAGCAATCACCTAATCTAACCACTTTCCAGTAATTTGTGTAGATGAAAGGGTCATTTTCATTTCAGTGTTCTCCATGTTACTTAATGTGTATGGAGGTCAACAGAACTATATTTTTTAAAGTGCTAATGATTTTCAGTGTAATTCACTCCCTCTTTTTATTTATTTCTGTATTTATAATGATCATCTTTTATTACAAAAATGAACATTCATTTTATACCTGATTATACCCATTATATCTAATTTTTATACAGAGCAGCCAGGGTTTAAAATGAATGTTGGACCAATGTGGGAAGTATCAAAGAAAATCTTCCAGTGTAATCATTGAATCTTCAGATCTGACCTTCCAAAGGATTCCTGTTAATATTGGTAAATCTGATTTCCACCTTACTGGACAGGGTTTTTTCTATGGGACACTGCTCTGTCTCTTGACATCTGCTATGTGGATCAAGCTTTGTGAAGGCATTTATTGCATGAGTGAGGGTGCTTGCAGAGTCTAGTTGGTGTTGAGCACAGCATGGTGCTAGTGGAAGGAAAGTAATTCTGTATGGCAAGTTATTCACCCTGCAATTATAATGAGCACTTGCTTGTCCTGCACAGCCTTAGCCTAACTGATACCTGGAAGAGAGGTTTGTTAACTGGCAAGAGTCTGAAACACTTTCCTAAAAATCCAGCTATTTCTGGATGCAGATGAGATAGAAGAGAGGGAGAGAAAGGAACATTAGAAACTATTGAGCATCTCACACACACAAAACCGTTTTCACTTTCTTAATTGTCTCATAGACAAGCAGAACTTTTTTCCCTTGCAAACAAGGTATTGTCTGTATTATGCCAATTGATTCCTTTGGGAAGCTTCTAAGATTGTATTTGTTCACTTATACAGTGAATGGTCACATGGAGCCAGGTTTCAAGTTAGCAAATATTGCCATAGCCCCATTGAATCTCTGCTGAAAAATTCAGAGGTTGCCTATAGCCTGTGCTCCATTTCCATGTGTGGAGTGGGAAAAAACCAGTAAGCTCAGCCAAGAGCCAGAGTCATTCTGTGGCACAGTTCGTGTTGGTCACACTAATCTTTCCACAGCTGGGAATTGTACATAAAAGGCTCTTTCTCCTTCGTTACTAATTGCCACATATATGACTGAAGCAATCAGCAATGCCACTTATAGGATGGACTCAATCAACAGAGTCAGTTGTTGTGAGATGGCTGTACCCACTGGAGCTTTGTAGGAAAAGATCATTTCTGAGGATGACTCATGTAGATCTGGCTGCCACTTACTGAAAAATATGCGGGATGTGGCAAAAATTAGCTGGATCTATCGGGTAGCAATACAACATGTACAGGGAAATGGTTAAAAATATGTGAATGGCTCTCTCTAGTGACATCTTGAAATGAGGACATTTCAGGGCAATGTGGGCAAATGATCTGGTCAAATAAGCTTTTCCCAGGAATCAGTGATCTCTTAGTAGAGTCTTCTGGATTTCAATCTGGAGATCTTTACCAGAACTGTGGACACCTTTTGTGCTGCTTTGCAAACACCTACATGTTTTATGCTGCTGTCAGAAAGGCACAAGAGATTGTGCAGTCATGGTATGTCCACCTCCAGCCCCTGGGACTGCCGTAGTGAGTCAGAGAGACAGTGGTTTGGGAACAGCCTGTGAAGCAACCCTGTTTATTAATCATTTTATATTTTGTGTTGTTATTTTTAAGCTAGATCTGTTCCCCAGTCCAGCTTGGCAAGCAGCTGCCAAAACGTTGTCAATAGTGGTAAGCTGGCAGGAGGAAGCAGGGAGAGGAACTGGGAGCTATGTCAGCTGGCTCTGCTATTTAAAGGAGTTCTGCATTTCAAAATAAATCAACTTCTGAACTCTAATAGCAGCCTTGACATTACAACCTGGTAGCTGTTTAGCTCAGCACAGTCATGTGAAATTTTGGATCTGGGTATGTCCATAAGGACAAAAGGAGAAAAGTCTCCTCGGGTTCTGCAGAGTTGAGTGAGTACCTGCCCAGAGCTGGGAGGGAATGAAAGAAGGATGTTGCACACTTGTCTTGCAGCCACCAGTGCTCTTTGGATCTCCTTGCTGTGAGCTGACAAGGGAATGGAAGTTGAAAAGGAAGGTGATTTTTTCAAAGATCCAAAATTCAAATAGTTTAATCAGCTATATTCCTTACCACAGATGGGGCTGGGAAGGTCAAATGTGTAACATTTGTCAAGGTGCACATCTTTGAAAGGATATCTGTGGTTTTGGCAGGCTCTTTAGAAGATCTGGAAGGAATCCCAGCTTCACAAGCAAAATCTTCACTCCTGTACATCTTCAGAATAAAATATTTATAAATCTTTGTTCTTGTACTACTTCAAAATAGAATATTCTGTGATTAATAGTTGCAGAGGTTAAGTGCTTGAAGCACTCGGTATGTTTAGAATACCAATTACACTCCTGAGGCTCAGGCAAAGGTAGACTAAGGACAGGCAGGAATTCCTGACTCTTAATGCTACTCTCTTCATTTGACCTCAATCTGATGCTTTAATAGGCTAATATCACAAGCAAATTCTCTCTAACTGAGAAGCTGAGGAATATACCTCTGTCTTGGTTTGTGAATTTCATTAACACATAATTTATAACAGTTATATTCAGTCTTTTACAGGGTGATTATCATTCTGGAAATAGTTTATGTTGGGCAATTGATTGTCGAAATATTAACTTTCCAGTCACCCAGTAAATAAAATAATTCCAGTGCTGTTATGAATAGTTTTAAATTACAAATTAATTTAATTTTGAATTGCCTAACCTGAAATCAGTGGCTCTGCTGGGAAATGTGTGAATCTCATGTAGATAGCTCTTGAATAAAAAGATCAGTGATGTGGTTAGTTACTTGGAGAAGGAAGAATTTTTTTTAAAATGTTTGTATTTCTTTCTAGTAGTATTTGTATCTATTAGCAATAACTATGGAGACTAAAGCAATATTGTCTCCAGATTATATGCATGAAGCTGCCAAAAATATTCAGTTTCTTTTCATCTAAGATTCAGCTGCTGATCTGGTTCAGATGAAAAATAGATACAAGCTATTCTTAATTATTAAATTCTGAATGAATTATGTTACTGCAAGACAAATAAGAAGTGATCATTATATGGAGAAATGAATACTGTTGTTGATTTTGGATGAGGCTTGTGGTAACCTATTGCAGTGCTAACATTAGTGATTCACTGTCCAGCTCAACAGTTTCATGGCTGCCTTCTACTGGTTTTTGTTGAGGGGGGTGAAAGTAGAAATCAAAAATGCTGAGCTTATTCACATCTTTGGTACCTCATTAGAGATGCTTAATCATTTGGAGAAGCTCTGACTGATTGTTAATGTCTTTATTCCATAGTATCCAGCTCCTGTGGAGAACTCTCTATAGCAACATGAGGTTGAAGGTGTTTAGAAGTTCACCTGAAAGGACCTCAGCAACAGCGTTTGAGGCTCTCCTGTGGGAATTTATAGCAGGAATCTTCAAAGAGGAAAAAAAGGAAAGATTTGTAGGTCAAAATGAGCGAACAAATGATCAAAGCTTTTGAGGGTCTATTGAGTTTTTGATTTTCTGTTTTTTTTCTTAAACATCACAAGCTTACAGCTCCAGGCAGAACTAATTAACTAATGACGACAGGAGAGAATTGCAGAGGAAGGGATGGAGAACAAAAACTTATTAAAATTTAACAATAAGCTATCTCTGTTTCATGTAATATCTGTTATGTTGATCACTTTTAGTGACAACATCCCAACAGTATTTCTCTAATTATGCAGAAGTGCCAGGTACCGTAGGCTATAGAGTCTCCTGCTTTGAAGTTCAAACTGTGCCTTTGTTAGTACTAATGAATTTTTCTGTGGCTTGTTGTGTAGGTTAAAGAAGTTAGGCATTTAGACACAATCTCAGCCAAAAAGCACCACAGTTTAATTACTCAGCTTTCGTTTTGAAGCCTATTGCCTGATTGATAACTTTATGGATTTGGCGTAGTAAGCAAACCATGTGGTAGAACTTAACAAAGTAGAAACTAGGAAGCAACTCTTAAAATTATCAATCAAGCAACAGGCTTAAAAAACAAAGTTGCATTATTAAAAATGTGGCTCTGGTTTGGCTGAGGTTGGTTTGAAAATGTGATGAATGAAGACCAGAAAAAAAATGAGACAAATCTGTGGAAGGAAAGCCCATGGAACAAGCCTCTCTGGATTAAACCACTGACTTAGAAGAACCCCAGATCTTGACTGCTGGAAGGACATCACAGGCAAAGCATCTGTATATATTATTTCTGGTCCCCCTTTCCTTCTCCCAGGAGATGTTACTAGAGGCTGCTGGATGGGATAGGTAGATAACCTAATGCTGCTATTCTTCTATTATGCAATTTAATTTCATTGATCATTGATTTAGCTTGTGACTCAAAAATTCACAAGTACTGTACAAGGCCAAAGAAGAGTTGGTCAGTGTTTACTAGTAGTTACTTCTCCACACCTTATTCAGTAGTCACAATTTGCCTCCTGTTTTATCTCTTGTTATGGGAATATTTTTCTATCCTCCCATATGAAAACCTTTCAAGTCTCATTTATATACCTGAATCATATTCCTAGTGAAGGTATTGAAAGCAAGTATGATTCATGCTTTATATATAATATATCTATAACATACATTTCATTAACTGCATGATTCTTCATGTTCCTTCTCAAACACCTTTTCTTCACACGACTGTGCCTTATTGCTACTGAAAAGTATCCCTGTACCTTATTTTTGGAGGGTTTTTTTTTCCTTTTCAAAATATGTCAATGTTCTGTAGATAACTGTGAATATGTAGAAAACATCTGTATAAAATCATAATGTTAGACATAAAGACCAAGCTTTCAACACCAAACTTATATTGACTTGTAAAATTTAACAGCTGTGGTTGAACAGTACATGCATGTGGGAGAGGGTTCCTGGGAAAGATTACATTGTTTTGGGATTAGAAAATCTGAGAAACATCTGTTTAACAAATGAGTCCTGCAGCAGAGTTAGTTCTTCAGCTTCTTTTTATCCCTAGCACTGTTAACTGTACTACTAGATATTCCCAGTGCCACTGAGTCCTCACCAGTTGATGGTTATAGTGGGGAGCTGAAAGCAATGCGGTGAGCAGGTTAAAATGGACATGAGGGTGGGACAGCTGCTGTGGTATGGGAAAATATAGAATCATTTGAGTTGGAAGAGACTTTTAAGATCATCAAGTCCAACTGTTAAACCAGCACTACCCGATCACCACTGAGCCTTGTCACTCAGAACCACATCTATACATCTTTTCAATCCATCCAGGGATGATGACTCCACCACTGCCCAGAGCAGCCTGTTCCAGTGCCTCACAATACTTTTGGTGAAGAAATAGCTCCTAATAGCCAACCTAAACCTCCCTTGGTGCAATCTGAAGCTGTTTCCTCTTGTTACTTCTTAGCTGGGAGAAGAGACCAACTCCCACCTCACTGCAACCTACTTTCAGATGCTTGAAGAAATGTAAGTTATAAATCTTACATTATATATGCTTCTTATGGAACAACTTATTAGATGTTTGGGATAATGAGAACTCTTATGTTGTTCACATGGCAGTTAGTGATAGAAAGTCTGTTGACTTAAGGGGAAGACTCCAAATGTCTCATTGTGTTCAGGGACAATGCAGTGCAGATCATGTTGTCATTGCCTGGAGTCAATAAATACCCTACAAGCAGCATGAGTCTCTCCTTTTGAGCCTTACAGCAGGATAATTCCTTCTTTGGCTAGAATTCATGTCTTGTGCTTCTAGTTTTTAGACTCCCTAGTTGGATAATTAACACACATTTAGACTCTGGAAGCCACAGACCTGCACCCATTTATGGTAGCTGCCTTATGCCACTTCCATCTATGCTCTCAAGGGTGATGGTGGCTATACAGCAGCAAGGCTATGGCCATGTTACAGGTCTTGGAAGACTGTCAGGTTGATGCAATGAACAGTAGAGGAACCTATGGTGCTTCTTTTGCCTCAAACACACACCTCCACTGACCCTTCCAGAGCTCTTTCTTCAGTTTATGGACATGGTGTGTGATCTTTGACAACATAATGCATACAAATTGTTCCAACAGCTTAGATATGTCTTTTTCCATGACAAGGATGTGTATATATCCCAGTCTTTGCATTTTAGGCTCTAAGAGCTTTGTTTCTGTTTCTTTAAGGAATAAGCAAAACACTTGTGACTGTCTCTTCTAAGCCCCAGTGATATGAAGTATGTTTTTCAGCCCATCACAGTGTCTGTGATCTCTTTGCTATCTTGTTTCTTCCTCACTGTTTCTGCAGCATTTTGGTAGCCTTCAGGCAGTGTTTAATTTCAGTCACGTGAACTAAGTCTGTGTATAGCAACCAACCAGCTAGGCTGGATGGAGGCAACAGCTGCTGTACACGGCAGAAAATAGAGTAACCAAGTGCAAAAAGCATTTCAAGTGGCTTAAAAATTGCTTTATTATGGATTATAGACTACTTTTGCTGTCCTGATAATGGGAAACACTATCTGCTGTGATTCACTGTAGTCAAGCAGCATTAACTTCAGAGAGAAATGGGACAAAAGGGAAACTGCTCCCTTGGTAATGGGAGTTTTTGTGTGGGCACAGGCTGTAGCTATAATAAATTATGTTACTCTGAGTATTTAGACCTGTCCTTCTATGCCCTTTTGATGTTGAAGTTATATACTATATAGTAAAAAGTAACTTAAAGAGTGTCTGAGTAATCAAAGCAAGGAGTAATAGGTGTTAATCAGAGTATAATCCTGACACATTTTTATACCTCTTAAGCTGGTTAACAGAACAGAAAAAAACCCAACCCTCTAGAAGTAGCAGAAAAATCTCATCTTTTCACGAATGGGAATGAAGACTTTCTGAAGTGTGAAACCAAAGATAGTCTTTGAGCACCATTTTGTAAGGGAATGGTAAATTTGGGTACCAAAACCTTCAGTAGATGAATTTAGCTGCTTTTTTACAAGCCTTTCTCTATCTCATGTTATACAGACCCCACAGGAAGGCCAGGGAGAGGCTAAACTTAGTCCTTGTGAATACCTACTTCTGCCACAGATTATTATACTGTATTAACTGAGAAGCTGTTTTAGCAAAGAACTCTCTCATTATGAAACACGAATACTGAGAGGACATTACACATTGCTATTTCTTTTTGGATGTGTCTGTTCAGATTTGATCAGGTTGATATGCCACATGGTGTCATTTGATTTAAACTGATTTAATCAGTTGAGTACATTAGCCACAGTATTTTAATATATTCTTGGTAAGGTAGAAGTCAAGAACAAAACTCCTAGGCACGGTGGTGAGATGGCACAATGACATTAGCGCTTTTCAAAATTAATGGAGTAAAATAAATTGCTTCTTTCCTCCCTTGTCATTCTTCAGATTTTGAACCACTGCCAATTGGAGAAGCATCCTCCATGGTCTGCTTTCATTTATGGAGTAAAGGTATTGGAGGGGTTGGTAATGGGGGTTTAAGACCTGCCTCTTTCTCTCTCTTATTATTTCTTTCTCCTGCTGAGAAAGTTGCTTAGTTACTTCATGTTTGAGTTCCTCATTTGCAGGTTGAGTGGCAGCATTCTTCTCCTTAGATTGTGTTCTGAAGAATAAAGTTCCAAACTGGAGAAACTGAGATTCTCCATGAACCATATCCAAGAGTGGGGGGAAAATGGCCAAATTCTTGTGTGTATTAATCAGATTAAATCTATTTTTTTGGCTTCTTTTTGTGTACTTTCTCTCTTTGTATATTTTGTTTTGATTTTCTGATTCCATGAGCAAAACAATACAGCTAGTTGTCATTAATGTGTCTTGGAAACTGGTCCAGAAAGAATAACTCCCCAGAATCCACTGGTTTTGGCTTCCCTGAACACAGAGGCCTGAAAGAAAAGATAAGAGCTGTTAATAGTTTGCAATACCCAGTCTAGAGTATTGTGGTTTTCCTTGGCAATTTCATTTGGTTTCAAGGCAGAGAAGATGCTCTTTTCCCTGCATGGCTGGAAAATATAAATTGTGGCCATTACTCAGAGCTCTCTTCCCTGAGATATGTTTTTTTATTTTAAGTTAATTGATTAGCTATAATGATGGATGGTGAAGACAGACTCAGGTTCATGGAGTGCAATTCCAGCCTTGCTGGAGCTGGGGTTGACTATTTATTGGTAAATAAATGGTCAGAACTTTGTGTAATGACTTGAAGAAACATATTAAGAGATTTAGACAATCACAAAGAATCTTGGGAAAACTGAATTCAGCTTTGCTTATTTATATGAGTTAATTTCAATCAGAGAGAGTTCTATATTGAATGATTCAGACATCCCGTGGTCTTTTATTTATGAGACCTGCAGGGTCTATTATATTATTTTATAATTTCCATTCTGCCTCAGGTCAAATGCAGATTTCTGTAGTACTTAGAGAACTAATAGTGGGAAAGATTTGTTTCCAAATTAACCAGAGGTGGCCCCACAGCAGAAGCTGTTGTATTTAATATGTGTGAAACTAATTCTGTAGAACTTTTCTGGTTTTATCTTCTCTTTTCAGTGTGCTTTTGTTATTTATTTGTGCTTGAAATTTTGCTATAACCTTGTAAATCACAGAAGAAATGTTTGAGGGATTTATCAGTCATAACTAAAAAGTTTACTTAACTTGTTTAAATCTGGATTTTTTTAAGTAAGCCTTTAAAAAAGTTTTTATTTCATTATGGCAGCATGTGCTGCACAGTCTGGCAGTACAGATCATTAGGGTTATAGCTGGGCATTATGTAAATACTATATTATTTTAATGGGAACATATTTTTTCTTAATATGCTTTTGGAGATAAAAGGAAAATTCTCTGAATGTTAATTTGGTTCCATTGAATAGTCATTTAAAAAGAATGACTGGAAAGTGACATGTGTACCCTTTTTAACTTGTATAACATTGAGAGCCTTAGAAATTTTAGCATCATTCATGTTAACACATCAAAGTATTGCTGGGTGAACTCAAGTCTCTCTGAAATGCTAATCTGCACCCTTAACTGTAGTGGAATGAACATACAGATGGTTCTTCTAATTACTTGGAAAAAGAAAAGGGGATGATTTCCTTTAATGATTTCCCCTTCTTTCTATACTGAAAGCAGTTCCAGCTCTTCCCTCCAGCTAATTTGATGATTAAAAGATGCCTTTGTCTTGCTTTCAGCTATTGAGGTTTCATCACAATTTGTTAAAACTTTCCACCATGAAGTGAGGTGTGAACTATGTAGGTTTGGTTCAGAGGTTATGTGAAGGGGAATTACAACCTTGAGTACTTAAAACCAGAATGGATGTGTGTGTGTTGTGTGTGTTTTTTTCATCATCCCATGTTATTGCACCAATGGCAAAGATGAGGTTTTAGGGTTAAAATAGGAGCTTGAATCTTAGCTGCAGAAAGTCATTGATCAGGGTATAGACCCCAGGTATTCAGGCTCCAGACTCATGGAAGCTCCATTTTCCCAAGGATACAAACAAAGAGATTTGTAACACCCTTCTAGAGATGTTGACTTCATTGCTGTTTTGTGGGATAACACATGCTTCAGAGGAACTGTGGAAAAATGGTCCATGAATAATTTCAAAACTTTTAATTTTCAGTATGGACCAGAACAAAGGTTAAGATTTTACAAACTCTGTCCTAAAAAATATCTGCAGACTGTAGAAACAACTGACGTGATCATTGGTGTACTGACCTTTCTGTGCCTCTGGGTCACAGTAAGGTAGCTATATGGGAATCTCTTTCCATTGATGGGAATGCTCTCCAGCCAGGCAGGTGCATGCCAGCTGTTGAAAAGTGTAAGACACAAACCTTCTGCTGTTAGATCTACCTGAGGAACAAGAAGATCTTTGCTCTGCCTGGGAGCACAGCCAAGCTGACACAGGTGGCTGAGAAGGGGGCTGGAACTGTAAGGACACACAGCAGACTGTTTATGGTCTTTGTCTTCAGACCTCAAAGGTGAGTTTCATGTTTGCTGCCTTCTTTCAGCTCAGAACCCTGTGCATTGTGGGCTAAGGCTAGTTGATGTAAACTGGAGCAAGACAGGAGAGCAAAAAGGAATGGACTTGATTTCTTCTGACTCATGAGCAGAGTAGCCCTTTAGCTCTGCTTTGAAGCTTTGCAAAGCAAACTCTGTCAATGACATAGAGTTGACAGCTCCTTCAAGTATTTTGCTTCATTCAACATGACATCAAGCTGCTCCTGTTAATTCAGGATTTAAAAGAATTCTATAAATTACTATTCAATGGTATGTTTATTGAATATTGTAGAAGCTGTCATGGGTATTTTTCAATTAAAATGCTCAATGGGAACAACAACAAAAAAGAATAACATAAATAAATGTGGCTACTCCACTTCTTCTGAACTTCTACATGTACCACTTAATCACTCCCTATCAACAATATTTTCTGTTCTGTTTTTGAGGTGCACCATTTCTCTCCAAGCTATTCAAAAGAAAGAGATTTGAGTTCATGACTGTAAAGAGATTATTTCAGTCCTCAGAGAGACTTTCTCTGAGGTCAGAATTCAGTGGGTTTTTTCCTCTATTAACTAGAATGCTTTATAATGATCTTGCTAAATTAGAAGTGTGACCATCTTCAGAAAAGGCTTTGGAGGAGTTTGTTGTCCAGGGCTGTGTATTTTGTTTTTGTCTGCTTGGATCTAGGCTTTAGAATGTTGGAAAAGAAACAGGAAATGGTTAACTACAAATTCTTGCCTTACCTTCTTGTTCCTCTGGAGTGATAACACCTCATACATTAATAGGGAAAGGTGTTTTGCCTAGGTAGGATATCAGCAGATCTATATTCCCTTGCCAGTTTTACCAGTAATAGCTGTCTTGCTTCAGGATAAAATTGATCCAGCCTCAGCTTCACCCTCCTTAGTGTGGAGATGACAGAGCTCTTTCAAAACCTCCGGACAGATTGTTGTTAGTGGGATAGTTAATTAAACAGAAGTTGTATTTTATTACTTTATATAAACAACTAAGAATAGCTGGAGTACTGTAGGTCCTCTGGGTATATTTCCCTCTCTCTATTTGACAAAAATTAATTGAACTCATTGTTCTATGAAAACAGTAAGTTCACTTATGGCAATGTGGTCACTACAGAACATTAGGCAGCTGTTGGGCGCTTCTGACCTTTACTCATCACCAGGGCAGATGAACACTTTTGGATGATGCAGGAAGTGCTTTTTCATCAAATCATGGAATTGTTAGAGTTGGAAGGGACCTTAAAGATCATCTAGTTCCAACCTCCCGCCGTGAAAGGACAATTTCCACTAGATCAGGTTCCCCAAAGTCCCGTGAAACCTTGCCTTGAACTTTTCCAGGGAAGGAGCATCCATGGCTTCTCTGGGCAACCTGTTTTAGTGTCTTAGCATCCTTACAGTAAAGAATGCCTTCCTAATATCTATTCTAAGTCTATCTGCTTTCAGCTGGAAATTGTTACTCCTTGTCCTATCGCTACACTCCATGTTAAGGTGTCCCTCCTCATCTTTCTTATAGGCCCCCTTTAAGTACTGAAAAGCTGCAATAAGGTGTTTCTAGAGCCTTCTCTTCTCTAGGCTGAATAATCCCAACTCTCTCAGCCTGTCTTCACAGTGAAGATGCTCCAGGTGCTTTTTTCTTCTTTAGCTCCTGGGGGAGATCCGCTTTGGCCGTAGGGCTCAGTATAATGACTGGCCTACCCATTTTTGTGGGCGAAGTACATTTTGCGTGTGTCAGAGCAGCCCCCACGTGCAGGAGGTTTCTGTGCTGACCTGACCGGTCACTCCGCGGGGGCAGAGGCGCAGCCGCGGCCGAAGCTCTGACCGCCGCTAGCGCTGTCCGTGGTGCTGCAGGCGCGCGCCTGGTGTCCTGCTGCAGGATGGTGAGCCCAGAGGAGCCACACTTCTGCTGGTGCTTCCCTCTGGGAAAGGGTTCAGAGCCCAGCAGCATGGCAGTGCTGAGGGACATTGCTTCTCCGTGGTGCGCTTTTCCGTAAAGAAGTGTCACAGGCCAGGCAACATTTTGCCCTGTTGCTGCCAAAGATGAAGCCTCAGCTGTCAGGTTTTCTCAGAAGCCCTCTTCTACACCAGGGCTGACCAGCAGACAGGACCCTAGGGTATGTAGTGATCCTGACTCCTGGCTGTTTACGTCTGCAGGGAACATTTCCAACACCATGTTTCCCTGGGGCTCAGCATTCAATCTGCAGATGTTTCTGGGAGCTATTTCCCACAGTCTGTTGTAGCTTGGGGCATGTATTGGTGTTGTGCTCTACATCCCTTCAGGGCTTGTGAGCACAGGAGAAATGCCAGTTTTTCTGGAGGAGTAGGAATTGTTGGATCTAATGGATATGCAAATCTGCCTTCATATTTTTCATTTTAATCCTTGTAAGAGCAACATTTCAGCCTTTAGATCAGAGACATTCACACACCTTTCCCCAAGTTAGTCTTGACTTAGCTATAAGAAAACAGTAAGCAACCTTTAGCATGATATGTCAGCTCTATTGCCTAGAATCATAGTTATTAATGAAGAAGGAAACTTCTAGCTCTGATATTTCTAAAAGTTTTGTCCAAGGGTATTTTGTGGTTTTTGTTTGGTTATTTTTTTTTAGCTCTAGTGTTGTGTGTCATGTCTATGGGAATTCTGAAGACAGCAGTTATCCTTTATTATAATACGAGAAGGCTTTATCTCAGTGGTGGTTTTGCAAAAAAAATCTGCAATACAAGTCTTAATTTCTATTCTTCAGACAACTGGGAGATGGTCAGACTTGTTCACTTAGTCCCTATTTTTCAGCAAAATTCTGCTTTAGCATGCTCAATCAACAAATTCAACATGAATACCTCTTGAATCATCATAGTGTTTGATGTACTTATCCTGTGCTTGGAAATTAAGAAAAACAAACCCAAACAAACAAGCAAATCCCTCAGATTCCTCAAAAGTCTAAACCAAAACATAACATCAAAAATATCAGGCCAGATTGTTCATGGTCATTAATTCCTGCATGGATTTGGCTGAAAAAGAAAATCTTAAGGGGATGGAGATGCAGGGGAATGAAGTCTGCTTGTATCAAGTCTCTGGGTAGCAATCTTCCAGGAAGGAAAAAGTAGAAAAAGAAGAATCAATGATCAAGTGCCTTGGGGCTGAAATGATATTAGTTACTCTGCTGACCCTAGCTTTCTCCCTACTTTGTAAGATCAACTTCTCTTGAGTGGGTGCCAACATCAGCAACAGTGAAAGTTCATCTGGCAAATATTCAAGTGCTGTTCTAGTTGACCTACATGGGAACTAGTGAACACTTCACTGAAGAACCAGAAAGAGCATTAGAAACATCTTAGGACTTAAACCCTGCTGTGCCCATGTGTCTGGGTGTGCATGTATATGAAATTCAATTCTATCCTTTCAACATTATTAATGGGAATACTCTTAGAAAAGGTGATAGTGAAGTTATTTTGAAGGAGGAATTAGTGAACTCCAGAGTCTAAATCTGTGCTGATGAAGGATGGAAAGGAACCTTCTGAAGCCCAAGCCCCATATGCAAGAAATCATACCACATGCATGCAATAAATGGATTAAGCTTTTTGTTAAAAGTAGATATTTTGCTCTCCATGGTCCATCGATTGTTCCAAAATCCAGTGCTTCCAAGGGGTAATTTGTTGCCCTCCCTCTCAGAAGTGTTTTACTGTCTGTCTAACTTTGGTAAATTGGTTCTTCCATTACTATTGTTCCTTAGCTTAAATACGCTTTTACATTTCCTGGAGTTCACCATCTTCCCCAGTGTTTTTAAAGAATACAGTTCAATTCTGCTGTGGTGAAGAGACACATCAAGAAAATTGTCCTGAGACTTTTAACCAAGTACAGGCAAATTCATCTTGGAATCTATTATGAAGTAGTAGATTTTCTTTTCCTTGCACTTTAAAATGCACTGCCTGCTCCTTTATACAGACCTGCAACAGAATTCGCTCCATTGGAAACCATAGTGAAAATGCTTATTGTAAGGTGACTTTGATCCTGTCTTTTATGACAAGTTTCTCCTCTGTAATTGTACCAAACTGTCTTCCATTTTCCTTGAGGTTTTCAAAGATTCTCAGTGTAATTGTGCACTTATCCTCCATATTGTCTCTTATTCCAAACTTGGTCGTTCTATCAAATTTAGTCAGTGTGGTCCTGCTTTTTGTGCTAACATAATAAAATGAATATAGCTAGCAAGGCTGGTCAATCTGGGGTAAGGGTCTTGAGAAGCATGTGTGATTGCTGTCTTCAGGTCCACCTCCTTCATAAATGTTGCTGTTCTTTGCCTACCTCACAGTTCTTAGGAATTTCGTCTGATATAGGTGATCCTTTCTCATGTGCTATCACATCATGTTTTTTGCAAACCCAGACTGAGAAGAACTACTACATAGCCTTCATT